>JACGDI010005432.1:1401026-1429681 GCA_014898725.1 Jacaranda copaia
TAAATAGATATTTAAATAATTATCATTGAATATTGATATAAAAAAATAATTCAAATTCGGATAATTTTAATAAAATATGAATAAATCTGAATAATTATAATCAGATACGGATATATCCAAATTCGATTGACATCCTACGGATACAAATTCGGATATTATTTTTTAATATTCGTCAAATTCGTATTCGTATTTTAATATTAAAAAAGTTAAACGGATACAAATATGAAAATAATATATCCGATTTATTTAATATCTGTTTATACCCCTATATATGTTACTATTATTTCTAAAAATTTAAATTAAATTATTTAAAATTTTAAATAAAAGGTAAGCAAGAAATATAGAAGAAATGTGTGTGTGTGTGTGTGTGAGAGAGAGAGAGAGGAATTACTTTTTTTTTTCTTTTAAAGAATTACAATTGATTCTTTAACTACTTTACATATAATTCGCATCTGCCAGCGCTCTTTTAGTATAAATAAGGGCTTACTACCAAGTTGCTGGTCCATTCAAAGGACAAAAAGTTATGTGAATTAAAAAATAATAATAAAAATATTTTATAAAGAACTCAAAAATATATAAAAAATAAATAATTAGTGTTTTATATATTGACAGATAATGAAACAAAAACACTTTGATTGGTCGAAAATTCTTAAAAAGATGTTTGTTTTGTGCGGGATTAAAGGCACTAATTTAAAATTAATTTAAAAATAATTAATTAAAGAGTCAAATTGGATTGATGGACACGAAAAATTGCCCAATTAAATCCTAAGAATTATGATTCTATTATTAATTTATTAATGAATCTAAAGGGTTACACACTCAATTTATATAATTTTTTTTAATATAGAAAAAAATATTATAATATATAAGAGTTGTATTGATTATTGAGTCTTAATTATTGGGTATTGGAATTGAGGCTGAAGAGTGTTCCGCTTGGTTTTCCCAACCGAGGGCCGATGCAAAAGACTAAAAGAGACCAAAGAGAGAGTTGAATGAGAAACCCAATTCAATGGGATTTTCAGTAAAAACGTCTGCTGGGTTAGCATTAATTAGAGGAATTATTATTATTATTATTATTTTATTAATACGCACACATCGATATTAAATTAATTTCAAATTTACTAAAGTTTACGTATATAAATGTGAGAATAATGTCAATTGACCCATTAACCGCTCCACTAAGCACACCAATTCTTCTTCTCGAAAGATTAATTTAAATATTTATATTAAATAATGATTGAAAAATGTAATGTGTGTTTTGTTAAAATAATTATTTAAAAATTTCTATTTTCTTAAAACTATTTTGAGAAAAGAAAATGGTGGTTTTGATTTTAGAAAAATATTTAGTTTTGTTTCAGAAAAATAAAATATTTTTTGAAATTAAAATCAAATGAAAATGTGATATTAGAATAGACATGTGATTGAAGGATTTGGGTTGGGGGTGCGTGGGTGGGTGGCGTCGGTTGGTGGAGGTGAGGTGTCAAATAAAAAATTATTTATTTTTGTTTAAATTTTTAAAATTGTATAACTTATATAATTTTTATTAAATACCTAACTCATTGAAATATGTTAAAAAGGTCATTTAAAACCACATATAATATGAAAGTATGTTGTGTTGAAACGGTTGCAATTGGACCTAATTCAAGTGCAATTTTGTCAAATTACATTATAAGAGAAGGATAATATTTAATTTTATATATACATACGAGATATATCCTAGAGAAAACCCGTTAAGAAGACTTAAAAATCTTTGACTTAATTGATTCTCCAATTATTTAAATTCACCGTAATTAAAATTTAAAGATTTAATAAAAATCAAGTAATTAACGTAAGATAAAATTAAAACTAAGTTCATAATATACTTTAATGTGTAAATTAAGTTTTCAAAATGAGAGCAGGGGACTTGATAATATGAAAACATAAGACCTAAAGGCAAAAAAAACTTTGACTGTGTGCCAGTTTTGGTTGAAATCTATAGTACAAAGTATGTGTAAACTTTGGACTTGTTTGCTTCGACATATAGAATTATGAGGGATTAATAAGTTAGTGATACATAAACTAGAAATGGTATCCAAAATCATATAATCTATTATTTGTTTGGATTTTAAAAATTAGTGATATCATATATTTAACACTATTTTATGTTTGGTTGGCAAGATTATTCAATGTGATTACACTTTATAATGTTCAAAATGTCATAACTACTAAGAAGGTGTTGAGATTAAGATTTTCATATGAGGGGTAAAAATATTTTTTTTATTCATTATCATATCAAATTTAAAATGATAGATAATAGATGAAGCCATATTGATATGATTCATAAACTAGCTTGGTCCATGATGCCTATTGAGGCGCAAAGATATCATAGACTATAAAAATATAAAGCAAATAAAAAATAAAATTTGAAAATAAATCTATTAAATTTTATCCAATAAAACAAACAAGTCCTTTGTAATAAATATATATGGGATTATGTTTGTAATACATAGGATGTATTCAGACACTTTATTATTCCCTCCCACACCTATATAACCTACTCGACTTTGGTAGAATACTCAACAAAAAATAATATGTTTTGTCACCTCTCTACTTTCTCTACTCTCTCTATATGAAAAAGACTTAAGATCTTGATACTCAGAGTTGTGGTTGAAAATGATGCATCGTGTGACGCAATATAAAGCTCTCAAACTGTTTTATTTTGGAGGAAGTGCCGCAGTATCCTGTGCGCTAAGTGGAGCGACTTAACAAACTATTTCTTCAATACAAATTCTGGTGATTCAGTCGGTATATTTGTCTTACACGGGCTACGAATAATGTTTCTTCATTCCAAAAACTAGCATGTTATGTCTTTGGTTTCTGCTATATAAACTGTTGAACACCATCCCCAATTGATCATCTATTTCTAGATTGTCTAAATTCAAAATTTCCAAAAGGAACTCCACTTAAGCCTAACAAAATAAAAAATGACCAACAAAACTAAAATTCTATAGATTGTCAAGATCCCCAAATAATATAAAAATCTAAAAGAATATATGGGTGCAGTGCAAGAAAGTCCTGGAAAAAAGAAGGATGATAAAAAAATATGAAGAATAGAAAGACGTGGTCTACAAGAATTCTGTTTAGAATCTTCGAATGGGAAAGAATCAAACTAGTTACGTGACCAATTCAAATACAAATTTGGTTATTGACGCAACACAGGTCAAACTCGATTTCTAACCAAATTCAATTTCTATTTTCAGAATGTTCAAACTCAATTTCTACTCAAATTCAATCTCCATTTTGAGTCATTCTCAAAGCATTTGTGCTTTAGGTTCGAACCTAGCTAGCTAAGCCAACTCTTGAGCCAGCATATATATATATATATATATATTTCAATTTATCAATACATATATTCCATTATCATTTTATTTCGAGCGATGGTTATTAATATTTCATTTGCAGAATCGAATTAAATCCAACGTGAATTTTCATCAGTCAAACTCGAGCCATAAAGATCAGACTTAGTGGGCTCAAGTTCAAACTCAAGCTTGATATATATTATATATATGCTTGATTTTTCCGCCTAGACAAAACTAAATTGCACGCCGAATTTGGATTAATTGTCATTTTGCAACGACAAATGTACTAAAAGTATCAATATTCCTTAGGAACTCCAGGGATGGATATGATACAAAGGACCTGGGGAGAAAAGATGCATAAGCAGATTAAAAGAGATTAGAAGTAGAAAGAATTCACAGAGAGCCATCATAAAAACATCATTCTGACCTTAAACTCTACCAAAAAGAAGACACTGATTGATAATATGAGCTAGTAGGCATATAGAGCTTGCCGCTTTTATAGATCATTTCAAAAAAATTCCAGCTGAAGACATTGAAAATCAGCAGGATATCAAAGTATGTATGGCTAGTTATCTGTACATAAAAATAAGATGAGCTTTCCAGCTTACGCAGCAACTTGCTAAATTACGTCATTTACAAGGAATAGCTTGGAGTTATAAAGGAATATTTACTCTCAACAGGCCGATATTCTCCTTCGCTTGTAGCATTTGAGAAGGCCCTCACCATTGTCTTCAGCTTGCTTGTCGTCTGTTACTCCTACAGGGCATTCGAGTGAAATCCTAGTCTGTAAAGGTAAGCAGTTAGGCGGAGATGATTGATCTACCTGTACCATCAAAATTTCAACTAAGAAAATGAAAATAAGTAATTGAATGTGTTTTGTAATGCAATGGTTTTTGAGAAACATCGACTACCATGACAGCCAACTGAGCCGAGCAATCGCCGTTTTCATTGTTTGTCCCAGTTGCAGCACTGAGGGAAAAAGCACAGTGATCAAGTTTAGAAGTCCCATTTTGCATTAAAATTTCAGGAACATCAGACAACACCCAGCAACTCTCAATGGAGACAAAATTCTGTAGTAGGGAAAACAAAAGGAAAAAAAGACAATAGTTTTTCACATGTTTAATGGTCCTCTACAAGCCACAAATTGATTTGTAACATAGAAATAATAATGGTCGCAGACATATTTAATGATGTTTCTAATTGGTTTACAGGTGGACGTATAGTGTTATGCCATCTCTCTTTGTCACTAAAGCAGCACTTGCTATTCCCTAACTGCAATGTGGTTTCATGATTTTCCCTCATTATTCCTTAGCTATTCCACAATAACTTCAATTATTTCTTAAGTATTAATCAAAGTAGTATGTTTAGTTGCAATTCTAGGATTAATCCTATTGAGATTTTTTCTTGCCTAATATTGCAACATACAGGTAATGGATATTGGCTTGCATTACCATGTAGATCTTTCCTCTAAAACGTCAGTCTCCTCTGCTTGGTCTGCTTGAGAAACTTCAGAAACTTTAGTGTTTCCATCTAACACAACATTGTCATTTTTGTCAAAATGGTCGCAACTTTTTGGCTGTGTTCCTGCAGAAAGATGTACGTGAAACAGTATCATAAGTAAGACAGTATTTTTCTGGAAAATAAAATGTAGAATACACCATTTAAAAGTAGTTTCCAGCGTGTAATGCACCTGTAGATAGGGTTGATTCAAATAAAGGATTGCTCATTAAGACTTTCTGGCAAATTACTGTGCCCTGGAAGTCCAGGAAGGTGTAGTCCAGAAAGTTTAATCTCTCTGATTCATTCATCACCGAGAACCCAAATGAAGTCGTCCAAGTGTTTAGTACACTAGGTACAGCAGGCAAAACGAGCCTCTCTACTCCCAATTCCATGAGTTTCTACACGCAAATTGATAAATATATTCGTGAATAACTCAACACCACTAAAACCGTGGACAAATTCAATCTGACAAACAACAACAACAACAACAACAAAACATCCGTTCCAACTGAGTAGAATTGCCAATCATTTTGGCTTAGAAATAATCTTTAACCAATATCATTTTAAATAATTGTCTTTTTGCAATTAAGAATAGCTATGCAGCTTTCCATTAACACAGAAAGTATATAATGAACGCCTAGCGTCATGGCTAGACATGACATCTATAGCAAGTTACTCAATGACCTATGATTTTGAGGATGGAAAAATAAGATCAGCAAACCCAACTCAGTCAGTACTAGTCTTCATAACATATCAGATGGTATTAAGACTAGATTGACTTCTAAATGCCCTTGAATAAGCATATCACCAAACAATAAATAAGCAACCAAAATGTCAGATATTTAACTGAAAAGAATTTATCAGAGTTTCTAGTGAACTGGCCAATACATTCTCAAGTGCAAATCAAGGTAAACGAGACAAACTAGCAGATTCATGAAGGACAATGACCCAGAAAAGGTCCCCACCAGAGAATTTTTCCTGGCCAGTATATCAGCTGCTCAAAACTTCATAAGACAAGCTTTTTCTCATTCCGCAATGGAGTAGGTGTCAACTTAATTATTAACAAGACCACTCGTTATGCAGGTCTGTTTGTGTGTCTCAGGACAAGAATTTGAATAGGAGCAAAAAAGACAAGGTTCTAAATCATAACAGGCGTAATATACCTTCTCAAGTTCATTCATCAAAACCCGGCACATCCCAAGTCGACGATATTGAAACCTTGTTGCAACCAGAGGAACTTCTGCCACTCTTTTGCCATATATCCTGCAGTCAGTAGACATAGGATTTCGAGTTACTCCAGCAAAGAGAATAAAATAGATGCAAATAAATAAATGTTGAAGCATAAGATACCTCACAGTAGCTGCTGAAATCAACTCGTCACTCTTCTCCAATAGTACTGTGTAGAACCCTTGAAAGTTTAAACGGTTTAGCTCAGACCTGAAAAGTCATATATTAGTGTAACTTATAGAGCTATAGTTCATCATGAATTAATACAGGAATAACCAAAATTAGGATCTAAGTAAATCAGTATATGGGGCATAATAAAACAAGTTGTTGTCATTATTATTATTATTATTATTAACAACATGTACTTGAACAATAAGAATTTGGGTCCAGTCTAAGAAAACTGTACTCCATCCACATCTTATATAATAATAGACTATAGAGAAGCTCTCAAAAGATGGCATGTAAACAATGGAGAGATGAAATTGGCAAGCTCAAAAGATCTCACCATCTACTAAAAATAACATCTTCCACTAGATCCCTCCTGGTTCTAGGCTCTTTGACAGGTTCGAAACATTCATGCATCACACTGAGAGCAACATTGAGCTTGCTGTAATTCTCCATCAAACACTCATCATCAGATGCTTCATGATCATAATAATCAGATTTTATGTATTTAACTAATGTCCAAGTCAAATTTTCAGTCCCCACACAAACTGGTTTTCCTAGAATCTTATGCAGACCACAAAATATCTGCAAAACAAATAGATTGTGTTAAAACAATAACATAAGTTATAATATAGGATAAGCACAAGCAATTTCATGAATAGATATTTATGAATTCTATTTGTCCTCATATTTTAATAATAATTCTGTGCTTCTCATGCATGAAAGGAAAAGATATTTATTGTAATTAATGCTGCTTAAATTATGTGATTTTGCTTCATCACCAAAATGTCAGTGGATTAAAATTATATATGTAATATCAAAACCAATTAAACATTACAGTCATGTTCTACTTAAAGCAAATGCCTCAATAACTGAGAGTGACCCATAAATGGAAAGGAGGTTAAGCTACCTGTTCACACGTATCCTGACAGAACCAATATCCTTCAGGATAACGATCCAGATTTATAATTCCTTTATTTCTGAGGCACTCAGCATGATCTAGAATAAGTTTTTAACAAATTAGAGTACGATAGAGGATGGCATCTACTTTTAGCTTATCTGTACAAGTACAAACACACCAAACCATATAGGTAACTTACATCGGAGCTCACACTGACCACAAATGAGAATGGAAGAGTCCGTGACTTGTCCATTCTTTCCATCAAATCTGCTCTGGCCACAAATTTGACAACAGCATAATGGGCAGAACCAATCACCATCTGGAACCTCCTGTAGAGCAGTAAGACAATCATAAAACAGAAAGACAGTTCTAAAATACTTATAAATCAAGAAAGAGGTTCTATTTAGTAGTCAGTACTTATTCTCAAAAGAGCAAATTATCAACGGGCAATATGATGTTAATAATAGGGATACCTTTAAACCAAGGCAGCGAATATGAAACGAGGACGGACACTGGTCGCACAGAACTAATTCACCTCCATAGTGACAAACAGAACATATGTAATCATTTGTTCTATTGCGTCGGTTTCCCTTCATTTCATGTGATTCTGACCTCAAACATCTGTTGGTCTTTTGTTGTTTCAGTTGCAACTGGCACTCCAGCAAAGAGCGGCCATCCTCCAAAAAAATATTTGCTGAAGGTCTGTGATTAGTGCTGCCAGCATGTGCTTCAAAGCTACTAAGAGTAAAGATCTTTCCACAACAACTACATTTGATCCCCTCACGAGCTATTCGACCTTCCGCCATTAGACCATTATGCCTTCCGCGATATTGAACTTTTGCTCTGGGCAAAACAACGTTATTGTCAATCAACCAAGACAAGACAGTTCGAGGAGTTTGCTGAGACGAAGAAGCAACCAGGTCCCGAACTCTTTTACTTGATCTCCGGACAGTGGTTGAAGAATCAGCATCCATATCTCCTCTTACTTTCAGTGATACACGGGATTTCCTTCCTCTCTTGGGCAGTACTGGACCTTCAATACAACGTGATTTATCACACTTTCTCCTCTTCCTAGAAATTCTGGTTTTGTAAACTTTACCTTCAGTCAATTGAACAAGACCCTTTGACATGGGCATGGCAGAGGATTCATTAGGCAGATTCTCAAATTTGGCAGGTAAATTTTCTGGGGACTCCATTGCAAGCAATGGAAGACGAGATTGATTTACAGACAAATGGTCATTAAAATCCCTAATCACATTTAAATTTCCCATTCTTCCTAGGGCAGGAGAGAGATCACTAGAAGTGAGTGCACCAGCTTCTACACACCATTTGCAGGCTGAAAGAAGAGAGTAAAACAATGTTCCACTTGGTGAGCTGTATCGCAATTCCCTCTTGGTTCCTTTAATGTGGTAATAAAAAGACCAGCCAATAGCAGATAAGTGTTTCTTCGCTTTCTTGGCCTTCAATTTCAATGCTGTATTTAAGCCCCGGAATGACTTTTTATCCTCCCGGCCAAGTAGATAATATTCCCTCACTGCTTCAGGGCAATATTCGGGTTCAATGACAAGCACATCATTAGTACAAAACTTGGACAACTCACTGGAAGATTGGGACTTCACAGCAAGTGGAAGTGAAGGTGCCTCTTCAGGTGAACTTACAGGGATTTTTCTTCCAAAGTTTGGGCTGACAAGCATTTCAGATCCAGGCCCCAACTCCTGTTGCACATTTTCAAACTTCCCACAAACCTGACGAAGTGAATAAAACAATTCCCCATCAGGGGAAAAATATCGTATTCGAAGATTCGACTTATCTTCCACAAACTCAATTTTCCAGTCCAAATGCAACAGATGCTTCCTAGCATTCATCAGTGCCTTATGTGAAGACCTTTTGTTTAACCTAATCATCTTGTTCAATTCATCAATGGCCTCGGGGCAAAATTCAGCCCCAGGAATTAATTCAGGTACAACTGGTCGCCACTCAAGTCTCTTTTTCTTTGTTGAAGTCCTGTGCTGCAAGTGTGGCAATTTAAAACTCGTACCAGGAGATTCAATGTAGTTATTGGAACCAATTCCAGAATCTTCATCCAGATTACGAGATAAAATTGGTATAGCAGGATTAGAAACAGATAGCGCTTGTTCATCAGTGAGCATGGCCGAGATAGGAACCCGATCATTCTGTTCATGGAACTGACGACGGTTTTTACCATTTAGACCTTCTGGCAGAGTTACATCACTAGCCAACTGGAGAGTAGCATCAAAGGGTACAACTGCAAGTGAACTATGAAAAATTCCTTCTGTTTTCAGAAGAACATCAAAAGCTTGTGCAGGAAATTTCAGCAATGATTGTCCTAGCTCTGCAAAGTTCCATGAAGAATTCAACTTTATGAAGACGTAATTAAGAGTTATCCTAAGATTATCAATTAAAACCTGCAACAACAACTCTCTCCAAATATTCCATCTAGAAGCAGTCCAATCCCTAAGCTTTTCAAATCCATTCTTCATCCTCACCTCATACCAAATTTGCTTCACCGAGATAGGCAGAGGCCATTTTTGCTCTACTTCCTCTATCAGTTCTAGAAACAACCAATTACCACGAGGTTTCCATTCCTCAGTATTCTCATCCCAATCTTTACTTATCCGCAACATGTCAATCCGGGCTACCATTTCATCACCCATGTCAGGGAAGAAAATCCTCCGCTGCTCAGACCCATCTTCATGATCAAATATAACACCCTCCCACCAAGCCTCCGCATAAAACATGTCAACACATTGTCCATAGTGTAAACACCACGGCTCCACAACACATGAAGGTGGCAAAGGCCTAATCCAACCCCGATAATCATCAGAAATCCCAATTTCACCAGTGACAACCCCGTCAACTATAGGACTAACCTTCACCTTTTCAGTCAGATTACAAGAGCCTTCGTCATTTAGAAGTTGATCATACTGAACTGCACGAGTCAAATCCTCACAACCAATTACTACACCAGTATGCCATGAACCCAGAAACCCATCCTCCACGCTCCTCACCTGATAAAAATTCCCCAATGGTAAGCAAAATTTCCACAAATGCCATAAATAGAAACAAATAAATGAATGGTCAAATATAGCAGGAATCACCAAACAAAATGGCTGTAATCCGACCTATATATAGCTGATTTATCTCACAGTATTCCAAAGGAAGTAGGGCTAATACATTGTTAGGGAAGGGAGGTAAATTGATGAAATCCACACACATCCATACCAAAAATAAGCTTTGCATGCCCACATAAACTAAATTGAATGTATACATATGTATGTATCTCACTGATTTGATTAAACGCCACCATTTACTCTTCCAATCTGCCACATCCCAATTACCCTTCGCATTAAAAAATAAAACAAAACCCACATGCAAACACAAGAAACACCAGCTATTTGCAGCGATATAAACAAACACCACAAATAGGTTCTGGGTTTTGCGTGGACAGAGAAACAGACTGATAGACAATGTAATGCAAGTGTAATCAAGAAGCATAAACTTCCTGTCCCACATTCACCAATCAATAAACATGAAGAAAACTCAGAGAAAAAAAGCGAACAAGACCCGAAGATCACAACCTTTTTCTTAATCAAAAAGAAGCGATGATCTCATACAAACCCACGTATACAAGAATCATACAAACCCACGTATACAAGAATTGCCAAGAACGATGGTGAAATTACCTCAACTTTTTCATGAAGCAACAGCTTTCGCCTAGTGTTTTCGGCCGCCATTGGAGACGAATGCTTTGGGTTTTGAGTGTGAGTTTTAATGGTGCATTGGGTTTTATTGGCGAAATTGCAATTTTACCATCCACAAGGATTCTCCATATATGTTACGGTTTTTTTTTTTTTTAATGAATTCATCATATTTAATACGAAAACCAGAAAATATTTAATTAAATTTAATATTAAAATCAAAAAATTCTTGCTAATTTGATTATATTTTGAATTTGCCTTTGAAAAACCAACGTCCAATGATAAAAAACCAACATTGAAAATCTTGCTCATGGGCTCCATTAGTTCTTTTTTTCCCCCTTTTTTTCTGATTTTCTTTTTATTTTTCTTCTCATTTCCCTTTATTTTTCTTAAATGTATGGTAAAAAATATAAGCCCAAACTTAAAATTTGATAACATCTAAGTTCATACGTGATGTGATGGAATAGAACTTAACAAATCATTGAATTGGCACATTCAACTAGTGAAACATTTTAATTATTCAACATCTATTATTGGACAATGTTTAATCATTATAGTTATGTTTTTAGCGATAAAATTCTTAAGGGTTAACTACACTTTGTCATTCAAACTATTTGATTTTTTTACACTTTGCCTTATGAACTTCTTTTTCTTTACACTCGACCGTCTAAATTTTGAATTTTTTCACAATATGTAATATATTGTCATTTCCGATGAAATATTCCACCATGATTCCATCACGTGCGATGCGCATGATTCCAATTTGCCCTTAAAAATAGGCGCGTGCATCACACGTAATGAAATCACTGTGAAATATTCCACCGAAAACGACAATATATGACATCGTGTAAAAAAATTCAAAATTTAGATGGTTAAGTGCAAAGAAAAAAAATTTAAAAGACAAAGTGTAAAAAATCGAATAGTTCGAATAACAGAGTGTAATTAATCCAATCCTCAAACTGAGACACATGATTTGGATCAACTAATAATGTGTACTCATGTATATTTGAGGATAAGATCATCGAATAATCTTGCAATAAAATTTTTAATTCAAAAAAAATTCTTTAATGATGATAGTGCAAGATCATACATTCTACTTGAGGCACTATTTTAATGTTATGTGGCGTCTGTACTTTAATTTATACTCTAATTTTAGGAGAATTGCAAGAAATTTTCTTTGATACAGTTGAATCATTTATGTAGATTTTGAGTGTCACATATAACGGGTGGTAATTAGATAAATGCATCATATTCTCTAATGTTGGATGACTAGGAAAAATTATTGGCAAAAGTAATTAGTTTTTTCATTTTTGGTTTCGTCGTGGGGTCATACAATAAGGATGAATCCATACATATTAGGTTAATAGATTTTTTATTGATGATCCATATCATGGGCTCAATTTAAATATTAAATGATGAAGAGATCTAACTTGAATAGCAATTATTATAAGAAAAAAGCCACTTTAAAATTTTATTATTTTCAATATTTTTATGACGTGTTGCTAATTATCAATTGTGATTTATTGGTATTATCAAAATAATAAGATTCATTTTTAAAATTTAAATTGCTCGTAAATTCAATTACAAGTGTAGTCCTATGTTGGAAGGCAAAATGAGATATACGAACAATTAGAATAATAAAGTGATGAGAAGAATGTGATCATATGAGAAATTAAATTGTTAGTCACTAAGTACTGATCTATCACATATTAATATTATTCAAACACTAATCAATTGTATTGAGCTTAAGAAAAGTGTTCTAATCGAACTTTCTACTCGAACCTGAAGCCTAGAGTTATGATTTGATCAATTGAATTGGCTTATTATATTGTTTTCTTTATATGAAATTAATAACAAGTTATTAGTATTTAGTTCATGCAATTACGGAGTTCTTCATAATTTCTATATTTGAATAATTAATCGTACGTTATTCTATCATCAGTGAATTCTTAAATTTTCTTTTTCAAGATTCCTCTAGATGTACTGGACCATTGATTAGACAATTAAATAGAAAAAACACATAATATAAAAAATAATATAAAACACAACTAATTTTATGAAGAAAAAAATTATGCGTCAATTAATTCAAAAGAATCCACCAGAATCTTAGAGTAACGATTTAATTCATAATTAAATTACCAGACAACATAGGAACAAAATGAAACTTTGTATGAAAGTCAAAGTCAGCACCCTAACTTAAGTATTTGAAAGACTCATTCATACTAGGTTACAATGTCTTCTTACAAGAATAGATAAATAGAATTATATAAAAAGACCCTCTTTTCCCTTCATAATTGAATCAAAAGAAATCATGTGCATTCCCATCAATTTGTGCTTAGTTTTTTTTTTTTTAACCAAATTTTCAACTCATATTTCTACACTTTCAAATTTTTATTAATTAATAAGAAAACTATAATTTTTATTTGTTGAATTTTAAATTCTATATTGAAATACATAGTAATAAGGAGGTATAAATTATTGAGTTTATTTAGAAATAAATCCAAGAATTGGATTGAGTCAATTAAATAATTAATTCACTAAACAACTAATTAAAATTTTGAATTAATCAATTAATTGAACTAGTTAATTGGGTCCATCTTTATTGGATCGAAGCGCTAGATTGATAAATTAGGTAATGTTAGATTTTATTAAATTAAGAGTTGAATTATTGGATTTTTTAATTAGCTTTATTAAATTAAAACAAGCCTATTTATACTATCTATTTTTACAATATATATTAATTATAAAGTGGGAGAAATTTAGAGTAATTATTCTGCTGTAATTTTTTTAAACGTATCATCAAAATTAATCCTACCCAACATAGATGATACGAATATAGTTTTTTTTTTTTCCCATTGTTTCTACTATTCTTTCTCTAATGTTCCTTTTCGTTTTCTCTTTTTATTTTAAACAAATATATTAAGTAATTTTTATTTTTAAATAAAATATCTTATTTATCGTGACTTCAAATTATTGTTATTTTAAAAAAATAATAATAACTACTATTTGTTTTATATTATAAAAATTTAAGCACATTGACCGACAGCTTGAAAATAATAAATAGTATGGAATTTTGTGCACATCTCACACACTAAAAGTGCAGTGTGTGTAGTGGTGATGAATACCACAGGTGAAAGGAAAAAGGAAAGAGCAACCCTTTTTTACCTTTTGTTTTTCTTGCCTTTATATTCTACTTTATTTTGGGTTATTCAACTTTACTTTCCTTCCAATTTCTTTCTTTTCATTCAAGAAAACTTAAAAGATTTATAAAGTATTTATCACTAATTTCTAATCCAATATTTCACAAAAGTGTTTATGTATTTCTCCAAATAAAAAATTCTTTAAAGAAATTATAAGTTTTCCCATAAACATTTAAAGAGTTTTGAGTTGTTGGAAATTTAAAGTGGTGGTGCATAGAATGTGTGTACTTAAATTCCTAATATATAAAATTAAAAAAATTATTCACATTTTATACAATAATATATTTCGTAGTTATTCTGTACGAAATAAAATATTTGAAAAGAAAAAATAGAGTGCGTAAAATTGGAGAGGAGAGAGAGAATAATATAGTTGGAGAAAAAATAGAGAGAGAAAAATATAACAAATTTTCTTATATCATTTTATTTACATAAGATTAATTTAGTCAATATATTAAAAACACACCAATGGTTATTTTAATATTTTCACACTTTATAAATAGAATGAGTAAGTAATAAGTCTTCCTATACATAAAGAGTTCCAAACAAATATAGAATATGCGAAGAGCTGAATAAAATCATTATTAAACTATCATAATCCAAGAACTTAAAACTCTTTATAAACCCGAATTATGTGAACAAACTAGATGAAATATCTCCAATCCCTTGATAAAGACTGGATTATGGCCGACCCTATCTAATATGTATTTATACTCATAACTATGTCAACAACTCTTTGAAAAATGACACTCTCCCATCAAAGCAATAATTTTGAAACCAATATATATATATATATATATATATGTATACACATCCTAATACAAACCTAATAATACTCTAGACCAATAAATATTACATTGATCAAGTACATGCATAGTGTCAAACATATTTTCACACTCCGATGATGGATAAAATAGACAAAAGGAACTAGGAAAACATAGTAAACCTAATCAAAATTATCAATCTTTGGACCACCAAACAGTGCATTTATTTGAACTTGATTATCATACATCAGACTAACTATTCCTACATACAGCCGAACAATTATTGATATATATGCAGCCACTCATGATTCTAACATGGGCAACCAGGGCTAGCTCTTGATGGTGAGCTCTGGAGTGCTTGCTCCATTCATCAATGGGACAGAGTCCATGATTTTGGACTTCAATTTCCCATTACTTAATTGCTTCTCATAGGCAGAGTTATGCACACCAATTGCAGCCCGGCCTGACGGGTCTAAGTTTTTCGACCAAGATGCATCCCACTCCACAGCCGTAGAAGTGCTGCATGCCACGCTTGCTCCGCCTGGAACAGTCAGCCTGGCCGAATTCTGCACCACCAAACAACAGTAAGCAGTTATATCAGGCCGGCATTATTATGGACAAACAAGGTATTTTGGACAAATTGTGTGGCTAGCAGCTCGCCACTCGTTGGCTACTTCTGCTAAATGCTGAATGAACACACAGTTTGCTGTGCCACAATCACGTTCAGGGGCAGGCAAATATGTAAAAACACACACACAACCCAACGGATGTACCTGTGGGAAGAATCTCTCAAATATCATTCTATAATAGTAAGCCTCCTTCGAGGTTGGCGTATTATGCGGGAAGATATGTTCAGCATTAAGCATCATCTTGTCGGTGACCTATTAACTGATCACAATAGCAACTTTAGGCTGTAAAGAAAACTAGAATTAATGCTAATTTTAAATTTAGTGAAAGTGATGAAAAGACATACATGCTGTTCAGCATGAGCTTTAAGCCCATCAATCCAACTATAGCCCACACCATCACTAAATTGTTCTTTTTGCCTATAGAGAATGTGCTGCATGTAATCAAACAGAGCATGTTAGACAACTGAAACTCAGAATCAAGAACGACACTTGACAAATCCAAAATTGAATACCTTTGGAAGATATGGATGTTCCTCATCATCGAAGGCCCTCCTTAGGATCCACTTCTCAATTCGCCCCTGGTCAGGTTTTATCTGTGATGGAAGGAAAATGATAAGAAAGTGAGATAAGTAAAGAGTGCCTGTTGACAAATTGGAAAAATTGTTTCGTTCATAAATGCTACCATCTTCCACTCAGGGTCAATGCTCATTGCAGCATTCACAAATTCCTTGTCCAGAAATGGAACTCGAACTTCTAAGCCCCATGCGGAAGTTGCCTTGTTTGCTCGGAGACAATCATATTGATGAAGGGCTTTTATCTGCAGATATATAAGAACCACCATTAGTTTGACATTATTTAAGTTGTTTCACATCTTTAGCCAGGGAAGATATGGCATCCTTTATTTGTACCTTGCGGCAAGTCTCACGATGGAACTCTTCCTTGTTGGGTGCCTTATGGAAGTAAAGATAACCACCAAAAACCTCATCGGAGCCCTCACCGGATATGACCATCTTTACTCCTAGTGATTTAATCTTACGCGACATAAGGAACATAGGAGTGCTTGCTCTGATTGTAGTTACATCATATGTCTCAATATGATAAATAACATCCTCAATCGCATCAATTCCATCCTGCAATATAGTGAAAAGGGTTGGCAGTATATTCAAGAATAAAATGAATAAAGAGTAGAAGAAGCTGCTAGAGAAAACTTAATTGCATCCACTACAGACTGGAAGAGCTTACCTGAACAGTGAAATGAAATTCATGGTGAACAGTACCCAAATAATCAGCAACTTCTTTCGCAGCTCTCAGATCAGGTGAGCCCTTCACAAGCAGTAGGTAAAATCTGTTAGAATCAGAAACAGCTGCTTAACCTCTCTAAAACTACCACCATGATAGCAACTGACCTCAAGGCCAACACAGAAGGTATGAAGTTGTGCTCCCCATTGTTTCGCGGCTTTGGTGCCTGCCAAGTAACGAGAAGTAACCGCTGCAACCAATGATGAATCAAGTCCACCCGATAAAAGAACTCCGAAAGGTACATCAGTCATTAGCCTTTTAATGACAGCCTGCATTAATTTTTCACCGAAATTGACAAATTTAGAACATTCTTAGCACAACTTATCAATCCGGATTATAGTATGTCAGGCAAGAGAGATGGTTTTGAGCAATAATCGCCTTATATAAACATAAGGCAAAGTCTCACATTTTCAAAAGCACGCCTTAGAACTAAGGGATCATAAGGAGCTGAAGGAATGGCCTCAGAGAACCAGGGAGGATTATACCATCTTCTGAGACCTCCATTCTTGCTCGAGTACAAGTGCCCTGGTGGGAAGGCTTCAAAATGCTCACATTCATCATTCAACCCTTTAAGCTCAGACGAGATCCAGACAGAACCTATAGAAGAACACAGAAAGTAGATGAACTTATCAACCAGTTTTCCTCCTCATTTTATCATTATAAATAGACAACCACAATTTAGAAGCAATACCATCAAGTCCCCATCCAATATATAGGGAAGTGATCCCAATGGCATCACGAGCTACAAGAAAGCTGTTATCACGAGTATCCAGAAGCACGAATGAGAACATCCCATCCAGCATATCCACAAAATTTTCTCCATGCTCTTCGTACTAAAAAAGAAACATCAAGAACAACCGAACGTAATTAATTAACAGAACAAGAATTATATTAAAAAAAAAAAGGAAGGTGCACAAAATGTTTTCACTTCAGCATCTTTTATGTTTTTGTTGTTTTATAGAGTATTTCGATAAAATACTCACAAGATGCGCAATGACCTCACAATCACTTCCGGTACGGAACTTGTGATTAGGCAAATGGCCTCGAAGTTCCTCGTGGTTGTAGATTTCTCCATTTACCTAAATCCATTGGAAACATCACGTGAGAAAGCATGATTCTATCTATATTCCAACATTCAGCATATAATCAAAGTATGATTTTTTAAGCTAGATTCTTGACAAAAACTCTAAACTGCAAATTTGATGCCCCTTTTACCCTGTGTGTGTATGTTATACCTTTATGTTTCATTTGTCTAATTCCATTACTCTTGGGTTTCCAATAAAGAGACGTAAACGAAAAAACGGCCCAACAACCAACTGTTCCATGGACCTACATGACTAAAACATAACAAGCAGAAAAAAACCAACAGCCTAGAGGACCAAAATGGACCTACCGTAACTACAATCTTTTTGTCTTCATTGAAGAGGGGCTGATCGCCAGAGGCCGGATCAACAATTGCCAGCCTCTGGTGTGCCAGATAAAAATCTCCATGCTGATATATACCACTCCAATCAGGACCCCGATGCTTCAATCTATTTCATCATACAATAGTGGCAAAACTTCAATTTACTGTACATTTTGGAAACTAAAAGAATCAAAAACTAGTTATCCATTTTGGCTTCCATTTGTTGTTTATGGAGCCTCCAAAGTCAGGTCCAGAACAATGTATAATGGCCACAAATAAATTTTACCACATTAATGAATATAATTGTCTTACACCTTACCTCCTAAGAATAATCCACATGTTTATGTAATATCAAATATCCATAACAAAACTATAATAATCTCCAAGAATTGGTGAATTCAGCCATTTCAAAAATGAAATCCTTTAAAAAACACCAATCCATCCTGGAAAAATTGCCCAAAAAGAAAAAAAGAAAGAAAAACCAAAAGCAGAAGAAAATTGCCTGCGAGAAAGCTCGAGAACTCGAACCCTCTTGGCCTGAGAATCATCTGAACAACCCAAAACAGCTAGTATTCCACACATGGTAATATTTATATACACACACACGCACAATAATGATATTAATAAGTGCCCTAGATTAATTCTTCCCTTTAACAAAACTACAATATCGGTAAAGGAAAATATGGGATTTGGCAGAAACAAAGAGTTGCAGAAATAGAAGGTGCAATGTTGCGGGAGAGACCAACACGTTAGCACTTTTGTTATTTTCCTTATCTTCTTTCTGTGTATGTTCCGCTTCAATGGCTTAGCCCGTCTATTTATAGAAAAGAGGGTGGCGGAAAAATGGGATGATGGAAAATGACCTTTTTATTGTTTATTTTTGGGTTCCAGAAAGATGGCCATTTACGCGGCGACTTTCGTCGCTCAATCCAAATCGTTGTATTTACTTGCACGCAGCGGCGTTTTGCCGCTCAAAAGTGGATTTCGCCATTTAATTGGTTGTAGGGGGACGACACGGGCAACACGTGGACAAATAATATTTGGGGAACCTTTTTTTTTTTTAAATATATCCACCATTTCATTTATATGCGGGATTTACTTGTGGCGATAGATATTTAGGGCTAATTTGGTTGGTGAAAAAGAGTTGATAATGTTCATTTGTTGATATTTATTAATTATTTAATTAGTATTGTAATAATTACTTCAACTTATAATAAATTTATCTGTATGTATTTATAAACTTAAAATTTAGGATAAATAAACCCATCCCAATTGTCAAGATAATTAACATCATAAGTTACGTTTGAACTTATCTTATTATAATGAATTTTTAGTAAATTGAGTAGCTAAATTATTTAATCCTTGTATCCATATAAAATATTGATAAAATAAATATATATCCAAAATATATAATTCTGAATCCAAGCACAATATTATTTTATTTTGAATAGTATAATCTCACTGTACCAATATAACCTTATCAATTCTATTTTTATATCCGAACATGCCCTTAAAGCACAACAATTTTAGGTATTATCAAACAATTTCTTTTGAACCCTATTGATCTAGATAGAATTATGAGAAATTATTATGTAAACCAAATGTATTAAAAGCTATATCAGAATCATGAGACTTATCATTAAGAAAAATCAATTATGGGATTGAATTAAAATTCAACCAAACTAGCCTTAGATGATTGATACGTGTCATTTATCACTTATCCATATAAATATAGATACAAAATTTACATTATCCAATAGTATAGCTATCCATATATACATACGTGTGAATAAAATATATTTTATTGAATTGAAAAAATTTGGCCATTGGAATGGATATGTAATAAGCTATTCCGAAATAAATTAGTATTGATAAATATATGGGAAAATATTATAAAATGACATATGTTATTAATTATTTAAATCAAAGACAATTAAGTCTTTTTTAAGGGAAAGACTAATGTACATATTATTCATTAACAATTCAAATATTAAAAGAAAAAAAGTGCAGTGTGGCTCAAAAAGAGTTTTTCAATTTAAAAACGCAAGGACATGAGATTATATTTAAAAAATAATTTCTAAATATATAATGTGTATGAATTATATGTTTTATCAAAACTAATTTAATTCATGCATAGTAGAAAGTACATATCAGCACAAGCGTGCACACACACTCATATATATATAGACAAATATATTTATTGAATGGGTCTGATATAAGATAGGGTAATACGTCCAATCCATTAACACTTAATCAAAAAAGAGATATGACATGTAACAATTCAATTGGCTATCAAGCCCAGCCTATCAATAATTGATCAGGTGATCGACTAGGCTAAAGCCCTCCTTAGGCCATTTAGCCAGCATGAATATTGACACCTTGTGCAATCAACCAGAGGATGGTCAATCAGTTGGAGAATGACTATTTAGCCCTCAATTAGGAAAACCTTTGGATCCAACGAAGTTCAATCGCCTCAACCAGAGTATTTACAGATGACTGACATATGAGGAAACATCTCGATGAAGGAGATCGATCATAACAGTGTAGAACAGTCTCACGCCATGGTTACAGTCGCATTAAATGTGCCACTACCACCTTTCTGCCACATTAAATATTCTGATAGGTGACATGCCTCTGCATTAATTGTTTGTGCCACCTCTTGTACCACCATGTTGCAGAACCAAAGTGGCGTGCACCTCTCCCATAGCACTATATCTTGAAAAGCAGTAGGAGACACCATCTAAAATAGTACATAAAAGGAAGAGGACGTCCTCAACTAAACATAAAGGCCTTCTTTACACAAACAAGTGCATAATTGACATATCAACTATCAAAGAAAGCCAATATATCCCCTATTGCCACCGTTCAACAAAGTATATTCATTATTACTTAAATCCATCACTCAACTACTCTATCTTTTGGTTGGTTAAATACTAACTTAAAAATTGGAGTACCTTAGCCGAGCGCATCTCAACAAAATTGACATGTACTATTGGTTGTATGACTCGACCCGACTTCACATATGCACTCTTACTCAACCTTCTTTCTTATAATTGGATTAGATTAAAGCTCAAAGCACTATCAAAAAGCTCATACCATCATCAAGGACACTTATCTATATACATGTGTGGATATAAATATATGTTATCCAATTGGAAATGCCATTTGACTAGCTCTGTAATAAGCTGTATATTCACATGTTTTATTGTAGAGAAATAAAATAAATAAATAAAATGTTTTATTGTAGAGAATCTGAGCTTGGGGACAAATCAATATTTGGCTCGAATCAGAGAGAGATTTTGCTCCTTGAAATTTGGGAAAAAATCCAAATTTTCATCAATGGACTGCAAAAGTATTATTACCATATGCATTTCGTGTTCCGTACTATTGCAAAAAGTACAATCATTCTTTCTTAAGGACAATAATTACTTACATATTTCAGTATCGTATTGAATTTTAATATTATTAGTTAATTGATTGATTAATATTGATATGGAATAATTCAACAGGTTCAATAGGTCAAACATTAAATGAGATAACTCAGGAGGCCAAACGATAAATTTGTTTGGTCGACCTGTATCGACCTCACTTGGCAAGGTCTGCGGTAGACCCGTATCGACTTCAGGACAACTCTAAAAGTTCGAATATCAGAGTTTGATCGACATGTATCGACCTCATGACCCACTCCTACATCAACCCGGATCCCTGCCGTGTTTATTAGTCTGACAGGTTGCATGCCCTCGCATTAATGACACGTGACGGCCGGTACAACCACTGCCACCAACCCTGACAACCCCGCCAACAACTTTGGCAGAGATGCGCCTCCACTGGCATTGTTTATATGGGAAAATAGGAGATTTAGCCACCTGGTACAATACCGGGATCTGGACATGAAATGACCCCCAACCCCCTGGCAAAAACAAAGGCCAGTACACCTAATAAGGGTACTTGAGTTAAATCACGCCTACAAAAAGCTATAAATATTCCAGGCTCAACCACGCTCAAGAGAATGTCACATACACTATAAGCTTTATATTCTCTATATTTTGTTCGATCTCTCCACCTCGATCAGAACTAATTTGAGCCTTTGAGTGTCTTAGTCGGGAACACCTTGCTAGTTTAACGTGTGCTGTAGTTGCAGATCTTAAGCCCAAAATTATATACAATCCTGAGTACTCGACCTTCCTAGTCAAATCACCAGTAGCATAACCCCCATTTTCTCTATATGCAGCTTTCAGTAGCATCATATATCATTTTCATATATATGATATACTTAAATAAAATTTTGGAGGAATAAAAATACAGAAACCCAATAAAAGGGCCAACATGATGAGCCAGAATGACTCACAAAGCCTAGATAAGGTGGGTTCCCTAAGCTCAAACACATTAAGGATTTAGTTAGAGGGTGTTTGGATAAATTTATAAGCTATTCAAAATATTTTATAATATATTTAAGAGCTTATAAAATAATAAAAGTATTTGGTAAATTTTTTAAAAATAAACTTATAAGATTCTAAAATAAGAAATTAGCATCTTATAAATTTTTTTAAAAAAAATAAGAAAACACTAACTTATTTTTAAGATTTTAACAAATTCATTTATTTTTAATTATTTTAATTATAAAATTATCATTATTAACATCTTATAATTTCTAAAATCTTTATTTATCCAAACACTTCAATAATTTATTTTAAAAATAAAAATTTAATATCATATAAATTCAAAAAACCTCTTATAATATGTATGAGCTTATAAAATATTTTAAATAAGTTTCCAAACACCCTCTTAGTATAAATACCAACTACAACATTCTAAAAAGGAGTCTAGGAACTCATTTTTTAACCCAACCACGTTTTATTCGCGAGCATATTTTTAGAGTAAAAGCTCACTATTCAACAATTTTCGAAAAGGACCTCAAATCCAAGTTTGTGCAACATCACATGTGTGATTTGAAATTCAGACTTGAAGGACTTGTGTATATAAATAAAAAAATAAAATAAAATTTTAATTTTATAATAAAATATGATGTATAAATTTAATATTTATACTATTAATAAAACACCTAATCCTTTTTTGACATGTTTTCAAGTAATATACCTATAATGTTCATATTTTTATTTTTTATTACATTTATGTCATAATTACCACTACAACCCACCAAATTTATGCTCCACTATTATCATTTTTAATTATTTATTTATTTATATAAGAAATTAAATAAATATACTTACATTTAATAATTTTGTATAAAAACTAAATAACATTTTTATTATCTAAAAAGTTTAGCACACGTGTTGGAGTGTGCAGAGACGCCAGGAAAATTATTTGGGAGACCCCGTTTTGGATGACACATGTTTGGGGTGACATTAATCCATGTACGTTGCTTGTTGGCTTTTGACAGTCGTCGTTTTTATCCATTTGCAGTTGTAGAGCTGAGTCAGCATTGTGTGTGTAATCCAAATCCCTAAAACTGTTAGTGGGTGTTTGGTTTCATTTCCACACTCATTTTCAGTTTTCAATATTTTTATTTTGGTAAAAATTAATTATGTAATGTAATATAAAAATAAAATTATATTTAAATAAAATATTTAAAAATTTTATGCTAGGAATTTGAGTTCCATTCGATGAAAATGAAGTACAAATCCTAAAATAACGAAGTATAAAATTTGTTTTTTCGAAGTTCATTTCAATTCAATTGAATCGCACAGGGAATTTGAGCTTGATTCGAAGGAAATAAGTACAAATCCCGAAATAATGAAGTATAAAATTTGTTTCTTTGAAATTCAGTTTGATTCAATTGTATTGAGATAGGGAATTTGAGTTCCATTCGAAATAAATGAAGTACAAACCCTGAAATAATGAAATGCAAAATTTGTTCCTTTCAAGTTCAATTCGATTTAATTGAATCGCGTAGGGAATTTGTGTTCTATTCAAAGGAAATGAAGTACAAACCCTAAAATAACAAAGTATAAAATTTATTTATTTGAAATTCACTTCAATTAATAATTATACTAATTTTAATAGATTATATATAAAAAAATAAAAATAATTAAATATAGAAAAATATATAAATTATTGATATAAAATATATATGTTACCCATTCTGGAACACTCCATTCAGGACTTTTGAAAAAAGCGAATCTGAACAAGCCATCTGCCCCCATTGGTTCGGTCCACGGAGTCACGGACCACTATCACAAAATTCAGCCCGTACATGCAACGATTTTCCTTGTTGTGCTTTGCGAGTCTTGACTTTTGTTGATGTTTATCCTTGTGGATGATGACTCGACAGAGGAGTGGCTGTGGGTATCAAGTGGTTTTTAGCCTATTGATGTAAATCTCTCGTATAATATAAGATGTCATGTGTTTGAATTTGAATGAATTTTTAATATATGTATATATAAATTATAAAAAAAAATTAGTTGTGGGTAAAGAATTTTTATTTTATTTTTTCATGAATTATATGTGTAATCACATAATCTTTTTAATTTTAAAATTATATATACTTCGCTTATAATTTATTTTCACTTATAGATCAATCTTCAATCTACTACAACTTAATGATATTATCATTAAATTTTGAAAAAAAATTCAAATTATTCTTTCATATATTTATGAAAAAGAACAATCAAAAGAGAGGAAGTGATTGAGAGAGAAATGCGTTCAAAAGAATACAATATCAAGAGAGAGAGAGAGAGAGAGAGTGAAATAATATTTTTTTTCCTCTTATAAATAATAGTTTGAGATGATTTTTGTTTGGTTTTTTTTTTAAATGCACATTCTTCAATATATACATACATATTATATATATATTTATTTATTTTAATATTAAAAAAATCATTTAATTCTATTTTTATCCCAAAAATTCAACAAAAAAGTATTAATTTGACTGTTATAGTAAAAAATGTCTCATTCAAAACATAAACAAGCATGTCAAAAAATAATTTTTATATTTTTCAATAATTCATTCTTTCATTCTCTCAAAACACATAATAAATATATAATAAAATCAAACAAAAAATATAACCAAACACTACCTTTGTTTTTTCATCAAATTTTATCGAAGAATGTATTTTTTAATTGAAAATTTTCACCAACTTTGATTAAATTCCAATGACCCTAAGGGGATATTTGTAATTTTAATATCAAAAGGGGAGCAACTATAACTATCCATAGTAATAGGAGAGGACAATATAATTGTACCACCCACGTCAAGAATTGATTGAGTTTCAAACTCTAAACCTCATATAAAAAAGTGTCAAGATAATTGGAGGAAATTAAAATAAAATAAAATAAATATCCATACTTCTGAAAACTTAATTATTTTCTAACTATTGATTTGGTGGTAAAAGCCTTTGGCCATGCAATTTCAGTTTTTTTAAAATTAGAGTTATATTTTTATTGGCATGAAGTCGCTTCATAAATATGTTATTGTGAAAAATTGTATAACAAAAATAATAATAATAATAATAATAAGATACTTTAGTCGATATTTAAAAATAAATACCAAGTTGGAGCTAAAAAAATTTAATAATTTATTTTAATTAAATAGGTCTATAAGAGGTCTTTTTAATTGATTTTTCTCCCCTCAGACAGAATCAAATGTATGAACTTTTGCAGACAGCATTAATGCCTAAACGATTAACTCATACTTTGTAATGAATACCTTAAATTTAAAAAATAAATTATTCTTATAATTCTTTTTCGTAAATGCTTTCACCAAACAATTAATATAGTAAACTTCCAATTATTGACACAAAAGTTGATAAGAGAACTTTGATGAAATAATATTTAGAACAAAATAAAATGAGATTCTTTACAGCATCTACCTTGAAATTATGGGTTTATTAGTTGTTTTGAATGTTTTAGGAAAAAATGTTTTGAAAAGATACATTTTAGATAGCTGGATGGGGTGTTCGTTAATATTTTGAGCCTTGTTGAATAATATTTTGGAATGAATCTATTTGTTTGGAAGTGATTTGGAAAGAGATAATTTTTTTGTTATAAATGTCAAATTTTTTTATTATAAATGTTATACCAATTAGATTTTTTTGGGGGGTTAATGGATAAATTAAAATTTTTATAGAATTGTTTGTGTATATATAATTATAATAATTAATGTATATACACGTAATTATTAATAGATTATGAGTAAGATTATTTTGGGAGGGTTTTGAATATAATATTACAATTCTATATGCATTATTGGAGAATAGAAGGAGGGAAGATGAGATTAAATAATATATTAATTTGTTTGATATATAAGGTTGACCTTACAATTATGTACAACTATAATCTATTCTAATTTTTTATGCATGTTTTGTGTGTGGGATTAGGTGTGTAAATGACAAATTTATCCTCGAACTAGTAACGAGACAATATTCAAAAAAAAAAAAAAAGGACAAATGCGAGAGCAAATTTTTAGTTGAGGGAGTGCAATTATAATCATACCTCTAAGGACAAAACTATAATCCGTACTTATTGTAGCTATAGTAACAGGCTGTTACAAAAAAGGGCCAACCCGCTTCTATAATGTCACACTTCAAATAATAGAATATGTTAAATTATAATATGTTATACAGTCTAATCTCACAGATTAAATGTACCTTAAAAAATATATATATATCAAATGCTGCAAATAAGGTTTTGGTTGGTTGGGAACAATCCCAAAAAATATGTTAGAAAAATTCTAAGGCTCTCAAAAGTCAGAGATATGATTAGATATAATCAAATTACAATGTATATCATTTTCATATTACAGTCACCATCTTGTAGGACAAACCTCATAATATATGTTTATAAAATAATTTTATCATATGATTGACTTATGGATGATGGTATTTAGTATTGATAAGATTCTATGTTGGACTGGTAGGTTATAAAATAATGGATGCAAGAATTCAATTTTCAATTCTTCAATTTTAGCAGTAATTTTGACCCATTGCGTTCTTTTTATAACATAAAATAAATAAAAATATTTATTATTTTTAATATAATGTTATAATTTGAAATAATTTTAATGTACTTATTTGAAATTTTAAAATAAAGAAAAAAGGTCATAAAGTAAAAATGTTTGTAGAAAAAAAAAATTGGAGAGGTAATGAAAAGCATTACAATAAATAAAAAAATGAGAAATTAATTTACAAAATTCTCAAATCTATAAATATATGAATAAGATAGTATGTAAGTTGATTGCTGATTGATATAGTCGTTCACAATTGATTACAAAATGTACTGACGTAGATATATAATTTATTCATTAAATTGAGTTGATTTTAAGGGAAATTCTCGAGCTCAATATATATGTTATGCTTGAGTTCGAACTCTACATTTCTAATATTTTAAATTCGAGCTCGATGAAAATTCGAGTTCAGTTCAGTTTAATTCAACTCAACTCGATTAAACTCAAATTATCAAGTAAATTTTAAACAACTGTGAGTTCAATCTCAAAATAAAATAATAATATAGTATAGACTTATTAATAAAATAAAATTATATCCAACTATATGCTAATCGATTGCACCTTGAGCTGGACACAAGTAGATCGAAAGACTTGAATTAGAGATCGAATTCAAGTCAAACTAGTTCGAGCTTGATTTTCTCTTACAACCTTAATCTTAAATATGCATGATTACAATCATATATATATATATATATGAATAAATTCAATAATGTCACACTAAACATCAAATTATGTAATGTTTCTATCAAACTAAGTGTTTCCTTTGTCAATAATATGTTTGATTGTAAACATTAAAAAAGAAATGCTTGAAAATTCTCTTGAGTAGCCTCCCATGTGAAAAATTAATCTAAACTAGGTAATATTTCCTTTTTATCAGCAATCATCAACTTATAGGTATCAATAATCATGATTATCAACATATTCTAAAGATTAATTTACCAAAAAGAAAGATTATTTAATTTTTAAAGCCTGTAAAGCCATGTTCTTTTCTGAGGCTATGAAACCTATTTTGCAAACTATTTACTTTAATTTCCATTATATTCTATACTTTATTTCATCTAATCCAATAATTTAAAATATTTAAAAAGGGAAAAATTTCAAACATTGTTATGACATCTATTGAATATTGTTACTCCAAAAATAAACTTCGATTCTTCTTTAATCTTAAAGTATTCTCTCCCAAACCCTTGACTCCTCCAATCCCTCTAATTAAACATATTAATCACTTCCGATTAAGTTATTAAATTCCAAAGTTTTTTTTTTTAATTTTCACCATCCCTATGTTGTGTATTTAGTTTGATCGAATTCCAAGTATTAAACTGAAAATATAACAATTTTAAGTATATTTACAAAATTACCTTCAAAATATCAATCAATAATTATTAGCGTCACATCATTATTTTAAGCGGTAAGGTATTTATAAAAAAAATATGTAGAAAATTACGTTTTACTTTAAAATATTCCAAAAAATTGTAATCTTCTTGAGGAAAAAGACTTTTTCTCTCACTTTATTGTTTTCTAATTAAAATCAAAATGTGTCTCCAAAGTT
>JACGDI010005432.1:1432952-1461804 GCA_014898725.1 Jacaranda copaia
CCCCCCCCCCCCCCCCCCCGTGCCAACCCCACCCGTCATTCTATGGCCAAAAGGAGAAACATGGAGGTTCTTTTGCCAATGCACAATAGACATCGATAGAAGATGTAGCTATAACAAGTTGCACACCATCCTCTACTCTGTTCCCCTCAAGGCTATTGAGTTTGCCTAAGTGCAAAATATATAGATTTAGTGTGAAACGCTATAACAGCTTCGCAACCCAACTATAAGATCCTGTCCCCACCACTGTACATGTTCCAAGAGAAAGACAAGTCAGCAAACACAGAAGAGGAAGGCATTCTTCCTCTTATTCCATATTACCCAACCAATAACAAGATGTCAGCCAATATGCATATCCCTAATGTACCCATTTAATTTCAAGAACAAAAAGTGACACAAGCAATTAACTGAAACATTCATATTTCCACCATTTATTATCAAGTTTGCAAAAATATATGCTTATCTAAAACCATAAATCTTGAAGTCTTGAACAAAACTATAGAGGGTTGGCAATTACCATCATCTTCCATGCAAGGTATCCAGCCGGGCCGCCCTTATTGCCCTCCTTATCGCCATCCAAACATGATATCCCTCTCCTCAACACCTCCTTAACAAAGAAAACTGCTTTCTCCTTTTCCCCTGCTTCCCAATACAGTGAAATCACCTTCTCAATCATACTAAAGCTTGTCTTTAAACCAACACAGTCCATATCCACCAAAAGATCTACCACATCCTCCACCTTATTTTTCGCCTCAATCAACTTCTTCACCCAAGTGCACATTATGGACACCATCAATTCCATAGTTTCCTTATCAACTCTATTCTCCTTCTTCAGCCACTCAAACACCTCTAATGCGCACCAAGAATCCCTCCCTTCCTGTGCAAAATACACCAAAACTAACTGCAACTCACGAGAAGACAATTTATTGTTCATTTCCTCAAGCACATCAGAAGGTTCCCGAGCCATTCGCTCCAGTTCCTCAATCGCCTCGAAAAACCCTTCACTCATCTCCTCCTCATCATCACTGGTGATAAACACATCCAATTGAACTGATTTAAGCAGTCCAAGATCCTGAAACTTGCTTCTTTTCTTGATTACAGAACCTGGGTTCTCACCTGTAGAAATCCTTGCGTAGGATTGAATTTTGAGCTTGTTGGGCTGATGGGTTGCCAGAAAAACGCACTGTTTCGAAGAGGAGCAGTAAGTCAGCCCCAAGTTGCTAATGGCGCCAATTCCACCAACCCGTGCCATTTCTTTTCCAAGATTGACTCAGCGGAGCGGGAATACGCCCGGCAACCAAGAAAATTTTGGAAAATAGAAAAAAACTGCTGCTTTCTTGAAATAAATTTCGGAATTCTCACAAGAAACCAGATTTTCAATTACCCTTTCCGTCCGTTCTACTGAAAATTCGGGCCAAACAATAATCATTTTGCCAGCACCATCGAGAGAAGGAGGAGATGACGCAAAAGAGTTAGTCGGGGGCAAAAGAATTCAACAATCGGCTAAAGAAATTATGTGATGAATTGTAGCGAAGTTCTGTGTGATGGAGTGAAGAGAAAGCGACTTGAAGATGAATAAACGCTGACCGCTTAAGCGTTCTTAATTTTGAGACACGACTTGAAAACCGGACAATTCGTAAGTTCCATGGGTTCAGCGACCGCTAAGTCTTCCATATCATGCAACTACACAAAAGTGACAAATGAAATTTCTTTCCACCATAACCAATATTTTTAAATTAGGAGATATAAGTAGTCTTTAATTATTAGTAAAAAGGTATTTTTAGAATTTAGAATCAATTTGACAATCAAGAAAGAAAAAAAAAATCCAAGCTTTTTAAATGCTGGCAAATTAACAATTTGATCTGATGATATTAACGATTCAATCTAACTGGCAAATCAATTATAATTTAAATGTGAGGCGTTGATTAGGAGGACAACATCGTCATCAAGACTATGGTAACAATACTCAAGGACAAAGAACTATTGTACAACCTCTATAGGAAGATCGTTGATCTATAGACATATAACTGTATTACAAACAATTCAAATATATTTTATTGACAATACATAGTTCTCACCTATAAATACCCCTATAACCCCATTTTGTAAGGGGATCCCGACAGCAAGATTATCTTTAGAGGCTTAGCTGTGATGAATGTTCTTGTATCCTTTTGAGATTTAGAACCTATATTAGATAAATTAACTGTTGATTTATTCTAAGTCATGTTACAATTCTTATGAATTTATTTGTCGTAGATATTGGTAGAAAGTAAATAATTAACATGGTTCGATCCAATATTTTATTTTTATTAATCAATCAAATTTTAAAATCATTATTTTCATGATTAAGGTTTATAATTCACTTCGCATGAGATATGTTAATTTGAATGTTCAAATCAAAACAAGAGCATATTAGGTCAAATAAATTACATTAAATAAATTAATATAATTAAATTAAATATATCACAGATGAAATCAAAATCATCCAATTTTGATTTCGAAAATGCATTTTTATAGAATAAACACTTTATTCACAAATGAAACAAAATGGACAAAAAATGCATTTTCTGATATTGAAATAAGAAAAATAATCATTACGTGCTAAATAAATTAAAAAAAACAATTTAAAGTTAAATATGACAACAAAAAGGTCAACATTAAAAATTACTTTGGCTATGTTTGATTATATTTTGTCAAAGCAAATTAATTTTGGCATAAAATAATCAAACATGTGGATTGACTTTTTACCAAAACATCAAATACTAATCCCCTAATTTCCTTTCAAATCAATTCATTGATTATCAAAAATCTTATGTACATACATATATATCATAATATTTTATCATTATTTTTAAAATTCAAAAAATCATATCAAATCATTACATATACATATTATATATTTTATTATTATTTTATAATAAAAATATTATTTAATTTCATTTTTACCAAAAAATTCAACAAAAAAAATATTACTTTGACTGTTACAGTAAAAATTATCTCATCCGAAAATATAAAAAAACATATTAAAGCTCTCTAACATAATTTTCTAAAATTCATTTTCTCAAAACATATAATCCAAAACACACAAAATGTGACAAAGCATTGTCATTATGTTTCTATCCTCTACTCTTCTAAGGCAGCATTTAAAAGTCAGTAATCATAAATTATTTATTTTAGATAATAATTTGAAATGAATAATTCAAATTCATTCATATTCTGATCTTATTACTTATTAATCATCACCAGCATGCTTATTTGAAGAAATTGCTATCCCAATGATGAAACTTTTTTAGTCCCAACTACAAACTTAACTACAATAGCATATAATTTATTTAATTTAAATTTCTTACATAACAATATTTTACTAAAATTAAAACTATACAAAATTATGAATATTATTTTTATACATATAAATATAAAATTTATGAAATAATAATAATAATTTAAGAAATTTAAGAAATAATAATAATAGACAACGCTGCCCCTCCATGTCCCTTTTATCCCTTGGACCCGTCATTGCTGAATTTCAGGCTTCCTTTTTATATATATATATTTTTTTTCTTTTATCTTTTTTGATTTGATAAATACCATTCTGTTTCATGTCAGACGGAAAAAAAATGGCAGCATTTCAAGACTCTCTCGTATTTTAGTACCATTAAAGTGCGTCAGTCAAGCCGAGCTTTGAGCTTAGCCGATATTTCTCTATCTCTCTTGCTCTCTGTAGTAGCCATGGCTGCGGCTTTAGAATGCTGGTCGAGCCGAGCAAGTACCGACGAGGACATGGTGGAGCAAGTTCTAATGCGAACCCACGACAGATCCGAGTGCCCGCCGGAAAACAACGCCTCTTCTTCTTCGTCGTCGTCCTCCTCTTCCTCTGCCTCCGCCGCCTCCGCCGCTGCTCTTCGAGAGTCCTCCGCCTTGCAGAAGCGCTTCCAGAGACTGAGCCGCAATGTGTCGGAGGCCATTGCCTCACTCAAAAACACTTTAAACCTCGACTCGGCTCGTGAGCCGCCGGCTTCCACCCCTTCGAGCTGCCGGAGACACGTGTGGGGCAGTGTTGTGCGGAGCTTGACGCAGTTGTACCCCGGCAGCCAACTTCCCGAGAAATTGGTCTCCAATCTTCGCAAGCATTACGATTCTTTACCCCTCAGGTTAAATAATTTTCTTTTCGCGTTTCTTCCTCTCTTATTTTTCTTCTTGAAGTAAGCTTTGAGAATTGAGTTGAAATGGATCCATTTTTCTCTGATTGATAGCTATGCGCAAGCGGGGTTTGAAATGAAAGACGTGTTTTTGCACATAAAGTTAATAGAGCAGGCATCGGCCGAGGACCAGCCAGCTATAATGATCCAAGAAATGTCTGATGATGAAGTGAATGCCAATGGCTGTGTGTTTAAGGTAACATTTGTTTGTAACTCTGCCATTTCTTGGCCTGCCATGTCAGGGGCACTGGATAGTTCTTCGATTAGCTGTAAAAAGTTACAGATCTTTGAGAAGAAGGGATTCACTCTGGGAATTGTTATGCTGTTAGTTCCTACAGGGCAGGAAAAATTGTTCAAAACCCGGATCGAGAATGCACTTAGATTGGCCTTAAAGAAGCCAAAAAATAATCCCATTAAGCTCCCTTTTGGACTTTGCGGATGCCAAGAGCAGAGCACTAAAGGGAGGGATCTAGGGGACATTGAAGAGGATTCTGGTGGTGACCAGAACTATAGAAATGGAGAGAATTTGGACTCAAAACTTCAGTTAGAAATGCCTTTGCCAGATGATTCGATTGTAGTTTCTGTGGATGAATGGCAAACTGTGATATCCGGGAAAGATGGAATAGGAAAGTGGTTGCTGAATTATGATGCTATTGAGATTTTAGATCAGATTGGCCCCAGTACGTTTAAGGGGGTGTATAAGGGCAAAAAAGTTGGAATTGAAAAGCTCAAGGGGTGTGATAAAGGAAATGCCTACGAGTTTGAGCTAAGGAAAGATTTGTTGGAGCTGATGACATGCGGGCATAGGAATATCTTACAGTTTCATGGGGTTTGTATTGATGAGAATCACGGGTTGTGTATCGTGACTAAGTTGATGGAAGGAGGATCTGTTCATGAATTGATAATGAAGAATAAGAAGCTTCAGACAAAAGAGATTCTTAGGATTGCAACTGATGTTGCCGAGGGGATTAAGTTCATGAATGATCATGGTGTTGCTTATAGGGACTTGAATACACAGAGGATCTTATTAGATAAACGTGGGAATGCTTGCTTGGGCGATATGGGAATAGTAGCTGCTTGCAACAGTGTTGGTGAGGCTATGGAGTATGAAACTGATGGTTATAGGTGGCTTGCTCCAGAGGTTTGTTTTCTTTTTGATTCTGTTTATTATGATTGACTCATTACCAGAGCAACTATTTGTTAATACATTTTCTTGGATGGTGCCTCTCTCTCTTGGATTGGAGCTAAATTATTAACAACCTGCATATTTACTAAAAGAAACTCAATAGAATTTCATTGAGAATTTTTTATTGAAACTGGTATCAGTATATAATATGATCTTACTGGATGGATAGGCACCCCAAAGTTGAAGGCTGAAGCAATTGTAATCTTATGAACTGCAAGTTCATGATGGATCCAGATTGTGAAAATAGTGTTGCCTTGACTGGTGCTTCAATTTATTTCTTAAACATTGGACTTTCATTATCCTTGGGGATCCCTAGTTCACGTTAAAACATAGTAGATATTGCTTATGGTATCTAGATATCCTAGTTTGACTAATTTTTCTTCCAAGAACCTCTGGCACACGTAATGAGGCTTCCCTTCAGTTATAAGATACTTCTTTGGTGAAAATTTACATTTAGTTTGATTTTGATAGCTTTTGAGGTTTCCAATATTAGCAGCAACTGTGGCCCTATCTGGCAATGCTCAGAAAGTGATAATTTAATTGGTTTTCGTGACTTCTGTAAACATAATGAGCTTTCTTAATTTCCGCATCATTATTATAATTCTGTCAACATATGATGTAAGAAATAATTGGGAACATAGACGGTCCTAGGAGAATGGTGGAAAGTTTGCTATTACTGGATGTCTGGATCCATAGAATTCATTTTCCGATACTATATATGCAAGCAGGTGCTTTTTATGTTTCTATGTTCTCTGCGTATTTAAGATTTAACTTTTTCGTACTTGCAACAGATCATTTCAGGCGATCCAGAAAACGTTACAGAGACCTGGATGAGTAATGCATATAGTTTTGCGATGATAATATGGGAGATGGTGACTGGTGAGATTGCTTATTCTGCTTATTCACCAGTTCAGGCTGCAGTTGGAATAGCTGCCTGTGGGCTTAGACCTGAAATTCCAGAGACTTGCCCACAGTTCCTCCGGTCACTCATGACAAAATGCTGGAACAATTGCCCCTCAAAACGTCCACAATTGTCTGAAATCATATCAACTTTGTCCCGTTTCAGCAACAATAACGTCAACACAGTGAAGTAGTAAGTCCCCCATCATTTCGCTTACCTAGTACTAGATGTTGTTGTACTAAAGAAAGTTAAAAAATGAAAATATACGTGTCCCAATCTATCCCATGCTGTCCCAAAATCACACAGATGAACGATCCGATCGCCACACAGTATGTATTTTGTGTGTGTCTTGTATGTGTGGAGGTATGTGAATAATAGTCCTTGGTATGACATTACATGAATAGACATGGCTACACAAAGCAAAGACCAAAAGGTTAGATTGCGGGCGGTTTGATGGGCCGAATGTTGGTTGGTTTAAGGATAGCTTTTCTTTTATGTCTTGATTGTGGCTGGTACAATGGGGCCAAAAGGAAGTGCCCCTCTTGTTGTTGTGCTTTCTTTAAATTTACTTATGCCTGCCAATATAATGAACCCTTCCCCCCTTTAGGCTTTATGTCACATTTGGATTAACTTTAAGCTGTGGTTTTCTTACCGTTGTTTACATTAACACCAGGTTCAATGTACACAAATGATCTTTTTGTAATAGTTCTAATTCTCTTTGTTGTTATATGAGAGAGAGATATGGACAAAAGAGTACTGAATTAAGTCAACATCATAATATTCCATTGTTATGAGGCTTTTCAGGATGATGGAACGGACAAGCCTATTGAAAACATTTGTGTCAATTGATAGTTTTGGTTGGATTATGTACATCATCTATAACCGTTGGATTGGTGTGCTCCCTCAATTCAATGGTAATGAAAATCTCAAGATGGATAAGATGCAATACACTCAATCCAATCATGACCTTCGAATTAAGGGGGACAGATGGCCCTTTTCAAATTCGTCCTCTTAAATCCAACGATCATGAAAATTCTAAGTTAGATCAGGTGCAAGATACTAGGTTCAATCATGACCATTGAATTAAGAAAGATGGATGGCCCCCTCAATCATATAGTGATGAGAACCCTACAAGTATACTGAACAAGTTAAAAATCCGATTATAAATTGGATGAATGCGACTAAATTTTTACACCAAGGAAGATGCTAATTATGGAAAATTGAAGCATTTATTGATATTTGCCTAAGATTCCCTTTGTAAGCATCTTTAAACAAGAGGGAAAAATAACATATGCAGCACAAACTGACTTTCCAATACGCAGACAACTTTAGTAGTTGGATTTGGAAACAAAAAAGAGCCAAAAGTGCTTATGAATAAGCATTTGTCAGCTTAATCATGTGAGAGGGTGCACATGCCATCATTTGTATTCTCATTAAGGTTTACATTACTTTGCATGCTCCTAAACCCACAATTTTTTCATTCTTGAATTTAAAATATATAAGGAAGCGATTTGAAAAGGATAAAATAAAAACATCAAAAGACAAGTTCTTCAATATCTTGAATATAATTGTAATACTCAAGTCCTTGTTTGCTTGGCTTGATTTGGTATATATCACACCTAATCAACATCTTGAATTGTTTAATATTTGTTTTAATTGATAAAAGCCTTAATAAATTCTAGGCCTAACATTATTTATTGTTACTTTTGAAAAATGGATTAAGGGGGAAATGTTTGATTTGGTGTAATTAGAATTACAAAGATCAAATAGGGGTTTTTTTTTTAAATCTTATTTCCAATTAAACCTTGTTCTTAAGAATGGTGAAGAATGAGGAAATTGTGAAAAAATTATTAAAAAGTATAAATGATGTAATAGTAAATTTGTGTATTGTATTTTAATATATTTATATATTAATTTTATCAATCAAATATAAAATTAAAATATTTTATTCTAATGAACTTAAAATGTATCCATTTGCTTATATATCACTTTTAATCACATTATTCAAAATAAACCAACCCAAAAGTAAAACAGTGATAACCTTACAATTATATCAATTTCAACCAAGTTTTGACATGAAAAATGAAAAATACAATCATAGAATCAAAAAATTTGACATTCATAGGGATCGCTTAATATTAGGTAGACCTGAAAAATGTAATGTAGCTACAATGAATCCCCAATCATAGAATCCTTACAATGTTGTGTTACTATTGTTATTCTTGTACTCACCCCAAGACAACCCAACCTAGCCTTGTACTTTTCAATCCAATTTACTTTTGAATGGATACACATTTTAATCATGAGGCACCATTATTGTATGGCCCATGGCCTAGCATGTGGGTTCATAAAAGTAACATTATACAAACCTTAGACATCATTCATCTCTATGCAAATTAATAAAAACAATAACATTGTTACAAGCATCATTATGAACTCATACCAAATATCATTTCATTCTTTTTAATTTTATTGGTCTTTCAACTTTATTAATCCACACTTAGAATGAGTGAGCAAAATTAATAGGTAAGTTATCTTTTCTTTAATAACATAATGATGCTTAGATGTCACCTAATTATCTTGAAAATTGAGGTGATAATTATCTTTAAGGCCCATAACTTGTAATAAGATTATTTAAAAGCGCAATATAATCGTGATGTATATTGTTTTAGTTTAACTAATACTACTTTTATATTGCACTTTAGATGCTCATTACTCATTAGATCACTCATTATCCAAGTCCACCTTTGATTTGACAGCCCTATTGTGGAAAGAAAAAAGAAAAAAAGAAACGTATTCCTTTTACACTAAACCAAAAATAAAAATAAAAACCAAAATCAAAATCAAAATAGTGAATAGTTGAAACGTAATTTGATATTTTCAGTAATACTTCATTTATTATTAAAATATTTCTTTCTCTATCACGATATACTTATTTAATTTTTTAAATAGTCAAATTATTTAATTTTTTAAATACTTATTGATATGGGATGACCCAACCCAACAACTATCGGCATAAAAGCACATTTTCAAGCCCATCTCGTCTATGAGGCCCAGTTAGATTGTCGATCTTGGTCGACCACCCGCCCTTGTCGCTTAATCAATAAGCAAAACTAGCGCCTCTCGACTGTACTGCAAATCGAACGTGCAGGCTCAATTATCCTCAACGAAAGGGCTTGAGCGCCGCAGCTGCCCAAGCCCATAAGCTAGTTTTATGATCAATCCCAAAGTCAACCAGGGAGGTCGTTTCAGGATCGAATTGTATCTTTGCCACATTAAATGCCCTAGCAGGCAATATGCCTTCGTATTAATACTGCATGCCGCCCTAGTACCAACCTTGTCGCATCTCCTAACAGGAGACACGCTATTAGTGTACTCTTCTGCACCGGAAAAGCCAAAGGTGAGGCTACTTTGAATAGTATAGGGATGGGAGATGACTTAAAACTCTCCATAGACAAGAATCCTCTACAAATGACAGAGGCATTTAGACATATCATCTACCTATAAAAGGCTATAAATGCATCGTTATCAGCCACTCTCAAGGTATGTCATTTTTTATTAAAGCCCTCACTTTGCTACTCAGTTATTCTAGTCAACCTTGTACTGATTTAAGCGCGGAATGTCTTAGTTAAGATGCTCTCAACTAGCCTGATGTTTGCTCGTGAATGCATATATCAACCCAAGTTTTTCTAGAGTTGAATCACTCGACCAGCTGGTTGAATTGCCCTAAACACTAATCCAATTCAATAAAATACAGCTTTCACCCACATTACTTATTATATTACATTTTAGAAATTTTTAACATTGGTAAGATTTTACATTCTTATATTGCTCATCTATTTAATATTTTCAGCTAGAGTTTTCAGAAAATTAATTACATTATTTATTATTGTGCGTGGAGAAAGAATAAATTTAATATATCAACAACAGCAACAATGGAACAATGGAACTTTAGGTCACACTCTGTGGAGGCCCAAGCTCACTTGCTGGCCTACTTGGGTTACTTATCCCTAGTAGAGATTTAGAGTGAAATTTATGGGCCATTTTTACTTGGTCCATTTCTTATCACATGCATGACCACATGTTTATTGATAATTTGGGCCCAAAGTGCAAAAGATATATTGATATACTTGATTAAAAGAAAATTATATATATTGATATTACTATTCTCTTTTAATTAACTTTTTAAATAAATAAATAAATTTAAAAAGATTAGACTTTTGGTATTACTCATTTTTAATTCAAGCGAATCCACTTTCAAATGAATCTGTATTCGACCCATCTACTTAAATTCATCTTAAACTCAATGTATTTTAAACCCAACCCACTTAAGTCAAAACTACTAACTGATCCACTATATATCTTATTCCAAGAATGCATATTAAACCAAAAAAGGAAACATGAACTACAAATAAATAATATTAAAAAAGCAACATAGAATTGTTATGAAGCAAGAACAAATCACTTTAAATTCTTTATTTCATTTATTATTTCAGTGCAATATATGTAAGTCAAAGTATATTTAATTTTCAATCAATTATTTTTATAAAAAAATATTTAATATACGTGTCATATATTCATACAATAGAATAGGAGATAAATCATAAATTAAAATAAAATATCTAAATCGAGAAAATATTAACAAATGATCCTCCCTGTTTATTTATTTTTTTTAATTATCTTTTTGGTCATTATATTGCAGGAAAAAGACTAAAATAAAAATCAACACTTAACTACGTCAAAATCAGCTAAAAGGACACAAGCATAGAATGCTTTTTCTATGTCTCATCAATCTTTAGCACTACCAATTAAGAGGTTAAATGTAATTTAATTGACAACGATGGCTCACAGTACTGGTGCAGAGAAACAGGATGTGCACCTAACAAGACCATGCTCATTGCACGAGGTACAACTCCTGAATCCACCTTTCTCGCTGAAGCACTTGTGGCTCCCGCTGCACTCGTCGCAGAGGATAAATCTGAAACCGCCACAAGCCTCGCACGTGGAGTGATCCGCCGCCGGTAGTCCCTCCACGTACTTCTTCAGCTCGCCGCTCTCATCCAGACGTCGCACCTCCTCCGCCCCGCCGATGTACCAGCCTCCGATGAAGACCTTGGGTAGCGTCAATTTCGACTGGCCAAGGATCATCTGCAGCTCGTGCATGAACCCGGGGTCCATGGAAAGGTCACGCTCGTCGATTGGCACGCGAAAGCCACGCAGGATCGATAGGACAGCCTTACAATCCTCGAAGGTGCGGTGAACGACCCGCAGGCTGGTGAAGTAAACGACCACAGTTTTCTCAGCACCCGGGATCCGAATTTCCGGGGCGGTTTCTAAGGCGGGCCCCTCATATTCCGGCAATGCGGGCTGCGATGGGGTCCGGAGGAGCGACTTGACGCTGCGGGTGCGGTGGAAAATGGAGGGCTTTGTAGGGGAACCAAGAGAATCTTCGGCGCCGCCGCTGCCGCTTTCATCGCCGGAGAGGAGACTATGGACGTCCTTGAAGGAGGAGCAGGAAAATTTGGGGGACGACTCATTGTGGACCCGAATTCTTGATTTGGATCGTCTAAGCCACATGGGATCACGATTTCAAATCAAACTCCACAACACCAGAAATTGCAATTCACCAATATTTGCAGAAATTAATGATGAAAACTTTCAGACAGATCAGCTTGATGGGATTTTTTTTTATTTATCCAAACATTCTTTTTTGGAATACAGAGCAATGGAGGAAAAAGCAGGAGAAAAGCATTGAGGATGTGAGTGGAGGCTTTTTCAGCTTTTCTTTCACCACTGTTTTTTCACTTTTTTAACTGCTTTGGTTCCACTTTTTCCTTTGATCTTATTTTTCTTGGTAAAAGGAGGATAAAGAGGTAAAAATAATAGAGATTCCCGTCATACAAATGTTATTGGGAAGAATATCAATTTTTTTTTTGAAAAAAAAATGTATTTTCGAAATTAATGATGAATCTAACCAGTCTTCTTATCCGTCGAGTTAGGTTTGTAGAGCGAGTCTCCAGCGCAGATTGTTATGAGTGTGTTTATATGTTTTGTCACATTTGGATGAGGTATTTTCGAATAATTCAATGTTGATATAAATCAGACAATATTTGTATTTAAATTTTAAAAAATCTCTTAAAGAAAAAATGAACGCCCTCATGAAATCAATATCTGGGTTATCATTTAATATACCATTCGAATGTCTTGTATAGGCTAATGAAATTTGTCAAATAACATTGGAGACTAACGCTATCTGCCGCTTGAGAATGTGAAAAAGAAGCTTTATGCTCATAAATCAGAACAGTGTCGGCCTAGTTATTGGGCTCGTAATTGAGGCATGCCTGAAATGCGTAAAGGCGTGAGTTGGCCTTTGTGCATTTAAGTATCGAAGAATTTTTACAGAAAAAATCATTTGTTTGCAAGTTTTGTCGATTGGAAGGAGGTTTTCATTGATCCAGAGATACCTTCGGACATCAATCTTATTTCGTTAAAAACTTCGTACAGCCATCAAAATATCTTAAAAAGGTGAACCAAACATTCTCGTACAGCCATTCAGGAGCAACATGGAAGAAACAAGACAGGCCGAATTGTTGTATACCCCGAGTGGTTTTCCACGCACAAGGCAATGCGAGACAAAATCTAGATGGCAAACTCCCAAAGATAAAAGAGCATAGCAAGCTTAACTGCGAGCTGCTCAAATGGTAAAACAAACAACCCTCCCAGAATGATCCATAGTCAGACAGACAACATACATATATTAAAGTGCTTCAGTCATTCCAATTTATAAATGAAACCCAAGTTATCTAGTACAGTGGTCTCACAGAAGGAGACACTAGAATGTAAGGGTGGAATATAAATATATCTGCTCTTACAATTCTAACATCATGAAGCGAATGTTCAACGGAAGTAGACGGATATTAGAGGAATATCGACGTCATTATCTTCATCGTCTTCACACGCTACTACGACATCCAAGTGATTCCGGTATGGCGGCAGATCTACCTTAGCTATATCCCTTGCTAAGTCCACTATCTTTTTATCCATCCGTTCTTTGTGCCGAGGGAACATGCTATTGTAGAGCAGGCAACTGCCAAGAGAAATGCTATAGGCATTCAGCCCCTTGTCTGAAAGCCATTGGAGCAGTTCCCTCAAAGTGGGATTATTTTTAATGATCCATCTGTCCCAGACGGTCCAGCTCATGTTCTGGTGCTTGACCACTTTGGGTGGCACCGGTTCAGCCATGGAGAATAATGGGAGAGCTAGGTTAGCAAATGTGTTACGATAGTCTTCTAATTTGTGTGCGCCATCGATTACTTTGTAAAGCTCAAGGCAGACCAGTCCAGTGGCCAATGCTGTGGAAGTTGCAATAGCTGGGATGATCCTTCCGGCAATGAATTTGGCTTTCAGCTTATCGACTTCAGGGATGCTGTAATTTCTAGCCCTCATGTTAGCAAGTGCAGCTATCAAGTCCATGTGGTAATTTGTGTCATCATCCTGCATACAGACAATATGGGAAAAAAACAGTAAACGGTTTAGTGCTGAGATATTTTCTGAGTCGGTTATACCCTCACGTGTAACTTTTTTCTCCAATTAAAATATCTAATACATGGAAAACAGACTGCATGGGATAAATTTGTGTGTATATATTCAAGAGTAATATACCACTGGATTTAAAAACAGAACCAAGTAAGAATAAAATCCTTGCAACAATTGCAGTAGGATAGTATTAGCACAGACAAATCAGCTGCTGGTTTATTTTGTGTATACTCGATCTAGTTCTTGACTTTTGAGCCCAGTTATTAAAGAGTTGAGAAACTTATCCAGGATCAGAGGCTACTCAAAACACAGATACATTCTTACAAGAGGTATAGCAACTGAACGGTTTCATTTTTCAAAGGCATGTTAAAGAAGATCAAATTCTAAATAATGTGAAGGCCATCCATCATGGAGGATATCTTTATTCAATCTGTTCAATCAAGGAAAATGTGGCTTAAACCAGTAAAAGAGAGAAGAAATTAATTATAGGAAACAGAGCATCAGGGTTTCAGGGTAATAAATTTTTAAAATAGTGCTGCTCTCATTAAGTCTACCTATTATCATTAATAATCTATATACTTGTGGCTGAAAATTGTGAAATAATCATACTGATGAGCTTCTAGGTTCATTGTTTAAGAAATTATCAGCAACACAATGTCCGCCCCAATCTAGAAGACTGCCCTCGAAAGCAGCCTGTGGTATAGTTTACCTAAAAAACCTGTTGGGAACCTAAAGTATACTGGATTCCAATTGGAAAAAGATGCTAATAGAATAATTAAAATAAAGCATGCTCTGGAAGGAAAATCCTTTCTGTTAAACCAAGTCCACCTTATGCATGTAAAATTTGAATTGAATGGAAAGTCCATGAACTACTTAATCATGGAGCTTAAGAGCATGTAAAGACGCACATGGCAGTTTCAAAGGGCAGAGTGGTTGTTCCAGTTTTATATCAAATTAATGGTTCTTTTTGTTCTGATAGCTGTGTCTCTCAACTTGAGAAAAATTCTTTCAACATTAAGGAACTTAGACAGACCTCCTGAGGTGCCAAAACATATGCTACATATTGTAGAGAAAAAACCAAACAAGTAACTGACTCAGCGTAAGTTGTTTGACTTCAATTGAAAAATAACAGCGAAATCAATCCCAAGTCATTAAAGGATCATCACATGCAATACACATCGTGGGAGAAATGTTAAAGGTTTCAAAGGCAAAAATACAAATATGGGACACATCAAGAGGAGAGCAAGCAAGATAACAAGCAGGAGTTTTTGTGCTGAACTTTAGTACAAAGCGTTGAGGAAAGAGAGATGGAATAAACTCTCGAAATCTTAGGGCCTGTTTGTTTCATTTTCAAAGCCTATTTTCACATTTTCTACTATTCCAAAAATGAATCGCATCGCTTTATACACATTTCACCTGACATCATTTTCATTTTCATTTTCAAAACACATTCCCCAATAACCTATATATATTATCTCTTTATTCCATTATTTTTATCTCTCTCCACCTACAATCTTCTAAAACCAACATAATCATTACTTTCCAATCTATCCAAATAAAAACTCATTTTCAATTTATTTCCACTAATTGCTTTCTAACATTTTGAAAAAGATGAAAATGAAAATTGAAAATAAAAATAAAACCAAACAGGCCCTTAGAGAAACACAAAAGCCACCAGCTCAAATCAATTCCAGTAAACCATACTGCAAATGAACATATCTAGACTCCATATTCACAAGCAAAATTTGAAAAGACCATCCTATCAAAAGAAACCTTTTCTGGTATACCAAGTCCAGCTCTTGTCTTGATATCTTAAGCACCTTTTATCCTATTTGATTGGAAAGACATTGCACTACCTATGCATGTAACTTCAGAGCAGTTTCAGGATCACCATAGTAAACAGCACAAAGGCCACCGAACCCACCCCCAATAAAACCATCTGGAACTGAGTTGATCTGTTAAGAAAGCATATCAAGACATATGAATGGTTGTCTCTACTGGAAGGCAAAATGGAATTTGGAATTTATTAATATTCTCTGGAAAGGGTACGGGAGCTCCTCTAAGGGTTCCAGTTGGTGCAGCAACACTGGGATGAGCTTTCAATGTGCTTTTCACCTCAATCCTTTTAGTAAAAGATGGGCCCAGTCCCTTTTTTAACTTTTGATCAAGTAAGATGGGCCCCAGTTTGATTGCAATTACATAAGTCTAAGATTTCCTCAAAGATCTTGCAAATTCATTATTTTTCTCAGGGATGGTTTGCTTTGGTTTTGGTGCATTTCATGTAACAGGATTCTAAGGTCCTGGAATATGGGACAACTAATTTACCCCATATTTTTCATGAGAGAAAGCTTTTCTCTAAATATACTGGATGGGCAAAACTTTGAACTCCTTATAGTTCTTTCTTACCATCCTCTTTGCCCTCCAAATACATGCTTGGTATGTAGAAAGGTATAATGTCGAGAAAGAAGACAGTTACTGGACCATTTGGAGCAAAATCAAAATGTCCAATGCTAAACTGTCCAGTGTAAAAACTGTCCAGTGTAAAAAATGGACTGCCACATATTTCGAGCGCAAATATTAGAGACTGAAACTGCATTTTCACTCCCAACAGTTTCACCACAAATAATCCCCTTATAATTATTAAAATTGAGTTCGCTCACTGGAGACTCTCAAGAAGTATTGATATCCTTTAATGTCAAAGTTCTCCACAGAATTCCTAGTAATTTCCTTGTTCAAAATATCATATCTTGCATATTGTGTAAGGGCTATTAATTGCCATTGTAAGAGGTATTAAATAGACAATGTCTCTCTCATCTCTACAACTTTTAGATGAGTTGGTCATTCAATATGGCATTAGCGCCACCTCAAATAAGAGGTCTGGAGCTCCGAGTTCAAAGCTCACTGCCAATATTTTTGTAAAGCTCATTCACCCGTACCATGCCAATATCATGCAACACACATGCATCCTAGTGCCAATCGAGATTCATGACAAATCTGTAAGTGTGTCAACCAAAAAGCCCATTGCACCATAAGTTACCATAACATCTTAGTTTTAAGAGATGAGGCAAACCTTTTCAAACTGAATTGGTTTCATCCTGAAGTTCGGTGGTAACGCCTTCCGACATTGCTCCAGCTTCATAATTAATTCATTAATAACAGCAGCATCATCAACAGAAGCAGTAGCAAGACTAGTAGCTTTCTCATCAGTAACAATTTTCACATCTTTTTTTGGTTGGAAATCAGGAACCATGACTTTATCAACAGCTTCAGCCAATTTCTTAGGGTGCTTCACCCAGTCAGGTACAGGGATGCCAAATGTCTCAGCACGTAGTATGGATGCTGCCATAATAAAGTGAAGATGGCTGGGATCAGAAGTAGAAAACTGCAGCGGATGAGGAAACCGCTTTGGGGCTGACCAGAAAGGTGCACCAGTACTGGTTGCAGCATCTTCAGGAAAGGTGAAAGTCAACTGCTTCACCCTGTTAGCAAAATAATCTTCAAACCTGCCAATGAGGGGGGGGAAAAATTAGACACATCGGGAGAAAGAATTGTAGCTAAAGACATGAAAGTGCAAAACAGATTATCATTGAGAATTACTTTAGACGAGCCCATGTAATACAATCTTGGAATGATTCACATCGCTCCCTGTCAAGGCACTCAATTATACGTTCCAAATTGTCTCTGGCCTGCGCATCCCCAGCATTTCTCATAGCAGATGTATACTCACTATGGTTAGAGAGGCAGGCATTTACTTCAGCAGGTGTTTTTTCAAGCAGGCCCTCAAATTCTGATCGAGCCCATGTCAAGCAATGATCAATATTGTGTGGGAAAGAGTGCACTGTACACATGGGTGCTTGTTTCTCTGGGGGATCTCGTGAAGCACCATAATTTTCTGTCAGATGGGGAATAACCATTTGAGTATTGCATTTGGCACCTAATGTTCCAGATTCAAGAAGTGGTTTCTGGAAATACAAGCATCTCTGATCGACATACAGCCTGGCATTTACATTGTCAAGGGCATTAATCACGACACTGAGATTCTCCCAAAAGGCATCATCAAAAACATTTTCTGTTTCAGGGCCCACACGATTCTGCAAAGCTTCTATGCGGAGGAGAGGATTAATTGATGAAGCGGCAGAAGCAGCAACAGTAGATTTTGGCTGCCCAATGTTCCAATCTCGAAAGAGGAATTGCCTGCTTAGGTTACTCTTCTCTATCACATCATCATCAGTGATAGTCAATTTTCCTTGTTGTCCACATGAAACTCCCATTAGAGCTAAATTCTTCAGAAACTCACAGCCTAGAGCACCAGATCCAACAACAAAAACTTTTGCATCTTCTAGTTTCTTTTGAAGCTTAGACCCAAAGACCGAAATCTGGGCATCATAACGGCTATTTAAAGGCCTAAGATCACTGGGATCTAATGGCTCAGTAGGAAGCGATTCTACAGAATCAAAGTAGAAGAACTGCACATACATGATAACAGAAAAGTTTAGCTTCATTACATAAATTTTACACCAATGCTAGACAATTGCTATGGAAATAGAATCAAAGAAACAAGAGGTTGAGCAGCTTTACAAACAAGAAATATCACATGATTTTTTGTAAAAACTAGTTCACCAAGAAAGCTGAATCACAAAATTAGCTGACATAATAATAGTGAAGTAAATCAAAAACAGAAGAAAATAATAACAGAGAAAAAATCTTCCGCCACTCCGCACAGGAAAGTGGGTTCCCTACAAGAAAATGAAGGTATATAAAATATTTCAGCAAAAAATATGAAATCACCTGATAAAGAGGATGAAACTTCCCAGAGCATGCCTTCACAACCTCCTGCCCAACAATGCCACCAAACATGGCAGCCATAGGATTCAATACAGCTCGGGCACCATATGCAAAATGCCGCAGAAGTTTTGGATTTATATCATCCAATTTTCTGTCACCTAAGCTCTCATTTATTTCACTGGCTATAGAAATCAACCTTTGAGCATCGTCCTCTGAACCAGCAATTGGGAAGCGCCCCAACTCTGAAACAAACTTGTCTAGTGACTGGAATGCCAAATGCAAGAGAGGTGGCCTGTCAAACTTGGAGAAATCAGAAAGAAGGAAATCACCAGGATCTTTCATTGCTTCCTTCAGTGGTTTGAAGTTCAAAACCTTGGGCTGCTTAACCTGAGTTACAATCCCACCTCTCTCATATGTACAAAAATTAGTTGTATCTTCATCAAGAGTAAAAGAATAGGGGCGTGCATTTTTTATCTTTCTAGGCTTTCCATCATTAAGTTCTGTCATTCCCCGAATTTCTGAGAACATAACCAGATCTCCATCCTGAAACTCCAGCCTTTCATCATCCACACATGACACAAGAGCGGGGTTATCATTACTGATAGATGCAATGATACCTGTATGAGGTTCCTCTCCATCAACATCAAACACAGTGAACTCAGGTCCAAAATCACAAAACACACTGCCAAAAAGGCCTCTCACTTCTGTCTTAATGAAAGCAATGGGAGGCTGATGATTGTGACAGAATTCATTAAACTCAATTGCACTCTCTAAATTGATGTCAGTAAAAACCACAGCCTGCAAACATCAAACTTGTCCTCATTAGTGAAAACTGAAACATCTAATAACATATGCGATTCTGTAAAACAGGTCAGGCAGGAAGGGACAGAAAAAGATACAGAAAGAAGTATCGAAGCTAGAAGTTATGACGACAAAAAATTTAGAGTAATTAACAGGAAAAGAGAAAAATGATAAGAATACCTGGAAATCAGAAAGTAGCTCTGTAGTCAATTTTGTAGTCAAAGTCAAGACAGCGACAGCATTATTGAGCTCTTGTAGCTTCTGAACAGAAGCCAGTGCCCTGTTCTTACCCAAATCCTTCTCAGAGAACACAAAATTACTGGACATATCCCACAACTCCACTGTTCCTTCATCGTGCAATGTCACAGACTTTACACCAGCAAGAATTAGGTTCTTAGCTGCAAGTATTAACAAAATCCAGATATGATGAGCTTCAAACCCAAAAGTTGCTGTCACTCTTCAATCAATAAATCTATTTCCATGCTGGATAAACCTTGTAATCAAGTATTGGTTTAGAAGAATCGCACATTGAAATTTGCAAGCATAAACAAACAACCAAACACCAGCAAGTAAAAGAGCAGAAAAAATCTAAATACAAACACTCAAAACTATCCCACGATCATAACAGCAATCAAAGAAAATGATTTGAAATTTCTTCACATGATAAATCCGTAACATACTTCACGCCTGCGTAGAAAATTAAACCATAAAATATAAGAACAGCATTTCAGTTCGATCTAAATATTAACACTGTAGCATATATCCAGAGAAATCCATCAATAAATGATGAACTCCATTATAAATATGATAGGATAACGAAGTAATCTTGACGGAGATCAAGATGAGCTTTGATAAATAAAAGAAAAATTGGTAGACATTCTCATAGGTGAAGCAAATCAAACCTACTTTCAGATAAAGAATATAGAAAAATTACCCTAAAAAGTTATAGTCCATATTCCAACAACAGGCGACAGTAACTGAATTAGAAGCTGATTAACACGGCAAAACTACAGGCAAAAAGTCCAAACCGAATGGAACATGAATACCATCAGATTAGCATGTTTTCACTTCCCTTTTTATTAAGTGCAACTTGAATCAGATTCAAAACACAGAATCGATTCCAGATTTACTGCTCTGAGCTCACACAATTTGGAAAACTTTATAACACTAAGATAAGCAATTCAGCATAAACAATTGAGGAAATATTATAGAAGTAGCATAGATGTGCAACAGAAAGTTGAATAGTTTATACCAATCTCAACTCCAAGACCCTGCATTCCAGAAACAAGAACATTAGATGCAAAAAGCCGCCGCATTGTCTCTCGACCATACACTGCAAGCTGCCGGCTGTGGAGATCCTCATCGATATCTCGTGGATTTCCATCATCAAAGGCCATATCCGTGATCGTTGGTTCCTTGCAGCTTCCGCTGCTATTATTGTTACTATTCTCTACACCAATGCTACTGTTTCCGCCGCTGTTTGTCTCCTGAGTATTCTTGTTGTCGGTGGAGGAACTGAAGCGATGCTTCTTGATAACGCTCTCGGAATCGCCTTCTTTAACAGCCTCGCCTTCCCCTGGTCTCTTTCTGGGAAGCATATAGTGCAACAAGCTGCCAAAAACACGGCGAATTCCCATCCAAATAACCACAATCAGCACAAAAAATATCAAAATTTTGAAAAGTTTAGGATCAAAATGATTCTTTAAATATAAAAACAATTTAACAGAGATCGGCGCCTCTATCACTACAGCAATTGCACTGCAAATTACAAAAACTAAAAGCACTATTCCTAGAAATTGAGCGGTAAATAGTGAACCCATTTGCAAGCGATTGAAGATTAAAAAACAGTGATCGATTCAAAAGATAAGATGTGAAGAAAAGAATGACTTTACCGATTACAGCTTCGGAGGGAAAGGAATGAAACCCCGAGGTGGAATGTTCCAGAGAGACAAGAAATGATTCGAGATTTAGCAGAGTGACTTTTATCAGGAAACTTTGGAGAGAATTTTCATGGGATGGGCTGCAATGGGTAGGGTGGGGGGTTTGATGGATTTCAAAGCCGAACAAGGAAAATGCGTTGGGCCTTGGTCATTTCTTTGTTGCATATTGTTTGTTTTGGTCCCTAATTTTGCTAAGATGCCTAACATTTTCAGCGCATGTAGCATCAAATCATGGTGATCTGGGATAACTTAATATGCTCAATTAGCCAAGTAGGCTCAATATCAATTCTGGGCTAACCCATTCAACAATAAATATTTGGTTGAGTATATTGTTACTGGCCGCACTCAACAAGAATCGTCGTCCATTCTAGTTTGTTTTACCATCTCTCTGATCGGCCAACCAGGTGTGTTCGATTGCTATCGATCTCATAGTTCAGATCGGCCAACCAGGTCTGTTCGATTGCTATCGATCTCATAGTTCACTCCGGCACTGACTCAGATTTACGCCGCATTTATTATTCTAACAAGCAGCATGTTTTCGCATTAATAACGCGTGACAGCCAGTACAGTCGTTGCCACCAATCCTGCCACCATCTTTGATAGAAAAGCGCCTACCAAAGGTACTGTTCACCCTAAAAAATAGGAAATGTTGCCATGTGGAATAGTATCGAGATCTGGAATGATCATAAACCTCCTAACAATGACTAAAATCCATTACACTTGATAGGAGCACCTTCAACAAATTACACACCAGGAAAAAGCTATAAATACCTTAAAACCACCCATGCTCCAAATAATGCCAAATACACTATAAGCTCTCTATATTCTATTCGATTATCATCTCTCGACCAAAACTGACTTATGCGTTGAAATGCCTTGACCGGGGGCACCTCGACTAGTCTGACGTGTGTTACTATTGCAAATCTCAGACATCGAGAAGAATATCACTTGAACTACTCGACCTATCGAATCGAATCTATGCAAATACTACCCTTTCACTATAAACGACTTTCAACCTAAACACACAATGTATAAAATTCATCAAGCACTAAATTAGGGAAGCATGCATATCATAAAATTTTGACCTTTTGCAATTGGAGCTTGTGTGATTGATGGGTTGGTATCATAGGGAAGCAAACTATGACATTTCATCTATCTTGAGTTTTGATGTGTTTTTTTTTTTAATCAATTACAATACTTTATGGATGCATTCTAATTAACTTTTTAGAATTATAAGGTGCTAAATTAGGTCTACTAATAAGTACGTAATAGATAGTATTAAAAAACATGTAAGATAATCTTTACTGTGGTGATCACTTATTTCTTTTGAAGTCTTTGCATTATCTATTTGACTTTATCCCTCAAATTAGCTAAATGTTTCAATTTTAATTTGGAGAAAAAAGAATAAAATCAGACAGTGGTATGAGATAACCCAATAAGTTATCGACTTTAGAGAAAGCCTTCAGGCCCACTTAGCATCTGAACCCCAACTATGCTTACAGATCCAGTTGGGCCGAGTCACTCGACCACAGCCACCAGGTCAAATGGATAATTCTCGATTCTATTCGACGAGAGGCTTCAAGCCGCCTAATCCATGCAACTATCTCTTTAGTCGACCACTTTGTCTCATTGATCACCGTCGACCAAAGTGTTCACTCTAATACCGAATCATATCGTTGTCGCATTCAATGCTTTGATAGTCAGCATGCCTCCGCATTAATGGCGGTGCCACTCCAGTACCGCCTCTGCCGCCAACTCTGTTAGGAAGAGCGCCTCTAGATTACTATTCACCTAGGAATGCAGGAGTTGATGCCACCTAAAATAGTATATAGTTGAGAAATGACCTACAACTCCCAGACAAGAACAAAAGCCCTCTACATTTCATAGGGGTATTTTAAATATATCACCAACCTAAAGAATGCTATAAATACCCCATTGTCAACCACCCTCCAAGTATGCCATTTTCACTATACACTCTTACTCTGTTGCTCGATTATTTCATTTGACCAATATTAACTTGAGCATCATAATATCTTAGTCGGGGACACCTCGACTAGTTTGACATTTGCTATTAATTACAGATTTCAGCCTAAGAAGATATTATTGTTGGATTATTCAATCTCCTTAATCGAATTAGCCCAAACACAACTCAATTTACTAAAACAGCTTTCAACCTCATTGGACAGAACACAAGTACAACCCAAGTCATTCTTTTACAACGAATTCATAACTTGTTTTTAATATATACAAGTGCAATGAAGTCGTGACCTTGTTACCTACGGAACAGTAGCCCAACTTTTAGGTGTAACTTCACCAAATAACTTATATTGCAGGGTGAATTGAAGCTACTCCCAACACTTTTATATAACTCAAAATAAAGGAAATCTGGAATAGAAGATAATATCATTCTGTATTTTTCTAATGAAGAACCTACCCAGTGTATGTAGTGTTTTAGAAATATAATTATTATAAGAAATTATTATCTTTGCTAAATATATATTTTTGTTATTATAAATCAAGTGTAACCTATGGACTTTAAAAAACGAACAAAAAATATATTTAACTCTCTACACATTTTATGAAAGAAGGACAAGAGAAGCAAGGAGAAATTTTTCCTTTTTATACACTTGATTCCTCCATTTTCTTCCCCCTTGAGCATGTGAGTTGGAAGCCTTTTACTTACTTTTTTTTTTATGGAAAAAAAACAATATATAGTGGTTAATCTTTCCTTGAAAACTCTATGTGTGATTATACAGTTTTAATAAAATATTTGATAATTCTCCACTTATTTATGTGAAATTAATCATCAAATAAGTATACAAAAAGCAGAAATAAAGTATTATATATCTCGAAAATAGCAACACCTTTAAATTTTTATTTAGTGCAATATAATTTCTACATTGAAGTCAAAGTGAACTTAACCCTTTAAATAGTGAAATTTGGAGCATGTAACATTACAAAAACAACAAATTGAATGAAATTTAAGTATAAGGGTAAACCATTTTTTTATTGATTTAATTGTACCTCACTCAAGAGTGAGCATATTAATAAAATGAACCTTCACTTCTTATACAAGTAAATTTCCTCACTCCTCTCATCAATCGTGGATGCCAAAAAAACCTTGACCTTGTGAGGATGGTAACAATAAATTGTCAATGTGTGTACCTCAATAGATGTCAATAACACCTATTTATTAGGGATGCCAAAAGAATCTTGAGAAGTTGGTGATGATCAACGAGATCCCAAACCACAAAATCAAAGGCCAACAAATTTTGTCCATCATAGAATGCCAAAGAGACCTCAAGGAATTGCTAATGATATACACTGGGTCCTATTACCACATTGGAGATTGACAATGATTATCATAGTTTGTGACCCAGTGACATAAGTTTGTCACATAATGTGGGAGGTTAGGAGTTCAAGCCCTAAGTTTGTGGCCCAGTAATATAAGTTTTCCACATAATGTAGGAGGTCACGAGTTTAAGCCCTAATATACTCTTGATGTACTTGTATATAAATTAAAAAAAAATAATTATCAACGTAGAAAAAATAATACATAAATAATAAAAAATGCAAGTCCATGTTAAAGTAAAGTAAATGAAACATTATACTTTTATTCAACTCAATTTTTTATTGCATGGATAAAAAAAAAATTACATATATTCCCTAACATATTGTCATAAAGAGAAATAAAATGAAAAGAAAAACAACCCCCAAAATGCTAAATAAAAAAATAAAAAAAATGAAAAAGTTTCTTCTAGGGTGAGAGCATTCATCAATAAACTTTCCCACAAGCATCATGCCGACCTCACGCTGCAGAATCTCCATCTATGGCCTCAACATAATCTGTGCCTGACTGAATCCCCTCCTCAAGCTTTAGTGCAAGGAGATCTCACATTGTGAAGTTCAGTTTTTTACTACTTGCCTATCATTGCGTTCTTTCCTCTGTTGTATTAGTGTATTGTCATTGAAAATCTAAGTAAATTTTGTGGGAAGAAAGAATATGAAAGACTATTAATAGAAGATAAGAACATTTCCACATTAATATGACACGACTTCTCCCTTAAATGCAACTCTATAGAGCCCTAACAACTTTCTCAACAAAAAAAACGAACGTACTTTCATACAGTTACTTAATAAAATTCGCCTTAGAGTATGGGAATTGTATGATATGCAATATTACAAGTACAACTAATTTTATGTATTATAGACTTGAAAGACTCAGTAATAATATATCTAACGTAATAAAAAATTGAATATAATAATACGTTGAAACTCTATATTAAAAACATGAATTCCAGTATAAATAATTAAAACTTCCGATCCAACTCTTTATAAATAGCGCACAATATAGTTATTTCATACATAGTAATTCCAACCAAGGATTGTTCATACCGAACTAAAAATGGGCCACCCGTTGCCGAGCTTCAGCTCGGCAGCACTCCTTTTTTATCAGGAGTATCCAACCAATTTCTTAATTCCCATATGTCGAGGATGGATGTAACTATACGAGGAGAGGTATAAAAAATAATCTTTAAAATATTTCACGAGAGGCCACGAGTAATCTTTGTTCCAGAAAAGTAATATTTCTTTATTATTCCCAAAAATCAAACATGAAAGCGCGCTAAAGCTAGCAGCAGCAAAGCTTTCACCCTCGGCGGAAATGGCTTCGCAAAACGTGAAATCCACGCCAATCTTTCGGATTATGCTCCTGTTATTAGCCGTGTTTCTTTCCGCTGTCGCCAAGGTTGAAGGAGTCGGCGTCAACTGGGGCACGGCGGCGTCGCACCCTCTGCCGCCGCAGAAAGTAGTGGAGCTTCTGAAAGCCAATAACATCGCCAAAGTGAAGCTGTTCGACGCCGACCCACTTGTCCTCCAGTCGCTCTCTGGCTCCAACATTCACGTTACCGTAGGCATTCCGAATTCCATGCTTCGCAGCCTCAACTCATCTTTGAAGTCAGCGCAGAGCTGGGTACACGATAATCTCACCCGCTTTGTCTCAGACGGCGCCTCCAGGGTTCTCATTGAGTGCGTTTGCAATTACCATCTCCCTTTCTTTTCCGGATATAACCTGTTTCAATTGTTCTTTGTGCTTTGATTTTTTTTCTGAATTTGGCTTGCTTGATTTATGGTGAATCAGTGGCTAAGGAAGAAAATGCTGGAGTCAGAGGAAAAAACCAAAAGATTAGGGGAAGAATGAATACTGATTTGGTTTTTTTTTAAAGTACTGTGGGATTTTCCATGAGGAAACAAAGTATGTTTTGGGAATTATTTTTTCCCAAGAATGTGGGTGTTGGGGATTTTAGCATTATCATTTTCCTTTTCTTCTATTGTCTAAGCAGATTGTTAGTATGAGATGCTGGCTGATTATGAAGTTGCTATAAATGTTCAGGAATATCTTCTGCCAAACATCACAAGAGCACAAATATAATTCCACAGAGGCTGCTGATTTGTCTTCAACTGTATACTTAATATTTTAAGTTGATGCCTTACTTCGGTTTATGATTCTTTATATGTAAAGGGATTCTCCTCTATATACAAACAAGTATAGATGCACTAATTCACTTATTTGGTTGAAATCATGGGTTTTAGATTGGCTATTGGGGTTGTGATGCAGTATGCGGATGTATTATATATGTAGAAGTGCAACTTACTTTAGGACACAGCTATCTAGGTCTGCAAGTGTAGAAGAAGGCATGAATAATAATACAGTTGGTTGGAAATTGTAACTTCATATAAGTAAAAAAGCTCCTGCTATTTCATGTTTCTGTTAGTAGATGTTCTCTTTATAGTTTTGCATCCCTTTAGAACCATGATTTTCTCAAGTCTTATTTTACCCCACTGATTATTCGTTCATTTTAACTTTTTCTTTCTCTTCTTTTGGGTGTTTGCATGCTACCAGTGGTTTGTGTGTTTGATGTTGGACTAACTTGTTTGCAGTTATGTTGCTGTTGGAGATGAACCTTTCCTCCAAAGTTATGGTGAGGAATTCTACCCCTTTGTCATTGGAGCTGCTGCCAACATCCAAACAGCTTTATTCAAATCTAACTTGGCTGAGAAAGTGAAAGTTGTAGTTCCCTGCAGTTTTGATGCCTTCCTATCAGAATCCGGTCTGCCATCAAAAGCGCGATTCAGGCCTGATGTCAACAGAACTATGATTGAACTCCTCACATTTTTGAACAAACATCAATCTCCTTTTTTTGTAACCATATCCCCTTTCCAGAGTTACCACGAAAACAAGAATGTTTCTCTTGACTTTGCTCTTTTTAGAGAAAAAGCACATGCTCGAAATGATAGTCACAAGACCTACAAAAACAGCTTTGACTTGAGCTATGATACCATCACTTTGATGCTATTGAGTGCTGGATTTCCCCAACTAGATGTAGTGATTGATCGAATCGGTTGGCCCACAGATGGTGCTCCAAATGCGACTTCATCTCTTGCCCAAGAATTCACAAAAGGCTTGATTGACCACCTCCACAGCAGATCAGCAAAATCTTCAAAGCGCCAAGATTTTCCAACAGAAATATACATTTTCAGCCTTTTAGATGAAGATAAGAGAGGCATTGCTGCTGGAAATTTTGAGAGGCACTGGGGTGTGTTTACTTTTGATGGCCAAGCTAAGTATCAAGTTGACTTTGGCCAAGGTTCCAGAAAACTGGTCAATGCACAAGATGTCCAATATCTTTCTTCCAAATGGTGTGTGGCAAATAACAACAAAGACTTATCAAATGCAACTGCACTTGCTCTAGAGGCATGTGCTACTGCTGATTGCACGGCAGTGTCACCAGGTGGCTCATGTTTCAACCTGAGTTGGCCTGGAAATATTTCTTATGCATTTAACAGTTACTACCAGCAGCATGATCAAAATGCAGAGAGCTGTGATTTTGCAGGCTTGGGATTGATTACTACCATTGATCCATCGGTGAGTACTTGCAGGTTTTCTATTGGACTGAGGACATCTCTTTCAATTTCCCTACACAAATCTGCCTATTTACGTTGGATGATATTACCGACAGTTACTATCTTCTTGTGGTTGATTACTGAAAGATGGTAGGAGATGTTTCTGTGAGATGCAACAGAAAATCATTTGATGTTCCTCGAGGTTCAATGGTTATTATTTTACCCTTTTTCTATGCCTTAACAATTTTTCACTTCCAGTATTGTCCTCTAAAAGTAGTGCATAATTTTTCCACTGCTTTCTGCCGTGCCTAGTTATTTAAAAGTAGTGCATGTATAAGTCCTGTTAGCCTTTTTATCAGTGTGAGGCATGAATCCCTGCAGTATAGCTTTTCCAACACAATGGGAGTACTGCAGTATCCTGATGCCAGACTGAGTGGAAGCCGCAGTTTGTGAAAGGTATTTAAGCCATTTGGTCTAAATCTTTTCATAGGATTATATTTTCTGGTATAAGTTGCAGTCAAATTTAGCCTTAAAGCATTTGGTGTTCTAATAGTCTGAATATTCCATAAGCTAACTTTCTTTGTTAGTAAGATTTTGATGGAAC
>JACGDI010005432.1:1473092-1486317 GCA_014898725.1 Jacaranda copaia
ATTCACTATTATACATGCTAATAGAGGGTGTCAAACATGCACCAAGGCTAAATCGCTGACACTGTGTTAGAAGATTTTGACGAGGAAAATAAATTTTATAGTTTGGTCGGTCAAAAATTATTTAAAAAAAAATTAAGCAAAAATATAATAGAAATAGAGGAATTCAAATTAAAGGATTGAAATAATCAACTTCACTATTGGTAAACAATTTACTAAGGTGAGGCCTTTTCATAATTAAGAGTAGCTAGAGGGGAAATAAGAAAAATTTATAGGATTTTACCTAATAATCGAAATAATTGGACCATTATCAAACATATTGCAATATAAAATTTTAATTATAGGCCTCACTTTTATGAAATCCATTCATGAGTTCAAATAATTTCGCGGGCTATTGAAGGGGGGGAGCTTTTCAAATCTTCAACCGCCAATGCTTACTCGAACGGTAAATCCAGCTTCGTTCGCGCCGCAAATTTCCCTCTTTTGCTCCCGAATTCAAAACCGAAGGTCAGGATTCTCTATACTAACTCATTCTCCAGATTTAATGCAACTCATTAGCTATTATCATTAATCGCATTAGAAAACGCGGAAATCTGTTTCTCTTTTCTTTTTTTATTTTTTGTCAGTTTTGATGATGTAACTGCTCGAATTCTGGAATCAATTTTGGCCTCCAAAGATGTGCAGTCGTTGATTGGAGTCAGATCGGCTTTGCAAAAGTTCATGAGAGATGAATCTCTTCTCATTTTTCGAGAAATTACCAAAGAATCTGTCGAGATCAAGCTTCTATGCACTGATTTTCTGATTCGTGTTTTTGCTATAATTGGCGATGTTGAGGTAGTAACTCTTCTGTTGTTTCTACTGTTTGAGTAGTGTTTGGCAGCCGTTTTGAAATTTCCAGTTGCATTATATTTTCATTTGAATATGTATTGCCTTGAGAATTGGCTTGCAATCTGATCATTTTGAATTGAAAAAGATAAAAGCATGTGTAGTATTATTTCCCTCTTCAAGCATATTTACAGCCATGAAGGGCATACACTGAAAATTTGAAACATATGGTCTATTTGCCAATTGCCATAAGTACATCGCTTCACTATCAAATGCTGTTGTTATAGTACTTGGAAATGGTTCTAAAACTACAAATTGTTCGAGCTTTCTTTGTGTTAAAGTTGTGTGCTTCCCTGTAATTCGAAGAGAGAAGTATGTGCATACATTTCATATTCATTATCTTTTTGTTTATCAAGTTATGTTATTGGTCATAGATTGTTCTGATAAATGCTAGTTGTACTAGATGTTTGGACCAATTGCATGATTTCTTGCACTTAGGATTTTTAATTGGATTTTTGACAGAGTTGCTTGGCATTGAGATATGAAGCACTGCTTATGCGAGAACAGAAGACTGCTACTCACCCTGGGTTTCAAGTCACTTGTAAAGAATGGCTCAGCTTTGCTGAGCATTTGATTGAAAACAAATTCCATTCCATCGCAAACCTGGTAAATTATGAACTCTCACTGGGGTACAGTCATTGGTTGCAAGCATGTGCATCCAAACTTTTGGGTTTATCAAATCTTTATATTTTCCAAGGCTGATGTGGATGTGAAAAAATTTAGGCATATTGAGCATTTTTGTAAATTGTTTTTGATAATGGTTTTGGGAGTGTATCCGTATGCAAAATGGTCTCTTCAAATCTTTAGATGTGCTTCTGTCCTGCAATAATTTGTAATCACATCTCATCTGCTAATATTGGTCCAGAAACTCGTAATGTAGTTATAAGAGTCCGTTTTATGTAGAGTTGGATAACGTGACTTTATAATATGTAGGTGCAGCTTTTGGTTAGATTATCATATTTCTTTCAACTTGATGCCTAGTTACCCTCAACAAAAGCTTCTAATTATAAAGTATTGGGATTATGTTTTAGTTCTCATTCTGCCCTCTTCAAGCTTATATATTAAGTTCATAACCAAAATAAATGTTTTAATTATTCTTGCAAGTATTTGTATTTGAGGATTTCATAGAAAAACGAAAACGGATATTATAAAAGAATTCATTCCTTGATCCTGACATGCATTCAAATACTGAAAATCAATTTTGCTGTTTCAGTTGTGCTTTATAGTCTCTTGTGATTCATTACATCCCCCCTCCCCCACAAAAAGGTAAATGAAGAAAAGAAAGTAAAACAAACAACAAAGGATTAATTTTTATGGCACTTCCCGAATTTGTATGTAAGATTCTTATGCTATAAATATTATTGTTTGATCTGTATATTTGTTGATACTAACTAAATATCAGCTTGCACTGTTGAGGATACCGCATCTTAATATTTTTTAACTGATTATTCGGTCTGTGCTTGTGATAGGTCTGAAGCTCTATCTACTTTGAGCAAACATAATTTTCAAACCCAGTCAGTTTTCTAATCTTAATTCTCTCCATACACACTGGTTGATATTTTGTTGTGCAGGTCCTTCTTGCAGAACGTGGAAAACATGCTTTTGAATTTTGTTTCTGTTACTGAATGTCTTCAGTTATCAATCATCCTTTTATCCTGTGATATTGGTTACTTGTTTGTGTGGAAGTTACTATATCGTGGAGTCTGAAAGTGATTAATTTTAGGTATTGCTGTTTCTTTTTTTTTGAAGGCATGTGAGAAGGCACTTATGTGCTCTAAGGGAAGTCATGTGTCACATGCCAAAGTTGATGACTTCTTCCATGGTATCCATGCTGCCAAGAAAATCAAGATATTGAAGAATGCCGCTCTCCTTGCAATTTCTTCACGATCTGGTATGTGTTTTGATGCCCTAATTCTTGAAAACCTCATTTTTTGTTGATTTTTAAATTTCAATAGCTGCAAGTTATTCGATGTCCGCTCTTGGTAAAAGTAGAGAACTAACATGGAGATTACTGCATTTCAATTTATTTAGGTCAACCACAGGATTTTTAATCTTGGTGTTCATATACCTGTAATTTTTTTCTTTTCTTAGTTTCATGCATACGTGCAACAATGGTTTTTAACAATTTGAATTTCGCACCTCACACATATATAAGCGTGAGGGAGATGCCAGGGGGCCAATTGACCACTTGGCATATATGTATATTTCGAGTCATAAGCAATCTGACAGTGGTTATAATGGTGGATCTCTGGGAGTGCTGAACATATGTAAGGCTCATGATAAAATAATTGAGTGCTGAATTTTATGAAGATGGAAATACGATAATGACAAGAGTTGCAACACTTTTAAAATGAATAACAACAATGGATTTGCACATTGATATTCCTTTTTGATTAAGGCATATAGAACTTAGATTTTTCATTTTTTATGTTCGATGCATTTTAATGGTCATATAAGGATGAACATCAGAGAACTACCAAAGCAAGTTTCATGAACTTTCTAAAGAATGGGCTTCAGAAGCCACATATATCTTTGCTTAAATCATTCATCTGCATAAAGCACTAATAAATATTGAAAACACAGGGCAGGCAGTTTGGATGTGTAGTTGTGCTAATCTAAGACAAGCAAGTGATTCAGATGCAAAAGAGCGATGAGTGTTGGACATTATGGAAACTATGTTTGCTAAATAGTGCAGAGCTTTTAGTGACAAAATTGCAATTAAGCAATATGGCATGTTTGGTGTGAGGCAAGATAGAATGGTCCCGGTCTAGAAAGAAAAATTTCTAAAAGAGAAAGAGTATGAAGATATCATGTTTATATTTCTTTGGAGCCTCTTGCAGTTGGCAGAAATATTGAAGTGCATCATCTAGTGTGGCATCACTGCCCCTTATTTTCATTCCCTTAGCAGGGTACATAGAATCAAACTGATAGTATGGAAGTGTAAACTTTAACATCCTAGAACTTAATTTTAATGAAAAAGCTCAAGTTTCTCAGGAGCTATATTCTTGAGAATCACTCCACTCTCTGAGCTCATTGATGTTTCATTTTGGATTGGATGAAGCTAGATTAGAGTGCACATAGAAATCATGATACAACTTTGAGATTTTGTTGCATTTGAATTTTTCTAGAAATATAATTGCAACAAAATTTACTGTTTATCGGGGAGCTAAGTGATATGTAACTTAACCTCTCTGTATGGTTATGTTTGTTATGAGTCAGTCCAAGCACAGGCAGCAACATACTTGAAGCAGAAAAAAGTTGAGCACTGTGCACAACACTTTCACATCTCCACTGAAGCAAAAGGTTCAGGAAGCTCTCGGTTTAAAAGTGGGATCAGAAAGCATAACTTGCGGAAATTGCATGACTATCAACGTCTATGACAGTTTTCCTGACAAAGCCATGAGTAACTGAGGTCCCTTCTACCCTCTATCTTTTTTGTCATTTTTCTCTTCATTTTCCCTTTATGGTGTTGGAATATAGACAGTTCAGTTTCTGGATATGCAGTATCTCTCCCCCCGGAAAAATTCTTTTATTCAACAGAAAATTTCCCTTCTCTCATCAAGTCCGCATCTGTTTACAACAAGATATAGGTATGTGGTTATAACTAGGAAGCGATGTAATAATAATAATTATTATGTACATTTAACTTGAGTACCGTAGCCACTTGCCATCTAAGTTGTGACAAGCCAACCAATCACAATTCACAATGAAAAGGAGAAATTGCTTGCACTGTGGCTTGTTTGCAATGAAAGAGACAAAATCCACGAAAAATTCGATTACTTGAGAATATAAGTGTTACAAAATGTAAGATTGTGTTTAGATTAAGGGGTTTGAGGTTAAGGAAGTAACTTGAATTTGAAGATTTCAAATGACTTAAATATGAAGGAAATGAGTTCCACCATAATGATAAAGTAGGTTCTAATTAAAGAACTTGAAATTTATTATAATTTGAAATTATCCAAATAAGTTAAATGGATTTGTTATCATAAATATTTTAATCCTTAAATCCCAAATCTTTCAATCCAAACACAACGTAAAGGATTGGTGTTAATTCATAAAAGTTTAAAGACTTGTAGTCGAGTGGTTAGATGATCCTACCCTTCTAAGCCAATTGCTTTGCAGAATATAAGCAGGCTCTATTTTGACTATTCTGTTTCCAGATTCTGTCCTACAATATGAACCTACCACACCAGTCTGTCTTAAAGACACCAACTTTTTTATATTCTGGTTTGTAAATTGTCACAGGGAATCTGCAATCAATTCTGAGTTATAAATTAATTGTCACCATTGCAGCTGGGCACTGGCTCGTAACGAAGTCCACTCAGTCACGTGCCTATGCTATCTTGCTGAGCCTGCTATTTTCTTCTTCAACTTGGTCTTGTGGGTTAATGACTTAATGACAATATAATATATCTCTAATGCAGCATTTGGTAGCATGAAATCCTTAGACTTGTGAATTTAGAATATATAGATTATCTTCTAATTCAATTTTAAATGACGGAACTTAGAATTTTAAATCTAAAGCCTTCAATTGCTTATTTCAAACACTATGTAAGTGAAATTATGTTTGGTTCCTTTTGTATCTTAAGAAAACTTATATTTATATATATATTTTAAAAATTCAGGATGCTTCTGGAAAACTTTTGGATGAATTTTATATTTTTCTTGCATAGAATAATTTATTAAGTATGACCCCTTAGATCATATCACATGTGATTAATAGTGGTCGATGGGACTAAAACTATCTAAAGATTACTTGTTGGAATCCTTTAAACCCACCAATACTCATCATGTTGTGTAAGTACTAAACTAACCCTCAAGTTTCCACTATGGGAATTGCAATTGTCAAGGATTGCACCTCACCCCACCGTTCTAAGTGTTTGAAAAACATCCACACCCCCAAAATCGAATCTTCCATATCACTAAGCGCATTTAATGTATTGCATTGGAGGTCGCACGTTTTATTTTCTCTAAGACGGTGAAGATGTCTGTTTTTTCCCATACTTTATTCATTAACTTAAGCAAAAAAACAAGAAAACACACTTCCACACACATTAAACGAAGTTTACAAGGTTCTCATCCTGTCCACACACCGTCTCTTCTCCCTAAGAGCCTATAGGGGCTTGAAACTTGAAGTTTTTGACGCAGAAAATACGCGTTTCATGAGGTAATAATCTCTCAACAATTTCCACAATTGGGTCCCATTCCTCTTAGTCTATGTTGAAGAGTCTTTGGTCCATCTCATTATTTTCTAGCCCAAAACAAAATTTTCTAACCCTATTATTTTTCCATGCCAAGTGTAATTATATTTGTCTTGTAATTTATTTCATTTTTGCAAAGTAAGTCATAATTTTCCTTCTAGTATTTTATGGTTTGACTAATATTTTAACAAAACGATATAGAGGGTGTTTGGGTGAGCTTACAAGCTTCACAAAATATTTTATAAAATGTTTAAAAGCTTATAAATTAATAAAAAGTGTTTAGTAATTTTTTTTAAAAAAGAGCTTCTAAGATTCTAAAATAAAATGTTAGGAGTTTATAAGCTCTTTTAAAAAAAATAAGGAGATCATAACTTATTTTTAAAATCTTAACAAATTCTTTTATTTTTAATCATTTTAATTACAAAATTATCATTATTAACATCTTATAAGCTTCAACATCTTTTTTTATCCAAACACTTCAATAACTTATTTTAAAAGTAAGATTTAACATCTTATAAGTTCCAAAAATATCTTATAAGATGTTTTAAATAAGTTTAGTTAAACACCCTCATAATCGAATTTTCTTTCTATTCAATATTCATTTCTCAATATGTATTCCATAGTGGCAAATGACTCTAGTTGCACCTACTCAAGTTTAAAAGACTGTCAGAAAGTTGTTACATTGCTTGTCATTCCCTTCCCTTATCTTTTGTTTATTAAAAAAAATGAAAAAAGAATTGGACTCTTTAGAGGTGAATAAGCACGTAATGAATGCTAGGTTAATACTATATTGAAAATATTGATTATACAATTGTTGCCCTGCTGGGGAAAGAGGGCTGTTTTCCTCGGAATAGCAGATTAGAAGCTTGGAATCATGTGATGAGCATTAAATGCGAGGTTGAGGGAATCGATCTTAGTGTTGTAAATTAGGAGTAGAGCTTCAGAAACCCTCGTGGTCATACATACATAAGCACAAGATGATGACAATTTCAATTAATGATGAAGAATTAATAAAAAAAAATAAAAAAATAAAATAAAAATAAAAATAAAAATAAAAATAAAAGCTTACTCAATCTAATGCATGTGATCTTTCACTTGTATATTGAGTAATGCATTTATTTTTGATTTTGTGGTCTTTTGAAATTTGTAATTTTTTTAGATTTTAGTCATATGTTGGATCTCATAATTAACTGTTTCATTAATTAATTGTGTTTTTAAGTGTTGATAAATATTCATGTTTTTGTCTGAGTAAGCATTTTTAATTTTATTATAAAGATTTGAGTTCAATTTTGAGTTTTTTGCTTCTTATTATGATACACTTATCATATTATATATATATATATTATATCCTCTTATTATGCATATGTATTTTTTTATTTATACAGTTGCATACATTAAGAATTTGAATATCCAATCTTACACGTACAAGTATAAGAACGATGTCATTGGATCAATTAACCACTCGGCATCCTCTCATTGCCCATATGGAACAATGATATGTATGTCTATATAATATCATAATATGAATGGCAATTCAAGTAAAGCGCTAATCAAGCATCAAAATTAACTCATAATACTAAGATGAAATTACATTAAAACTTATATTTCTGGTGAATTTGAATTTAATTATTATAAATTATACAAAAGGAAATGTTGAAAAAAGCCAAATCTTGGAAAGGAAAATTACCATTTTTTTTTCATTGCTAAGAAAAAGGCGATATTAAAAAGGGCTAGTTAAAATGTTGAAATCTAAGGTCACAAATGTTGGGTGTATAATATATCCTGTAATTTATTTCCACAATACATATAGTTTTTGAAAGAAAAAACAAGAAATAATAGGCAATTAACCAGTCTTTTATTGAAAAGTTAATTTATCAAAAGCCCATAAATTTTCAACCTGATTAACTTATAACAATTCACAAAATGCTAAGAAAAATATATTTTTGATAAGTAAAAAGAAAACGTGTATATATGTTTGACGTTTCCATGTGAATGTCCTCCAACAAACATTCATGTCCAACCCGTATCTCCCTAGGTCCGGGTTTCGGGTCTCAATTTACAAAAAACCACCCTAACCCTAGTTGTTCTCACCAATTTATTGCTTTTGTCTTCCCTACTCTTTAATAATACATATTATTCGCAATTCCCATTAATTTTTTGTTTTTTCTTTGTTCTCCTCGTCAAGCTATTGACAACTTCATACATTACATTATGAAGTCAAATTAGAGCAATGTGGAAAAACTAGCAAAAGTACTGCAAGGATGCCCAAGCTATCACACATCATGGCGGTGGTCAACCCTTCATGGTCTCTTAAATATTTTTTACTTAAAATGGCCAAAATACCCTTGATAACGATGGTTTACGCAAGATTAATAAATTAACTAATAATGCTTAATTTGTGATTTTGATATTAATTGTATATAAGTAGAGTCGGGTGTTCGATTAATGCAATGGCACTACCTCCACACAGATGAGTATGAAATTCGAAATTCGAATTCTAATGAACTCTTGATGTGCATATTTATGTAAGTATCAAAAAAGAAATATTGTATATATATATATATATATATAGGTAGGTGATGGCACTAGGCTAGCATTGTGACATTCAATTTTTCTAACGTCAAATTGTAGTCCTAATTATTGTTTATATTGAAATTCATGTAGATTTGAAAATGCAAGCACATATATTTTATTGAGACTAAAACTCCATGTCCACCATTATTATAAATAGGGTTACCCCTTCTCATTATCTTCCAAACTACTTCATCTTTGTCTGTTATAATACACTGCAAAAAAACCAAAGCAAAAATAAGATCAGTTTGCTTTGATATACATTTTCACTATCAGAGTACTTTCTTTAATTGCTTTGGCACAAAACAAATGGGAGGAGGAAGTTCACCCTGTGCTTCCTGCAAACTGCTGAGACGGCGCTGCACAAAGGACTGCATCTTTGCCCCATACTTCCCTCCCGACGATCCTCACAAGTTCGCCATCGTTCATAAGGTTTTCGGTGCTAGCAATGTCAGCAAGATGTTGCAGGTGTGTTCTTTGATCCTTCCAATTCATTTCCACCAATAGTACTATGTCTAGATGCTAAAAACCCTACAAATTTGGTTCCCTAGGTGGGCCGGAAGGCATTTTATCAATCTCTAGAAAATGATATAATCAATCACATGATAAGTATATATCAGTATACGGTCTTGGTATATCCTAACCATTTTATGCAGCGAAACGCAACGGTTTCAAAAGTACAAAACAAGTTTTCATGATTATACTTGTCATATATCCTTGGTTTATATTTCCTGCCCCTTAGAGGGAAAAGAAGTTCACGATCCGTGGGCGTTCTACTGCTCTTTAATTTCAGGCCTTTGTCCATTACGAAAAAATTTCCTAGTGCTTCTTTTTGTAGGAGTCTGGGCCATACCTCAACCCCAGTCTGGCCGATCATTGCCTTTTTCTCGAATTTCTTTTGCAGGAGCTTGCTGTGCATCAACGAGCAGATGCAGTAAGCAGCTTAGTTTACGAAGCGAATGCAAGGATGAGGGACCCAGTGTACGGTTGTGTAGGCGCCATATCTTACTTGCAGAATCAAGTTTCACAGCTGCAGATGCAACTAGCAGTGGCTCAAGCAGAGATACTGTGCATCCAGATGCAGCAAGACCAGCCAGCAGCCTTACCTCCTCAAGATGAGAAATCCCTTCTCTTAGCCACTAACAACTTTAATAACCTTCAACACTACCTTAACTTTGCTTCTACTTCTACCAATGTAATGCAAGACCCTCTCAAGAGGGAGTCCCTTTGGACTTGAAAAACTTCCATTAGGAGCTGGCTACCTTAATGGTTTGCTCATTTTCATCTAACCAGCTCCAATTGTAGTCAAGCACTTACTGCAGTTTTGCTTAACTACTTCTATTGACTTTGTCCCTTAATCTTGTGTTTGTTATATTTTCTTTGTTTTCTCATTTTTATTTGGTACAATGGAAAAATATAAGCAAACATATCACCCTTCAAAATTGCAATTATCTCCCCACATGGGCTCGCGTAAGGGACACGGTTGGGAGTTTTTATTCCAGAGGACAACGTGATACGTATTTTGATTATATGGGAGGGTAATTTGGACATTTTAGCAATTTTTTTAACTTCATTTAATTTTTTATATATGATCATGCCAATACAATATTTTAAAAATTCTAATATTAAGATATATAATTTAATCTTATCATTTGCGGTTTCCGCACTCATTGCTTATAAAAGTTTTCCAATATGTTATGGGGGTGCGTGCATGAACGACCAAGACGTGGAGTATGAACGAAGAAAGGATCGCTATGTCTCCCTCATTTTTCTTGATTGTATAGGAATTGAAAATGCTGCGACACAGTAGCTATTCCACAGTTGTTAACTTTGAAATATTGAAACCAACATCCATTCTTACGCAAGAGAGAAGAAAATCTTTGAAATAGCTTAAAAAACCTAATTGTATAATAGCCAAAGATAGCATAGCTTCTTCCAGTTCTAATTTCTCCCGTTGGATCTTATTCGGACATCACTTCTTTCTTCCTCATCCCTAGAAGAGAAGGGGCCGGTAGTGTAGATAGAGGGCAATTGCATGTATATATATAGACACACATATACATGTGTAACGCACTAACAGTTTAGTAGAGTTTGAATTTCAAATCTCATATATACAAGCGTAGGGCCAATGTCTTTGGGGCAATTTATCACTTAACAAGCAAGCACACTAACAGTCAGTTCTTCATAAAGGTTTTTGCACGTACTTATTGTGTTATTAATCACTTTATTTGAATATTACACCAATCATATAAAATGTATTTTCAATTGTTATGCAATTTATACTTAATTTTTTTTGAAAATAAATAACCCCAATATGTATAAATACGAACTATCTCCCCCGCCTGATAAAAGAAAAAGAAAACTAGTAGTAGTGACTTTGCCTCCCCTCCTGGTACGCCATGTTCGGACTTTCGTGTTTGACGGCGAACATATCAGCCACATTAATAATCCGTACAAGCACGAGTCCCATTAACGTAACACCACCAAAGGCTGAGTAAAATCTACAAAAGTCAGTATCGATCCACACTCAAATTGAAGAGCATACAACTAGCAAATATTTATAATAAATACATAGAGGAGATTCGATTCAAATCCAACACATGAACATATCAAATCACATGAGAATGAGCTTGAAACCACTCAACCACCATCCTGCTGGTAACTAACTATCTCCATGTGTTCTTAAAATTGTTGATTGTAACAACTCGTGAATGTGTGGGTTTAAAGGCAATACAATGGCGTCATTGCCGTTTTGGTTGTTGGCAAATGTTAATGGTTTGAAAGGCTAGAAATTATCCAAATAAAGGTTTAGTATTCAATTATAAATTGATAACTTTATGTCACTTACTCAAAATTTCAACTTAATATAACTAATATGACCATGAATTAATACATAGATTCTTAATTAAATCAAAGTATATAAATCTTAAAATTTGGTTATAGTGGCCGTGATCCCCTAAAAACATGTGTGAAAAAAGCAAATTGAGCCCACATACTTTGATGCGGGATCAATTTTTCTTCGAGAATCTACTCAAAATTTCATGTTGGAAAGTAAAAATAATGATTTCAAATTTAGAAACATGCTTGTTCTCAAAAAACAACTTGAGTAACAAGTTATAAGTCCTTATTTATTAATTTTACCAATGTCATTTCATTCCTATCCAATTCTTTTTCAGCATACCAATCACTACCTTAGAGTTCTTTCACAAGCTATGGATTAGGGTTTTAAGCCCAAGGCCATATTCACCTTACGGGTGAATTTTTACATGTGAAGGTCTATTTTATCAAGTATAATAATTTTACGAAATTATCCTTTTATCATATTTTTATCATGCCAAATCTTTAATTTGGAATATAAATAAATTAGTGTGAGATTAAACTAAATTTCATGGATTTAATGATTTATTGAATTTTTAATATGAGTAAAAAAGTATAAAGATTATTTTCTTTTGAGAATTACTTTGGCACCTTAAAAATGAGGGCATTTTCCAAAGTGTACACACACACACACACACACACACACACACATATATATATATATATATATATTACTTTAGTAAAACATCATTTGAGACCACATTGGAAAAGTTAGGAGCATCCAAATTTGAAAAAGAAAAAGGTTCTCTAATTCATGTCTTAATTTGACTAGTCTAACTAATATTCCCTAATTAATTAGTTTAATCAAAAACAAACTCAAATTAAAATGAATCGACACAACCAAGGTTTTCTCCTTAATTATGCTAAAACTCTAAAATTAAAGAAGTTTATGAGAAATTAAATATCCTATTTGAATATGAATTTTAATTTTTCTATTTTACTAGTAATTTCTAAAAACGCGATATGAGCTGTAAAAAAAAGAAAAAAGAAGAAGAAGAAGAAGAAGAAGGTGTAGCCATTGAAAAATTAGGATTTAAAAATATTTTCTGAGAATATACCAAGCACGAGAAAAGAAAATGCTTTGACTAAACGAATCCAAACAAAGCCAAAGATTTACATGCCATTTGAATTCTAAAAGGGAAAAAGAATATATCTAAATTTTGGATTTTCCATAAGCAACTTAAGGAAAAGGCTAAGCTTTGTTTGGAAGCATTGTTACCTCGAGCCCTCAAATTGATAAAACCAGCTAATCCAGACTTTTGCATGCTTAAAGTCGTAAGTCTTCAGGAGTTTGTGGAATTAATTGCATTTTTAATAACTCTTGGTTTGACTGCAATTAATTTATTGATTCTCAATCAAATAAATTCAGAATATATATATGTTTCTTATAAAAATTAATAATCATTAAGTCATTAAAAAGTTTATTGACTTTATCCTGTTAAATTAAAATTGTAAAAATTATGATCCAACTATTCTACAATTATGAGGTACTTAGATTATTCCATTAAATAAAACTAGCGTAATTTTATAATTTTTTTTAAAAATTATCATAGGTTTAAGAAGAAGTTTCTTTTCAAAAAGTAAAATTTTATTTTACAGCATCCTAGAGAGAAATTATAATTTAATAAATTATGGATTAAAAAAGAATTTACCAAAGTAAAATACTAATCATAATTAGTAATTGATCGATATCC
>JACGDI010005432.1:1498996-1518113 GCA_014898725.1 Jacaranda copaia
GTTTCAACATCTTTATTAATTCTAATTTTTTTAATTTCTTACGTCTTGTTTTCCTTAAACTTTACTAACATTTCCTTTTCTTATCAAAATCATTAAATCAAAGAAAGTGTAACTGATGTTATATCATTATATCAAATGATAGATGTCTTTGAAGAAAAAAAATTGTTACTTTGGAACAAAAAAAATAGAGCAATAATAACGTAATAGATGGGAGTAACTTACCTTTCTAATAAGTTGGTGGACAATTAAGTGCCTGTTTATTTTATGGAATGAGGATGGATTGGGCCTATCTTCCCTTGTTTTACTTTTGGAGATGGCAATCCGAAAGAAAAACTTAGGGCCCCTACTATTCATGGGTGTTGTGGGACGAGAAATTCCACAAATGGCTTGTAACAATTAAATTCCATAAATTGAGCTCCTTGGGATGAAAGTTTATTTTATTATTGTTTCCTCATTTTCATTCACACATAATTAATAATTTCATATGCATAGGCCCACAATGTCAAATATCCAATACACAATTATATAAAACTGATTAAATGGCACTACTGCATTAACGAACTTCTTGTTGCGGCGCTAGCAGTAAAGCACTTGTTGAAATACTACACAGAATTCAACACTACACAGAAATGCATATGTTGTGTATGAAAGTATAAACTTATCCCACTTATGGAGACAAGTAAATAGGTATGCTTTACAAATTGCAAATCAGCAACTCGTGGGTAGAAGAAAAAAACTAAGATTTGGCCCACAAAAAAAGTAAAAATCCAAAAGTTGACATATCTTATTTAAATTTATAAGAAAATAGTATAAAGGTCAATATAGTATTTATCTACAATTTATCATCTATCTAAATAAATAAATAGTAAATTTATCCATCCTCCTCCTACATTTTGTTCCACAAAGTAAATATATTTTATCAAATATTAAATTATTCTAATATTGTTCTTCATTTCTTATTTCATTCTTTCACCCTATGTCTCATATTTAAAAGTAAATGGGTTCTAAAGGTGTGAAAGTTCATTGCTCTTAGGACACATTGAACTGTGAAAGACACTTAGATGATCTATGCCTTTTACTGTCGTGAACAAGGCACCAGTGGTCTAGTGGTAGAATAGTACCCTGCCACGGTACAGACCCGGGTTCGATTCCCGGCTGGTGCATTGCCTTTTTCATTTATTTCAATTTTTTAACAAATATCCATTTTCTTTCATATTTATACATTTTTTCAAACAACCTTCTCCTATTTATAAACTGGATTATGGGGTACACAGACTACAGATGCAAAAAATGAACGCAGCGGCAACCTCTCAGGTGGATAATGGCGTGTGCGGAAGCGATTCCGACTCGAATTCGGATGATTTACCGGAATACTACCAGCCAATCTCCACCGTCGACAGCGGCGGCGATGACGAGGACGACGAAGAAGGAGATTTCTCCGGGCAAGATCCAAACCCTAATTTCTATCACCTGCCAAATGGCTGGGTGGAGAACGGAGTGTCATCGCTTGATCTAAGCGAAGAGGATAAAGATGAAGAGAAAGAAGAGGAGGAGGCCTCGGAATCGGAGAGGGCGATAGAGAGAGCATTCAGAGAGGACGAGAGGCGGCGCAGTGCTCCATTGCCGGCAGGGAACGCCATCAGAGTGATGGAGGCCATGCGTCAGATCTCTTTCGGCGGCGGTACGCCCGACTGGGCGGGCGAGGTACCCGAGGATCAGTGGATCGATCGGCTCCGGAGCTTGAGGAGGCCACCCGCTGCTTCTGCTACAGTTAATCATTGATTTTGAAGGCACTGAGAAACATTCATTATTGGTGCCTAGGGTTTTTCAATGGTTCCTTGTTCTTAACAATGCTTATCTGCTGTTTGGTGAAATGCCTGATTGTTTGCTTAATTTTTAAAACTCGTTGCAATTCATTAAAAGTACAGCATTGACTGTTTAATATAATGTTGTTGTTGTTGATCAGCTAAATTTTTCCAATTGCTATGATAAACAGTTTTGTTTCAATTTTATTTTTTCTTGAAAGTATTTTTGTTGTCAGTTTGGAAGTAATAAAAATATCAAAATTACATAAAAGAATTCATTCCATCATCAACATAGCACTGAACATGGCCTGGAGGGTGAGTTGGGATGCTAAACAAAAGAGCAAGACAAAACCATAAGGAAATAATATTCTGGATTCTGAGATTTCAAAATTTTAGATTTATAATGGTAAATTTTATTTTATTTTGAGAGAATTTGTAATGGTAAATTATTATAATTAAATTGTGGAACTCATTTGTGAGTTTGGAGGAATGGACAAGAGAAGAAAGGTAAATTGATGAAAGGCAGGTGTCTGAAAGTGGAGAATGGAGAGGCAGAGGCAATGGGAAGTGGGAAATCTGCACATTGAACATAGGTAGAGGAAGCGAAGACGTACTACATTAATTGGTCGGTAGCGAAGATAGAAATTGACCGAATGAAAAAAATGAAATCTAAGCATTGATTTAGATATTGTTTACCAGATCGAATTGTGATAAGGCCAGAAAGTAAATCTAACATCTCAATCTTCAAAATAGTGTATCACAAGTTGAGAAACAGTTGCACTTATTGTTTCCCCATACCCTGCTTTTAAATCATAATACATTTTATGCTCATGCTCAAAATTGAAACCACAAATACATCTGGCTAGTGATTTACTGACAATAACCCTCAAATAATAAGGTATAAAGCTCCTACTGGCGCGCCTCTTCGGTTGCCTAAGAAGAAATATTTTTAACGAAAATACTCAGAATAAGCAACTTCAGGACGAGCTTAGGCACCAATATTCTCAATGTCAGCACCTTTATCCATCCTTTTGACGATGCCAGCTATGACCTAATACATTGATCCACAACGGCTTAGTGTTGAAGAAATCAAGCGGGCAGCAAGTACACTTACAACTAAAAAGTCTACAAGAGTACTGAAATCTACCTTTCCAGGTCCTAATTCGTAGCTCTTTTTCAGTCCTCGTGATAGCAAAGTTTTCACTGTTGATTCCCATTGAACTGGTGAAGTCACCTGAATTTGTGGATTAAGAGGCATGAGTAGATAGAGTTGGCTTCTGTTTTAGTGGATCAATGAAGTCGGTGTTTACCTGGCGAGCTAATATTTTCTTGATCGTGTCAGGATCTGCATGTGGTTCTGCATCAACGTTGGATATAACTGGTATTCTGGGGGTTCTGATTACTGTCGATGCCAATGCGGCTTCTAGTCTTGACACGGCCGGTTCCATAAAACCAGTGTGGAAAGCACCAGCCACAGCTAACCGAACCTATGTGGACATTATGTGGTCAAAAGATGGAAGCACAAGAGCGTGTTGGTGTATAGTTTGATTTTGTATTTCCAATTTACAGCATTTCCAAGACTGAAAATAAGTTTACTTGATATTCATGTAACAATAAAAGTAGGTTGGATTACTTTGGTGGAAATATTGATTACATAGGTACAGGGAACTTACAATTTTTTATGCATCAAAAAATGTCTTTTCTGAATATATATGCACATTTTAATAGTTTCGGATTATTTTTTGGGTTCACTGCCTACTTTATGTGAGATCTAGAACTAGTTGTGGTTATGAGATGATAGGGCGGTAGAGTAAATGTGAAAAGATAAAAGAAGGGCCGTAAAGTTTGCAGAAGAGCAAATATGCCAAGAGAAAAAGGAACAAGAAAACAGGATTTACTGTCATTCGAGCCTTAAATGATTTTGCCTTTGCTTCGACTGCTTCAACTCCCTTAAGGCCCCCAGAGACAGCATAGTTTCCCTGCCAGAACATCATGCCGTTGGCCCGACCAAGTTAGAAAAGTACCTGGCTAAAATATTGTATGGACAAATACTTCTGTTCTGATGTCAAGTACAAAGAAAGAAACTTACAGTGCACAAAAAGTTTGCAATTTGAACTTTATTTGCTTCATCCACTTCTTCATTGGCTGCATCACAGAGCTGTTGCACCTTAGCTGAGTCTAGTCCAATAACACTAACCATGGCACTTTTAGCAGCATCAGCAGCATCCTGGTGATAGCAATAGAAGAAGTGATGTTCAAGGAGTCATGATAACAAATTTGCATCTACAAGTTTGCACTTCGTGGATGTTACCTGCATTGCTTCACCCCTTAACTTGACTAGCTTCAGCCCATCCTCAAAACTGCATATAAAACCATCAAAGGCAAAGTACATTAAACTTGATCCAACAGTTAGAACAAATTTGTATCAATGAATAACATTATAACCCCACTGAACTGATCTCAATAATGGAATTTGAACAAAATCTTGTCACTTAGTTTGCAGTTTACCTGAAAGCTCCAGCGAATGCAAGAGCAGTGTATTCTCCTAAACTTAGCCCACATGTTACATCTACAGAATCAATTATTTGCTGACCTCCCTCAAAAGCTCGGAGCACCTCAACTGCAGCTAAACTTGTAACATAGATAGCTGGCTGGGAAAATGTATTCAGAGAATATATTAGTTCATAACTTCCCTTTTCAAGTAGATCCTTGGCACTGCAAATGTATTACAAGAAAGTGTTTATATATGAATCTTGGTGTTGGTACATAGGTTCAACCCAACTCAGCTTGTTTTGGACTGGGTCTTAGGATGTCTTGATTAGGTTGGGTTGTGCTTCTTGTTGGATTGTAGGTCCAAAATGTGGTAAATATGGGTCACACGAGAAAAATTTAATAATTTGTAAAATATTAGTTTTATATCCTTCTACATTCTTTAAAGTTCTAATACAACTCTCACATTTTTAAAAATATACAGTTAAGATTGAGTTTTAACTAGACTTGTGGGTTCTGGGCTCAAAATGAGTTCAAGTGCAACCCGAAAATCTGAAATTTGATATTTTTTTTTTAAAAAAAGTTAACTTTATTGTCTTCTACTTAACAAATTTCTAATACATGCTTGTACCAAATAAGCAAAATGGCTCAAATGTACTCAAAAGATAAAATAAGTTATAAAATGACCACACTGCAGAGTGTCTAAATATATTATTGTTTGGGTTGATGTTATAATTATGAATGTCTAGTTTGAAAAAAGAGTGTAGTATGCTGTTATCTTTTAAATATGACTACTTGTACGCTCTTTCTAGAAGAATAGTTCTGCAAGATTATGTTTCTTCCAATGCTTTTAGTGATCAGTTAAATACACTCCAAAATTCCTGCTGTGATTTAAGAAGCCAGGATTTAAGGACATCGATTTTTCACTTGCTTGTTGATGAATGCAAGCCTGATGAATTGAAGGCAAGACTTATTTCACAGGTGCACTTAACTTTTTCTATCAGAATCATAATTTTGAAATTTATATGTCCCAAGAAATTAGAGTCACTTAACCTCAATGATGACATAAAAAACTTTTCTCCTGTTTGTTGCATAACTGAACTTCATGATTATGCAGGAAGAAAAATATCACAAATCATACAATGAAGGATACCTGGCTTAAAACAGTGGAATCAAGTTTCTCTTTTGGCCCATTAATGCAAATATCCAAAAGGTCAAACCTTGATGTCATGAAAAAAAGAAAAAATATTAGATATTGGACATCTTAAGTTGAGAGAAATAAATCAAACATAAATACCCATGAAATGAATTCAATAGACAGCTTAGGAGGAAAAAGCACAATTGATTTGAACATTCCACAATCTCATAAGCAGGAACCATCAACTTGACCTCCGCGTGTTTTAATGAACTATTATTATATTTTGCGAGATGTTTTTAGGACCTGTTAACTGAAAATTAACCACTTTACTCTCCGATATTTCAATATTCTTGCAAAGAGCTGCTGGATAAAGATAATTGTCTCACTCAACTTTGAGGAGCACATTCTTGAAATTTTACTGTACTATGTGACTTTTAATGATATACAATTTTGCTGTTTCTTAAATGAGAAATGCAATATGTAAACTGTCAAAATTTGCATACAGATTCAGATAGTCAATTCAGAAAAAATTTGGAAGTACAGATTCAAGCTTTAAAAAACCAAACAATGATAGGATAGCATTGAATCTACCCCAAAATTTCATTAGCTCTCTTGTACAGTTCAGCTGCAGCAGGCACCTTTTGAGCTTCTACTCCCATTCCAATGGTTTGTGCACCCTTCATAGATAAATTCCAGATGCAATTAATCACAACTATACAAGTCTGATAGCCAGTACTACTGCTTGATATAGCTTGCCAACTATCACATTGAAATTCATATCATCAAGAGATGCCATAAACATTAACCCCATCGGTGTTAAACAACTACAGTTTCAAACTCTACCATACACATTAACTCCATCAGTGTTAAAACAATAACAGTTTCAAACTCTATCCATCTAGAAGAAAACTTAATCTTTAGCGCCTTTTAGTTTAATTTCTTTCATAAATATGAGAAAGTCATAATATACATAATTTTCATTCTTGTCCAACAATTACACAAAAGATCATCAGCACGTTCCAAAGATTAAACTAATTTAAATAGCACATGTTACTGCTTAAGACAGTCAAATTACAAAATACTTGTCACAAGCAGTGGAACTTTCAGTGACACCACAATTACCACTCCTAGCAAACACAACGTAAAATAATAATAATAATAAAATGTAGCTTTAAGAAAATGCTTTTTCCCCCTTCACAAAATAAGCAAATCGATCAGAAACATCAAGCCATATCTACTGCAAAAAATATACATTAATTAGGCAAAAGTGCACTCTTCTGCAATTCAATGAGTAGCACTGAGCTATCTAGTAAAAATTAACACCAAATGCGCAAAACTGAAGCAATATTCTGCAATCCAATCAACAATATGGAGCTGTAAAGCATCAATCGTAATCCATATCAGCTCCATTGAGCTGAACCTATACAAAACTAATTAATCGTGCGAAACCTAACCGAAATCTGACCTGACCAGGAAAGAGGAAAGCGGAAGAAGGCTTGAAGTCCTTGAACAATGCATCATCGACAACAACCGCCTCCGATCCGACGGAGACGCTCATAAAAACTCTAGATTTCTCCAAATTCCAGCGGAAAATCCTTCGAATCTCATTCCTGAAACCCAAACTGTTGGAGCTTCGGAAGGATTCAGAGGCACCGAAAGCGGCTTTGGTCAGAGTAACCGAAGGAAAGATTATTGAGGAACTCATTGCTGCGGAGAGAGTGGAAAGTTTCGCGGACGAATTGAATCGAATGAGATTGAGAGGGAATCGATGGTTGTGGTGGAGAACAAGCGCATGCATTAATTAAAGAGGTTGGCGGAGAAACCGAAGAAGTGGCTTCAGAAATGTCGTCACGCGGTCTTAGGCCAACGGCTATCCTGCTGCATAATCTGGCTACGCTTAGGTGTGAAAAACTGAACAAGTAAGGGTGCGATTGGATTAATTCTCAAAGAAAAAGGTGAGCAAAATAACTTTAGAGTAATGGAGAATTATTTTCAAAAGTATATTTAATTTAATTAAAGGATAAAAGTATAAAAAATATAGTTGATGTAATACATTTTTTTAAAATGATAAACTAATTCATGTAATGTCTTTTTCCACCCTACATTGTTAGGGATTGTGATGAAGCAAATTTGGAGTAAGCTTGGCTCAACCTACACCTGTCCTGCAAACATAGTTTAAAAAATAAGATCTGATCGAAACAGTCGGTTGAACATAGTTTAAAAAATAAGATTTGATCGAATTGGTCGATTGAATCGTTAGTTGGTTGGCAAAACGATATGATTTTCTAGAAAAATAAAAAAAATTAAAAAAAATTCTTATTTTGTTAAAATAGTTCAAATCGACCGGTCAAATTGATGAATTGGTGAATTACTCACGGTTCAATTAAACTAGAGCAGTTTTTCATTTTATTTTTAATAAAATTAATTTTTAATTTTTTTTTATCTAAATACAAAATTTGAAAGCTAAGTTACACCTCACAAGTTATCTAAAAATTAAAAAAAAATTATTTAGAGTTTAGACTTTATAATTAACTCACACTCTCAACTTTAAACTTTAAACTTGAAATATTTAAATTATTGTGATAATTTATAATATAAATTGTGAAATTTGGACTGTGATGTTAGACAATATCATTTGAGTTCTTTATTTTTATATTGTGATATTTTATTAATTTTTACATAATATATATAACATAAATATATTTCATAATTATGACGTCACGGTTCAATTATGGTTCGACAAACAGTTGAATCGGTGAATAGATAAATTTTTCAGTTTAATGAACGGTCCGATTTTTCAAACACTACTTGCAAGATCTCACGTTGCCCTTGTCCTTTTCCTGTCCCACTTGTCCCATCGAGTTGACGGATAACCCACGAATTCTAAAAATAAAAAAATATATTAAATATATATATATATATATTAATATATTCTAATAATTAAATTAAAATATGTAATCTAAACATATCACTGTTAATATCAAATACACCTAGTCCAATTTCAAATCAAAATATTGACAACATACAAATAAATTTATTCATTAATTTCTAAAAATAATAAAAAGTATTCTATATATATGATAATTTTTTTATTATTATATATATTTTCTAGGGGGTGGGGGATTTGGGAAGAGTTCCACAAAACTTGTACCGTTATACTTGCCCCAAATTTAGCTAAGTCTACAAAATATGTCCGATATCTTATCACATACCTCGATAAATCACTCTAAATTCATCCCAAGTTAAATAATTAAGTTTGATTTCTAGTTTTGACCCATCCCATTGTCACCCCATACATTCCTCAATCCTCATTAAAACTTTCATATTTTTTTTCCATTCCCCAACTCTAACAAAAACACTAAAATGCCCCTTAAAGAAAATCTCCATAGAACCCCATTTTTAGTAGCCTATTAACAAAACAAAAGGTAATAACAAAATTATAGGAAATTTTCATTAATGCAATTACTAAAAGTTCATAAGTGGACAAAAAGAAAATATACACAAGATGCAAGGTTTCTACAATCAATATATGTGTGTGCATATTCACTTGAGACAATTTTAGATTTACATCTTCTCTACATTTTATTGTCATATTCTTTTCAATAAATTTTTTAATTAAAACATAATATATTTCATTTTTTAGGTAACATGAAGTTTCATTTTGCTAATTATTTTGATTTGGCCATTCAAAGTTAAATTGTTTTAAAAAGCTAGTCTAGAAAATAATTTAGATAAAAAATGAATTTATATTTCTACTGTAGCCCACGGATATTTCTAGTTGAATACTATTGAATTATTTTATTTATTTATTTATTTATATTTATTTTTTAAGAGTATGAGAGGATATTTGAAGTTTTGGTACTTAGGTTATTGATCTACCCCCAACACTGGTCAAACCTCAAAGCTGGGATCTCATAGGCCTCCATTATAACAAACGCTTAGAGTAGCTAAAATGCAACAACTTCATACACCTTTTCCCTTTTGTTTTTGTTGTAAGATCTTTAAGATTCATTAGTTGTTATTAGTTGTGTAATTGGTGGGAGTAGAACCACCATTTCTATCTAATTCTTTATCGAATCTTGTAGTTTATATAATTACCATGAGGGAAAAGAATTAGTGCAAGAGATTTAATTACCATCAAATTTGATGTGGTTAAATCAAACCATTAAAAGTTAAAAATATCCATGAAAAAGTTAGAAATATCTAATGCTTTATAACATTGGCTCTTTTTTATTCGAATCAAGAACAATTTGACCTGTTCACCAAAATGATTTGGCCGTTTGAATGTTGCACGTAGCAGTATATCCATTTTCTACATTTTTGAAACAGTATAGACCCACCTCAACATTGGACTATCAATCTTCGTACTCTTTTTCATGCAAGTATATTGAATCACTATCCCATCATTGATCTAGTTTGAAAAGATTCTGACCTCTAATAACTTGAGACTTGGAGTTAATCCAAACCTTAAACCCCTAAAAGATTTTACCATTATTGAACTTCGATTTTTACTTCTGAGTTTGAGTGTCCTTGAATCCCATAATTTGGACCTGTAAGACTTGAAAAACTTATAAACAAACTGATCCAAATAACTTTGGAACAAAACCATTCTGCAATCTTGAAAGTCAGCTGTATTTAATTCAAATTCGTGGTACAAAAGAGAGAAATACAAAGTACGAACTGTTCCAATAAAAGCTATCAGAAGGACGGGAGGGTCATCTGCCTTCAATTTTTAATGTGACTATTATAGTTAAATTTCTCCTCAATCATTTTAACATTACAAGCAGTGGGTACAACAAATCCTTACTTACGCCTGGACTAGGTTCGGTGCCTTTGTTGACCCAAACTAACTGTCCGAAATCTTTAACTCTTGTCTTGAGCGCACTATAAAAGGCAACTAAGTCCTTCGCTCTTCTCACCCAAAAAAAAAAAGGAAAGAAAATGGCCCCCTTCACTCTTACTTCCATTGTCTGTCTTGCCATTCTTCTGGCAATGATTTTCTCTTTCTCTTTAGCAAATGCAGAAACCCATTACCATCAATTTGTTGTATGTCTTAAAACCTGTTCTTATCTCCAGAGTACTATTTCTTGATTTAACATTTTCCTTTTCGTTTTTACTTTTTGAGTAATATTTTTGTTATATGTCTATATGTATTAACAGGTTCAGGCAACACCAGTGAAGAGGCTGTGCAGAACTCACAACATAATAACTGTCAACGGACTGTTTCCCGGGCCAACTTTGGAAGTACGGGACGGTGACACTCTTGTTATCAAAGTCATTAACAGTGCACGTTACAACGTCACTATTCATTGGTAATAGATACCGTCTTTTCTTGTGCAATTTTTTCTTAACTAAAGCATTGGACTAATTCCTGTTCTGTTCTTCACCAGGCACGGTATCCGTCAGATGCGAACGCCATGGGCTGATGGCCCGGAATATGTGACCCAGTGCCCCATTCAGCCTGGCGCAAGTTACACGTACCGGTTCACCATTGAGAATCAGGAGGGCACCCTGTGGTGGCACGCTCACAGCCGATGGCTTAGAGCTACCGTCTACGGAGCGCTCATCATCTATCCAAAATTGGGTGTTCCCTATCCCTTCACAAAACCCAAACAAGAGATCCCTATACTTCTCGGTAAGAGGAGAAATCAACAATCATTTGTATTTGACTAAATTCATTTAAAAGATTTTATATGTTCTATTTTTATAAAATATTTTATAATAAACTAAGATTTTATTTTATAATTTTATAAACTCATTTTTTAAAAAATTTATCGAACACTTTCTAATATTTTACAAACTTTTAAATATCTTGTAAGATAGTATGCATAGCTCATAGGCTCACCACAATAGCCTCATAGTCAAGCCACTGTCACTACTAACTGGACTGAGTGACTTCTTCAACAGGAGAATGGTGGGACAGAGACATTATTAGTGTCTTAAGACAGGCAATATTCACAGGTGCTGCTCCAAATGTCTCTGATGCATATACCATTAATGGCCAACCCGGAGATCTCTACAGATGCTCAAAGAAAGGTTAGCTGATTGCATATATTATCAGTAATTCGTGCCTGTTAAGTTGGCTGTTTTGGCAGACTGATTGATTCTTTTCATATTGGTGACTTAGGAACCACAAAATTCTACGTAAAATCCGGCGAGACGGTTCTTCTGAGAATCATCAACGCTGCCCTCAATCAACAACTCCTTTTCACTGTGGCTAATCACATGCTAACCGTAGTCGGAAGCGACGCCGCTTATAACAAGCCCTTCACAACCCGAGTCGTCATGCTCGGGCCCGGCCAGACCACCAACGTCCTCCTCACGGCCAACCAACCTGCCGGCCGGTATTACATGGCCATACGTGCGTATGCCACCGCACAGAACGCGCCGTTTGACAACACAACTGGTACTGCAATCTTGGAGTATGATAATGTTCCTTGTACTTCCAAAACTGGAGTACCCTCAAGACCGTTATTGCCTGCACTACCCGCCTTCAACGATACGGCTACTGTGACGGCATTCACAAGCCAACTGAGGAGTCTATCTACGAACAATGCAAAAGTCCCCACTCAGCTTGATGAGAATTTGTTCTTTACTGTGGGATTGGGCCTTGTGAATTGCACGCCTGGGCCTAGATGCCAAGGCCCAAATAACACACGCTTCGCGGCTAGTATGAATAATATATCCTTTGTGCTTCCGAGGAGGACTTCCTTGCTACAAGCGTACTATCAAAACATACCGGGCGTCTTCACCACGGACTTCCCGGCCGTCCCGCCTGTTACGTTTGACTACACGGGCAATGTGAACCGGGGCCTCTGGCAGCCTCGATTTGGGACTAAATTGTACAAGTTGAAATTTGGTTCGAATGTGCAACTAGTTTTGCAAGATACTGCTATTGTTTCGACAGAAGACCATCCCATTCATCTTCATGGATACCATTTCTACGTCGTGGGGCAGGGCTTTGGCAACTTCAACCCGGCTAGAGATACAGCAAGATTCAACCTCGTTGATCCTCCATTCAGGAACACCATTGATGTGCCGGTTGGTGGCTGGGCTGTTATTCGGTTTGTGGCAGATAATCCAGGTAAGTGTGCGACAAATATAATGATGTTTTTGTGTATGCATATTTGCTATTCAATTTCATTAATGTACTGTTTCATTACAGGTGTTTGGCTGATGCACTGTCACATAGACTCCCATCTAACTTGGGGCTTGGCCATGTCATTCTTGGTGGAGAATGGACCGGGGGAGTTGCAGTCCATAGAGGCTCCTCCACCGGATCTCCCTCCTTGCTAGGATCAGAATCGAAGTACAGAATTCCGGATATGTTGTTATAGAATTCTCTTGGATCTTCAATATATTTATCTGTTGTTGCCTTTATCACTGTTGTCGACATTATTTTTATTGACAAAAGCAAGCCAAGAATTTGTTGATGTAATTTGTGAAAGAGAGAAAATTGGCATGCTTGATTTCATGGTTTCAGTTTCCAAGCTTGTTCTATTACATCCTTGTACAAGTAATCTTATCTGATTTTTCTAGTAAGAGATTTTTGCTAAGGGACATGGTTTGTCTGAACTAACAAGAACAAAATTACACATATTGACTGGCTAACTAGCAAATTTCTACCTGTGTAACCTACATTTAAATGTGCATTAGCTTCTTTCTTTTTACCTTCACTGCCACTTTCTGAGCCATGAAAATCTTCCAAGTATACTATCAGAAACCTTCTCTTGGCCCCTTAAAATTTGCTGCTGCACTGCTAAAACAGAAGCCCTGCTGCCAAAATCCACAGAGGCAACATATTCTCCTATAACCCCAAGCTCATTATTCTCATTCCAACTTGACAACCCTTGCAGAAGAACAGGATTTATCCCTTGCTCCCTTCCCACAATCCATAGATCACAACCATCGTTGTCCATTGCCTGAATAGCAGCAATAGTTTCTTGGCCATTGTTGACCACTACTTCTCGATAAACAATCCGATCGTTCCCTTCATTTTTCACCCAAAACCATGTCACTAGTGCATCATCAAGTTTCTTCTCAACTTCATTATCCCCCTCACTGTCATGTGAAAGAAATCTTACAACGGTTAGGGATATGTCTGGACTTCCAGCAGACCGGTCTGCATAAGAAAGGGCCTCTCTAGCATCTGCTCCACCCAAGAAAAGAACAACGAAGTGATGCTTTGAACTTCTCAAAACTCCATCAACGAGATTTTGGTACGGACTTTTGTCTACTAGGATTCCCACGGAGCAAGGCGCATGTATCAAAACATTAGCGCTAACCGATTGAAAACCTTGCTTTAGGGAACCCATCAGTTTAAGGCTGTCTGATAGATCCTTGTGAAGAGGTAGAATGATCAGACAAGCTTGCTTGGAAAGAGCTAGCTCACAAATGTCTTGATACATACTTCCCTTGGAAGTGATTGCTGTGTAGGAATATATCTTTATGTACTCACCTCTAGCTTCTTGGAAAATCTTTAAGGCATTATGGATTGAACTGAAGCTGGACTGATCAGCCCCTTCTTCTTCATTCTGATGGTCGATGAATGCAGGGTTGGCACTCCCCGCAAGCTCGACTAGGCATAAAGCGTACACAGAGAAAGGACTATTAATCGTTGGATTGCAAAGTTCGATGAATTTCATAGTCCCGTACGTTTCTTCTTCACCATGAATGCATGCTACGATATGGAGTTCTGTGTTAGGAGGCGTATGTTGAATGTTTCGTCTCTTGTTCACCATATAAGGCCTCGTGGGATCATAGAGTATACTGATTAACGGTGTAGCTAAACCAGTCATTAAGATTGTCAACAGGACCAGAATTGTGAAATGGGGCTTCCCCACTATCTGCAGAGATCACAAGAAGGAAACATATGAGAGAATAAAAACTTAAGAGCACCAGTGTGAAATCTGAGAAGAGTACCTTAAAATCCATCCAATGGATAAAAACCAGAAGTTCCACTTCACCCCTTAAACTCATTATTAGGCTAAGTGCAAGGCTATCTCTAACCGTCATGTCCAAGAAACGAGAAGCAACCATCGTTGAGACCATTTTAATCATATATCCAGCTAAAACCATGAAAAGAAGCGGTTTCAAATGTGACCAATATCCACTCATGGAGGAAAGATCCGTAATCATACCCACATACATAAACGAAAATGGCATGAGAATATCCATTACAATCGTCTCGCTCTTCTCCACAAGAATGGCTCCCAATGGAGGGCCATCAGGTACGGCCAATCCAAGCCAGAGCGGCCCGTTGGCAATGGCTAAGCCAAACATATCAGCAATAAGCCCAACGACCATAACCCCCAACAATATGACAATGACATAAATTTGATCCACCGGCTTCCCTTCAGGAGTTGTTCGCACAATCCACATCATGACTTGCCTAACTCCACCAAGAATTGAAGCGATTATGACTATCAATGAAATCATATACCATAAAGCAGCTATAGGCCTATATTCCCCTTTCTTAGATGCCTCAAATATAACTATGCCGTTCATTCCTATTATATCACTGATAACCGCTGTTGATAAGGCCATCCGTCCGATTTCAGAGCTGAGTAGGTTGAGTTCTTTAACAATATGATACAGAACAGGGAAGGCTGTGATAGCCAGAGTTGAAGCAATTCCCCATATTGAAGAAGCTTTCGCAATTTCTTTGTCGAAAGATTTCCTCTCCATAAATGCTACACTTAAACTACAACATAAAGGGACTAGAACCCCAACTAGTGCAACGTACCAATGTTTTTTGTCCACTTTTTTTATTGCAGTAATGTCCATTTTCACTCCGGATATGAAGAGGAAATACATGAATCCTAGTACTCCTATGTTCTTGATCACATACTCTGCATTATCAGGAAACATGTAGCCTCGAAACTTCTTATTACGACTTAACACAGATGGTCCGAGTATAATGCCACCCTGAAATCAATCAAAAGTACAAAACAAATTCATCGAATCGATAAAGATATATATATATACACCTCACTAGAAACATGACAACCATGAGTAATGGGCCGGATTAAATTAGCAAACAACAAGGGAAAAGGGGCTCACGATGATCTGTGAGACAATCTTAGGCTGTCTTAAGGGCTTGAGGAGAAACCGGACAAGCCAGGAGATTATAATGATAGACGACAATTCCAATAGCACAAGGGGAAAAGAGAAGCGTAGAGGATTTTCTCCATAGAAAATACCAAAGGTATGATCATTGTGTATCTGCCTGCATATAAGAAGAGTGTCGTCCTTCACATCCATTGCTGGTGATTAGAGCTGAGGATTATTGTTGCTAATTAATTTACTGTTCTTCATTGATTTGCAATGCAAAAAAGTTGATGGGACATGCATGCATGCATGGATATTGCAAGGAAACGTCCAACAGTCATGAGATGTGAAGGGCTGGACAAGCGCAAGTATAGTTGTTTCACTTTTTTTGAGTTTGTTAACATAGTTTACAAATATTGTAATATTAGACGATCTAAAATAGTTTCTTTGTGTACATTTTTTCTTAATCTTGTAACTTCTAGTGTGTGTGGTGGGGTGTTATATGGATGGGTCAGATTACGTATGATATTTGCTAATTTTAAGTATTTTTAATTAAATTTGAAAAAAAAATAATTTATCGCGATCACATGATAGGTATTATTAGCATGCGTGTTATTTATTTATTTATTACATGAAAATGAAAATAGGAAAACTTGACATAATCAATTTTTGCAATCAATTTTGTTGAGAAATAATCCAAAAAATGAAAGTTGACATCTTGCATCAATTATAAATATTAGGGAAAAACAAAAGCAAATGTTTTGTTAGCATTTGGGAGCAGAAAACAGAGGCCTTTTTTTAATTTCTTTTTAAATTTAATTATGTATTAGAAAAACACTAATCATTCAATTATAAATATACGAATCATCTCTTTTATTTTTATTATAAAAAGAAAAAAGGAAGAATCTTGTGGATGAAATGAAATACACCAGTTTAAAAATTAAAAAATATTAAAGATGCTGTTAACATAATTTTCCAGAATACAATTATGTGATGGCTTTATTTTTTTCAAAAAAAAAAACAAGAAATAATAATAATCATACAATTATGCCAACCTTTACACAGTACTAATAATTATAGTTGATGATTCGGAGAAATTGAGTATTTTAAAATAATGTATAAGTTATTGTTTGTTTATCACTATTAAGAAGTTTTTCACAAGAACAAAATTTTCGTAAAATTGATCTTGTATATTTAACGATAAATTTGAATATTATTAGATACCTACCGATAATACATTTTTTTTCTTCGATAAAATTTTTAAATGCCCCTCTTCTCCCTAATTTTCTCTTGAACCCAGAATTTTTTTTTTTAAAAAATAAAGGGTATTCATTTTCATCCCTTTCTTGATGAAGATTTTATATTTTTTCTATTTAAAAAGGAATGTGAGATGAAAATAATTGCAATGAGCCAAACAAGGATCAATCAATCTCTTTCGATCCAATGCGCCAATCCATCTTCAGGCCCATTGCGAGCCGTCATTCTTTGGGCCAAACGACCTCTAATTAATTGCTAACAACTAATTTCTTTTTTTTTTCCTTTTTCTTTTTTATTTATACACACACGCACGTCAGAACTCGTTCAAACTCGCACTCCGGACCTTTCACATTATGTGAGAGATTTATGCCATTGAACCACAAACCACTTACTAATTTAACTTACTTAGATGTACTGGCACGTGGAGATATTAATTTCTCACATTATCTTCTAATTGGAACTCTTTTCCCTATAACCAATTTGGATGTGCGTTAATTTTTTTTTCTAAAACAAAATCCCATGTAGCCCTATTCAAAATCAATGTATCTTCATCTATTTTTTTAATAAAAATATATAAAACTCCTTTTCTTTTCTTAGAATTAATTACATAATACACAAAATAATTAGAGCAGTACATTAAATTCCATTACAGTCATTAATTATCAATTATTATTTTTTTGGTTGTTGTAGTGCACAGAAGTACTTTGATGGTGGGTGTTCCTGTGCGAGCACATTGTGCACTAACATCACATTACAGATTCTCATTACAGTAACAGAAAAAAAATTTGGTTATGATGCTGCAACAGCGCACATGGTTGCTTTGTCCCCATACACTAAAACACATTATGTGCCCTAAAGTAATAACATATTTTTAAAACTATCGCTCCCACAGATTGTGATGTTACACGAGGCACAATGCGGCCAACCCCATTGGTTCCCTGTAATGCATGTCTGTTAGTTAACAAGGATAAGATTTATGTGACATCAATGGATTTTCTTTTTCTAAGTTCCAAGTGATCACTCCTTGCCATCATTTTCTGTCTGAATTGGGAACTCTGCCACTAATTAATTATATGTTTTAAATTTTATTTTATTTTACAGTGTATCATATATATTTATTCTTTGAACAAAAACAAAAAAAAAATTAGTATAGTGATTTTAATAATATATATAAATGTACTTATAACTCTTAGAGTTTATTTACTTGTATTTTGGTTGTTTTGAGAGAAATATCTCACGGGGATGCATTTGGTTAAGCGGGTTTGGAGAATGTGATGTTTGTTTGATTTGAATTTGAGAATTATTGGAGAATATCTTAAGATGGAATTGAATATTTCGTATTTTTGAGGGAATGGTATAATTTTTACTGTAAATGTGAAATCGATCAATTTGTATTGGATTAGTGAGGTGAATTTCAAATTTTTATGCATATACATATATACATAATTGCAATTCTTTTAGGGGGTGTTTGAGGGAAGGGAAATATTATTTGGTAATGGTCTAACAATGTGCATTCTTGTTTGGGAGTTTTGTAAGAGTTCTTTTTGTATTTATATTTACAAGTGCACGCATATTAATAATTCGTTAAAATTCAAACTCCAAATCTCATACATAGAAGTGTGAGAGCAAAACTATTGAGTTAATTGGTCACTTGCCTGGAGTGTCCTCAGCGTCTATTTTAGGACAACACAACGAAACAAATCCTTAACTATTACTTTCAGGATAAAAAATATATAAGAGTATACATTGCTTTCAACTCTAATATAAAAATTTCATACCAGATTGAATTATCCCAATAATTTTGAAATAAATGTACAAAGGGTTGAGAGATGGAGGATAGTAATTAAAAAAATATAGGAAGATATGAACATTAATTATTTAAATTGATGAAGTTATAAAATACATAGGAGCAGATGTTGTTGGTGTGAAAGGTAAGAAGATGTGACCTAAATGTAGCTAATTGGAAAAGGAGTCAACATCCACAGCCATAGATATTCATGGGCCATTATTAAAAAGCCTGCACAAAATTTAAGTCAAAAGCATATAAAAAATAAATAAATAAATAAACCCTAGCCCATAACTCTTAAAGGCCCCTTCTGTAGAGATCAGTACTCTCAGAACTGCATTCATAGCCACCCTTCCCCACAAACATCAAATGCCCTCACCTGCAAACTCATTTTCTTGAATCATATATTCCTCAGACTTCTGAGTGCCAAATTAATGAAAGAAATAAATGGAATTTAATTCCCATACAAGGACTTATCAGAAACATCAACCCTTGTGAATATATTTGTACACGCCCTAATTCATAATCATGAACATGTACATTTCCAGTTGTCAGTACAGGAAGAAGAAGAAGAATAATCATTACATGCTC
>JACGDI010005432.1:1538139-1551033 GCA_014898725.1 Jacaranda copaia
CCTTGGGAAAGATAACAAGTGCTCCATAGACGGTGGCTCTTAGCCATTTGCTGTGAGCGTGCCACCACAATGTGCCCTCTTGATTTTCTATCTTGAAACGGTACGTATAAGTTGCTCCAGGCATGATGGGGCATTGTGTCACATATTCAGGTCCATCGGCCCATGGAGTTCTCATCTGACGAATCCCATGCCTGATGTAAAAAAAAAAATCAAACATTTGATCAAAACTACTGTACTTTCTAGTGCTAAATCTCATAAAAGATATCCAACAATTTTTTGTCTTTTAAGTTTACCAGTGGAGAGTGACATTATAACGAGCAATGTTGGTGACTCTAATGACTAATGAATCTCCATTTCTTGCTGTGATGGTCGGCCCTGGAAACTGTCCATTTACTGTGATTATGTTGTGAGTTCTGCACAGCCTCTTCACTGGCGTTTGTTGAACCTGTGGCAATCCATAATCATGTTAAAATCCAACCAAAACTAACAAGAAAGGAGAAACCGGAGAAAAAGACCGTTGTAAATTCATACAACGAAATCGTAGTAATGAGTTTCTGTATCTGGAAAAGGTGCCACAAATGAGAGTATTCCTAAAAGAAAGATGCAGCAAAATTTAGCCTCCATTGTGCTTCCCTTGTTTTGGGGTTTATTTTACTGAACTTGAAATGGTGATGGTTGAGTGAAGCTTCATGTTGGGGGGTATATTTATACTAAAATGAGCAGGAATTAAAGGAAAAAATAATTTAATTTTTAAAATAATTTGACAAGAAAAGATTTGGGATTTTTTTTTAAGGCTGAACTAGTGAAGAGGAACATTGGAAGACATAGTCCAACTACAATGAGGATTTGGTGCATCCACTAGTTTTATCAGTTAGTAAACTACTGAAGGTCCTTTTCTCTGTTTAGATTTTGGTGCAGATCACCTCCCTGTCCTGGCTGTCCCCAAAAGATTAGTTAGTAACAGTATTTATGTGGGCTTAACTACTCAAGTTAAATATTCACTAGTATATTTAATCTCCCTAGGTACAATAGGTAGGAAAGTTGAAATGTTGGAAGTATACACAAAGTTGTCACTTTGACAAATTCTCACTCATTTGTAGAAGAAAAAAAGGAAAGGACATATTCAATAAGAAGAAATAAAAAGAAAGTTCTTATTTCATTGTATAGATGATAACACGTGTATTAAATATCTCTTTTTTCACCTCAATTTAAATTTTTCTTTTATTTATTTATACACACGCAAGTCGGGTGTCCTCTAGATTGACCCCCGACCTCACACTTTATATATATCAAATTTATATCATTGGGCCAAAGACCTCAATTTAAGCTTCATGGTGCACAAGTTCTTGGCAAGGCCTCTCAAGATAGAGTAACTTATAACTTACTTGAAATTATCAATTATTTCAATATTAAAATGAAATTTGATATCATTTGAACTGCTTCGAATCTCAATTGACGAGTTCAAAAAAAAAATTATGACAGTCGTTTTTCACTAATTTTATAGAAGTAATGCATAAAGACACGTTCCTCGTCTATAAAAAAATAAATAAATACGAGGCCGGTCATTGGATTAAGTATAGAGAAGGGCAGATAGTTAAGACAAACAATTTAGTGAATTATAAATCAGTCCAAGGACAGCAGCTGGAACTTGTAACCTATCATTAGATAGTTTGTATCAGCACTCAAAACCACAAAAATTTATTAATAAAAAATTAGACTCACTTTCAGCCTTGAATTTATGGCATTGAATTTTTAGTGTGAAAGAAAGGAATAGTTGGAAACTTAGAAAAATTAAGTTGAATTATGGGGAGAGTTTAGGTGAATTTAGCTGTATTTTCTCTATGGTTGACTTAACTACCCTAAAGATAGAATTAATTAATATCAAGATTCTATTAGAGTATGTTTCAAAGTAGTAATGAATGTGGAATGCATGGAGATAAATAAAAGGAAAAAATGAGGTGTTAGATTCAAAAGAAACAAGAAGTTTTAGGGCACTTGTATTTTTCTACTATTTTAAAATAATAAATTATCAATTGCACTGTCGTTTTCACTAAAAATATTACTTACTTTTATTTTCAATTTTTTATAGATCTAGTCTATCGTCCCGTTATAATATCAACCTAATTCAAATTTAATTTGTGATAGAGTGCGTAATATCATTTTAAAACAATTAAAATATGAAGATACTTGAAAAAAGTACGTTTTTTTAGGAATAAAAATATAAACCATCTAAATTTTCGATCATGTATCTATTTTAATCATTATTTTCAAAAAGAATATTCAAATAACATCTTATTTTCATTTCCAAAACTATAATCAACTTTTTAATTTTTTAAAATATTATAAATAAAGAATAAAAATAGAAACGTATGGCTCTTTGCATTCAAATTGATATAGATTTTTGTGCTTACTACTATATAAAAAGTTAATTTCAAAATCTGAAATAGGGTAATCATGCAGAAAAACTTGAGATTATAAAAACGAGAGGAGGCGAACATCCAATTTAGTCCTGACTCCATCTTTGGCAGGTACGTGCTCTTACTGGCATGGTAATTAGGAAAAACAGGAGATTGCGCCACCTAGCATAGTACCGAGATCTGAGCGAAGAATGACTCCCAACCCCTGGAAAAAGCCAAGTACACCTGGTAAGGGTACTTGGGTAAAATCGCGCCACAGTAGGCTATAAATACTATAAGCACCATTGCGCTCAAGGTAGTGCCATTTACACTGTTCAATACATATTCTCTCTATATTCTCTGATCTATCGAAAATTAACTTGAGCGTCGGAGTGCCATAGCCAAGGGCCTCTCGGCTAGTTGACGTGTGTTCGTGGTTACAGATCTCAAGCCCAAAACACTTGAATCAACCGGAGTACCTGACTCTCCAACTCTCTGCAGCATCACTTAGTATAAAAAAATTGATATAATAAATGGTCTTTAATTCAGCAGCACAACTCTCATACTTTAAGTTTGAGGTTGAAGGTTCAAATCTAACGAACACCCGATATACATGATATAAAAAATAAAAAAATAAAAAATTGATATGCAAGGACATGCACCCACTAGCTCCAAAATTATCTCCACTAGAATAAAATAGAATAGTTATCTTTACAGTGTTCAACATGTTGAACCTAGTCAAGTTTGGATACCATTTTGATGATTAAAAATTAAGGACTTAATATATATATTAAAGCCACTTTGGGTGAAAATTATGTCTGTGGGTCTCTCTCAACTATGTCTGAAATTAGCAAAGTCTTTGCTGACACTTTCCTACGACGTAGTTTGTTAATTGAAGAAATGCTGCCAAATGGTATTAACCATTGAATATTTCCACAAGGTAACATAGGGAAGGAAAAATTCAAATGCAGATCACAACAAACAAGTTTACTTCTTTTTGGGGATTACTCATTTCTTTTTCCTGTGATCTTTTCCAAACACCAGTAGCCCAGTAGGTAAACTTTTTATTCAAAATTGACAATTACTAGTAAAATTATATATATACATATATATATATATATATGTTCACACACGTATATAATATATTAGACAATTGTGACAACAGTTGAAAGAATAGTTTTCAATATACTTAGAGCTTGTTTGCTTGGAGTGTTTGGATTAGGTACGATACGTATAACTAATATAAACAATGGGTTATTATATATTCCATCTAATATTTGTCCACATATTTTAAATAATTTGATATCCAACTTTGATTGTTTACTTAAAATAATTATCTCATTTGATAAACTATAATTTATTTCTAACTTGCGTTGAAAAACATATCACACCTTAAAACCTTGATACACAAACCAAGTTTGGCCGTAAATGCATATTGGACTCTAACTGTATCAAGAGCTTTTAAAAATAAATCAAACATTGAATTGAGTTGGATTGTATATTTATTATGCAATATCAATGCAAGCAAACAAACTTTTATAACATTACCTATAAAATTAATAGATGGGAACTAATAGTGTCATATCACTACTTACAAGAGTGAATGGGATTTTTTTGGCAGAGAAAAACATTAACAAAAAAATAAAGAGAGTTAGAAACAATAATTTTTTTGGGACAGAAAATATTAAAAAGAAAAAAGGATCCTCATTTTCTCCAAAGCAGTTGAAATTTAATGCTTGCTTCAATCAAGGCACTGACTTGCAAGAATTATAGAAATGAGAATGCCTGATTAGTTTGCTAACCAACTGCTCTTCATCACCAGACTCATGCGGAACATATTTAAACAATCAGACAGCCGCCCAACCAAAGCAAATACCATTCTTATTTCTTCAAAACTTACAAAACACAAATCTTACTACACATGTACTACTCCATGACAAGGATTAGCAATGGGAAGACAGCAACTTGGGATGAAAAAAATAAATGCATATAGAGTCCACAAACTTTGGAAGTATATATTAATTTGGAACTTTATGCAAAAACAATATATATTCCAATTTACAACAAATAACAAGAAAACCAGCCTACACTGAAAAAATTCAAAATTACAAAGCCGGTAAATCTTGATCAATCTCAAAAGATGAGCTTCGTCCCATCATTTTCCAGACGCATTTTTTATGAGAATAGAATAAATAACCTAAAACGAAAAACAAGCTACAAAAATTGCAGTAAATATAGAAAAAGGTGGTCACAGGCACCAATCCAGAATAAAATCTGTAAGAGGAAACCAAATAAGAAGTTGGGGGGGCGACTTTTTAAACTCACTTGACAGGTCTGAGCTACAACTGAAGTCTAAGTGCCCGCAATGATTTGATCTTTGATTCGCAAATCTTGAGGAACTCTGAGAGTAAACTACCTTGCCCAGCAGTAATCTTTCTCACAACATCGGCAGGATTCCAAGACTCTAATGCCTCAAGAATCCTATCACCAAGTTCAACATCCTTCATCACCGAGACAGCAGACTCCAGTATTTTGAAAACTTTGCCAGGTCCATCTTTTCTTCCATTTCTCTGAATTGAGGAAAACGTGGCTTCAAATTTTTCATCATCAGGTTTGTGAAGTTGTTCTCTTATCCATTTTGTGACCATTTCTATTGTGTCACACAAAGACTGGATTGAATTTTGTATCTCATGTGACAAATAAGTATTTGATTGTTCCACAGATGCACCTTTCTTTTTCTTCTTCCCCGAAGGGAGCAATGCCCGAACGCAAGATTGGATGATTAGAGCATGCCAAGCTAAGGGTTCTGTTATAAGCTGCACCAGGAAAGGAAGATCACTTCCTGGAGAAGAAACTATGGGCCCTGCAGATGTAATCTTCTCCAGTACATACTTTCTCAGCAAAGTATTCACAACATTCCAAGTACTAGAACCAGAATCGCCTCCGTCAGAAAACCTAATCTCGTGAGAGTTTAAATTCCAAGCATTCAAAAAGACAGCAAAATTCATCCAATCAATGATATCAGGACTTGGTGCCTGCACAAAGTGTATATTTACTTGATCAGTAGGGAAAAGCACGTCATAACAAAGTGGGTATGCTTTCGATTCTAGAAAATTACAACAAAAGCAACAGTATACCAATGCATTAAAAGTGGAACTCAAGGTTTTGAGTCCAACCACCCCAAAACTCAAAATAGAATATGGCAACAAAAATTCAGATTATTGAAATCCATATTGTAAGTAATGGCTATATATTTTGCACGTAAACATAAAACTCAGATTATTCAAATCAGTATTGTAAGTAATGGCTGGATGTTTTGCACATGAACACAAAACTCATAAGCAAAAGTTACTATCCCTTGAAAGCCAAATTACTGAAGATGGTGAACATGCATAGGCACGTGCAGGGGAATGGGAATCCAGTCATGGTTATCCATGTTTAAGACTAGTCACTCAATCCCCAACAATCCATTCGCATGTGAAGCGCAATATATGCAGCACATGTTCCCATATCAGAATCTGTCCCTTATCTCATTTCTAATATTTAAGCAATTCCTTTTCCACATTTTTCTAGAGCAAGTTGGCACAATGTTTAAGCACAGGCTGATCTAAATCCCTAGTTGAACTCCTCCAACAAGAATATCCAAATTACCTTGCTAAGCAGAATGTACACACCTGAAAATACCCATATTCGTAAATAACAACATAATAAACTAAGAAATATACCACGCCATGGTCGTGCCAAGTTCACGATCTTTTCTCGGCCTCAAATAACACCATTACTTATATTGCTCCTTAATTGTTTCTATGAAGTTTATACACTCTTCATTTCTTTTCCATTGTTCTCTTGTTTTTATTACTGGATTTTTTTCCTGTTCTATTCAGAGTGGGGTGGGGTGGGGGTGGGGGTTTGGGGTGTGGAACTGCCGTAAAGAAAACCCAAATCTGATGATACCTATTGCCCCATTCTTGACCTAACAACTGTCCATGCTACAGCTAACATGCATGACTAAGCAGCCTGGTGATTGGGAAACATGAAAATAACAGATAAACAATGGTAAAATGAAAAAGAACATACCTCAAAGAGCTTCCGGCCACCTGAAACCCCAATGACAAGTTCCACAGCATCTTGGAAGGGATACTCCAAGAATTTAGCATAGCGCTCAAGTAAAATTTTCAGCTCTAGTGAGAGTTTCGGATCAACTAGTGACCCATTGGCTTCAATATTTTCCTTCACTGATGCTGAAGCAGAATTTATTGATAAATAGATCATCCGTGGAAGAAGAGATCTCTTTTCTACAGCTTTTAGAACATTTTCTTCTGTTTGCTTGATCTGATTATGCTGCAAAGAGAGTGACATATATGTTGATAATTGCTTCATGTTGGGAACAAAACTATATTTTTTAGTGGACTCAACGCAAAGATCAAAGTTACAGTTTCTGTCAGTGGACAGAAACAGCAAAAGATGTCGGGCACAAAAAGGAAATTCTTTGCTAGAAAAAGAAAGGATAAGTAAAGAAACAGAAAGACAAAGCAAAGGTTATCAGAAAACTCAACTACTTAAATATCAGAACACCATGATAAACCACTTCTTTTTACCATTTGGGATAAGTAAAGATTTAGAGTTCCAAAGGGGTGAAATCAAAAGGTTGAGTCAGTTTTATGTGCTGGGTCAGTATCAAAGTACTAAAGATAGATGGGTTAAAAATGAGAATCTAAAACATGCCTAGTGTCCCAAAAAAAATCAAATAAAGCTTCACAAGCTCTCAATTTTGGTAAAATCTCTTCAAGAAGTCAAGGCCACGATCAAATCCCCAACCTATGAGGACACTAATTTCTAGTTATAAGAAAAACTTTTGGCGCAAGAAAACCATCAGCTGACCGCAACAGAGTAAAGAAAATAATCCTCAACAACCTCATGAAACTACAAAATTTCTGTGAACCCAAACGGGGCCTCTAGATATACGTAAATATAGCCGGGTTTAGTGATACTAGTTATACATAACATGAAGTGTTAACGAACAAGTTACTTTTGAAAAAGTGTAAATATTTCAAATAAAACGTATCTTCTTATGTTTACCTTTTCTTGAGCCATTCCAAACAGACATTATATATTTAATTTAATTTTCACACCACAAGAATGCATATAAATCCAAAATAGCATTGAATACTAAGTTGAAAGTTTAATATTCATACCAAGTTTTCTCTGGGATAATAGGATACTCCTTGGAATGGTTCTGGAAACATGGAAAAGTAGTCATCAGATGGTGTAATTATTAACAATAACAAGCAAGCACTAAGTTGGCTTTTCAGTAAGATGGTAACGGCAGACCAATAACATGGAGAAGTTGCACTAAGGAAGATTATCAGTGAAGAAGGAAATATTGCCAGCATCATTGGATAAAGCAAGAAGACAATTACTTTGGTAAACAATGTTCTTCTCATGATGCAATTGGAAGGGAGTATACTGACCCAAGAGATAATTTTTATCATAAGTAGGCGTCCACCAGGGTCGTAACTTCAAGTCTTCATTAAAGGTCAAGGATTTGTTTCTGATTTCATTTGACAGCTCGATAAAGTGAATTCCACTTCTCAACCTTTTCAGGATGCACTGAGAAATAAATTTTGTTCAGAAGTATTCCATTTAGGAAAAAGAAAGCAGCTAAAAAATAAGTTAGATAATATTCTGAAGCACAACTGCAAAGCATAATCACCTCCTCTTCATCAATATTATCTGAGTTCCGCTTTAGCTGTAAAATGGATGATTCAATCTTCGTCATTAAATACTGACTGGAGCGTTGCAGTCTTTCCTTAAATTGGACGAATTCAATTACCTAAGACAGTAAATAAGAAGAGGATTCTAAGATTTTCAGACTGCACATTCAAATAAAGTAGCTCGAACTCCAGTACCCAAAGAAACCAACTTAATTATTAAAATATGAAGAAGGGATGTAACCACATCATGACCTCATTTAAGAAATGGCTAAAAGTATATTGCTTAAGTAATCAAAGAGAAGCTTGAAAAAAATATTGTTTTCTTACACGTTGGAAAAGTAAATGTGCACTGCTAAATTCAGATACCAAGGAGGATTTAGATGTTTCTTTGCAGACCAATTTATCATTAAGTCGCATCCTATATGACTATTTTTATACTCTAGCAAATCATCCTTTCTTGATTGATAACAGAACTTACGTCAGAATATCAGCCTCTAAAAACATGACCCAATGCTAGGAAATTTGCAAAGAGCCTTTATGAAACTAATTTTTTGGAACTATACATGTCGATCCAGCCATTCAAAAATTTCAAGTTCGAAAAATCTAAAAGCATTAACAAAACACTGCATCTGTCACCCACTGGTGCTCTAGAAGGAGCTTCCATTCAAATATCAGTTTATGAATTACGCACTCATGGACTCAACCAAAACACTGCTGCAGTAGATTCACACAACCCCGGTTATCCAACGAAGATGTTCAACAATTTCTCGTGACACTCCACTAAACTCATTATACACGTAAAATCATGGCCAAATTTTTTATGATGCTGAAAGAAGCAAAAAGAAACTTTCTCTGAAGATGCTCTATTCAGTCTAGAATCTTTCTTCGCAGGGCAAATTGTCATCCGGCTAAAGGAAATCATCCGTAGCAAGAATAAGGCTCCACTTGGATCCATTTCAAGAAATGCTTTCAAAAAGTGAACTCCAAAAAATGTAGGGACTTCAGTGGCATTTGTTTCAAAATGAAAGCACCAATAGAGTTTATAATTGTATCTAAAAGTTGGAAATGGTTAAAAAATGTTTGGTCTCAGTTTCAATACATGTCAAATTTTATTTCATGTGTCATTTCAATTATCATGAAGCTAATGTTGTGTTAAGAATTTGATATTGATTATGTGAATGACATAAGAAATTAGTTGCTTATTTTATGGTGTAACAGACTGTGTTTTAACTGTGAAGATAGAGAAACTAAAAAAGAAAGAGAGTGGATATGTCAGGAATGTGATATTCAAAAAACGAAATGGGGTCCCTAGAGCATGTATCCAAAACATGGGGTAAATCAAAGGGAAACGTAAACTCCGCCTGCTTAAAAATGGATTGTCATCTAAAAATTGAAACCAAAAGAAAACTAAGTTCTCAAGGTCGAATATTTTTTCTAAAGTGAAAAATAAAGGCACATGCTACAGATTGATGCTGAGGAATATGGGGAAGAGAGTCCAAAAGCTAGCTGGATAGCCTGGATCCACATTAACCATTTTCAAATTCAAGAGAAAAGTAACAAGCCACTCAGAAATATTTTCAAAGATTTAAATACAACTGAACAATCTTAAGAGCATCCTGCTTACTTTTGAGTAGTTCCTATGGCGATATGCGAGGAATGTAAGATCTGCAGATTCTCTAAAGTGATCATCCATGAATCTTAAATACTCACTCATGAGATGATTCAAATCTGCCCATAGAGGAGATGCTAACATCTGGGGTAAAATGTGGTGAGATACTGTCTCCATCAAAATATTCTTCACATCCAAAGATTTATAACTACATAGAAGAAAGAAACTCAAAACTAAGCTGCAGTAAAATAGAAAACTCAATGCAGATTCCAAAATGGCACATCCAGCCAACAATCCAAACTATAAGGTAGTAGCAGAAAAAATGAATTGAAAAGGAAGAAAAAGAAGAGGTGCGAAATTTGGATGTTCACAACTACTTGTTTACCGTTCATAAGCTAATGGAAGGGAACTCCAATAAGAATAAAGATGAACCAATGACATCTTATACTGCCACACATATCTGCGAAAATGATAAAAATCATTAAATGTTAGATTTAAATGTAGTAGTTGAATCGTTTATAATTAAAAGTTAGATATAGATATAGAAGTTACACTGTCTAATAATGCTATTCTCATAATGGAACCATTACATTCATCCAGAAAAGAATCCTTGGAAGAGAGATTAACAAAACAATTTTATAGTAGGTTTCAGCAGAAAGCCTGTCTACATCATGCTTTACCTAAAATTTAATGAAAGAAAATTAATGCTTATATTGCAAAATAATAACCTAATGTAAAGTATACCCCATGCTCTTAAGTTTTGGGATGTGCACCATGTAAAAGTCATTGTCATTAGAACATTGGTGCTACTTTATTATCGACTATGGTAAGGGTCAAAGGGGTATAATCTCACCAAGGTGGAGATATCTCACTTCATACCACGTTGAGCTTGTTAACCATGGCGCACACCTTGGTATGCATGTCCAAAAGAGTAATTTACATCATGACCATCGTCTGTAGAAGTCCAGGTTGCCAAGAATCAACCTAGAATGACAGTGCCCCAGACTTTCCGAAATAAACAAAAGTGGACTTGGCCAACTATGATGGTAGCAGAAAGTGTGGTAGCACAGGGGAATTAGGCAAGAGTTGATCCATATGTTCAAGTTAATTACCAATGCACATGCTAGTCTTTCTTGAGCAATAAGCTCTTAAATGCTGTCCAGATTCTTAATTTCCAATCACAAACTACTCAAGCAACCCCAATATTATAGGTAAAAGGTCAAAGCCTGGCACTTAAGGCACAATGATTCTAAGAAATTTAGGCTTATCTAGCAACTTGGATGCATCATAATGTAAACAGTGTCTCATGCATGCCAAGAAGTTCTAATATCAATAGGACCATGACCATCATCCTTGGGCATTTGGCATCACTATCTCCATCTCCATTTCCATTGTTGTCTTGAACACCACATGAATAACCCAAATTGCTATAGCTGTTCCCCAACCACCAGATTTTCATTTCCCTTCAAATTCACCAAATATCTCCAGCTCCTTCCTATCCCCAGAATCATCATCAGAACTCCATAAGCAACCAAACAACATCAAAACAAACAAGTAAATGAAAAAATAAAACTTTCTGAAGAAAACCTTGGCCATAAATTAATCAATCATATTTCCTTTTCAGGAAATCCCAAAATAAGACTCCATTCCAAAAACAGAAATCTTTTTATCCAAAAGTACTGGTTCACTTAAAACTATGATACCATACTACTAACTCTGAACAATGGCTTCAAGGGCAATAGTGCAATTGTCTAAAAAATTTCATGTTTCTGAACTCTCTTCTAAACGCCATTGCGGATCAAATAAGTCCAAAAGTGGGACAGGAGAAGTTCAATGATTAGAATAGTTGACATGTTAAGGATGAGAAAAACTTGAAAAGAAAGCCAAAATACAAAGAACGAAAGTAGTTGCCGGACTATCAGTTCACTGCCAACAGAAAGAAAAATGAGAAGAAATCAGAAGGATAGCAAAACAGAAAGAAACAAACAGTAACATAAGAAAAAGAAAGGAATGGAGAGAAAAAGTAATAAACAATTAGCGGTCAGAGGATGCATACATTGCTGGGGCAATAGATAATAAAGGATGGTGTAAGGTCTACTGATACATGAAAGCAATACTTGGCAAGTTTGATTTTGTGCTAAAGCACAATTACTTACTTTTCCTTTGTTTAAGATAATTAAGGGAATAATTATATAATTGTTGCAGCCATGACCCAACATGGACATAACAAGCTCCTTTTAAAATCATTTAGGTCATCAACAGATATCCTGACTTTATAAATATTTGCTGTCACGAAAAGGATTAAATCAATACTCAGTTATGTAATTGAGATAAGCTTATAAGATGTCCATATGATCTATGTGGAATAAGGTCTGTGCTAAAACTTTGACTGTAAGATTGTGTTCTAGAAAGGATTCGACAATCTTGGACTACAAGATTGTGACAATAATTCAAGTATCCTCTAGGACTTTCTATAATTTTATAAATAGCTCGGAAGGGCTACATACCCACACATCCCTCTCTACGCCTGTACTCTTTTATGTTGTAAGATGTTTTTCTTGTCTTTACTTAAGAGTGTTCTACAACTCCATCCTACATCTTAGCTAGTCATCCACATCATGTGTACCACCAAAAAAGAGGTACAACCACACAAGATGTGTTCTTGATATGTAATATAATTTGCAGTGTTATATTTATTTATAAAAGCTATTATATAAGATAAGGATATCGAGCACTACATATCAATTTGCAGTGTTATATTTATTTATAAAAGTTAATATATAAGATAAGGATATCGAGCACTCAAGCAGAACACCAGAAAAATATATTAAAAAATATAAGACGATATAAGAGTGGGGAGAGGTATAGATCATTAGCCCTTACAAGATATTTACAGAAATCCTAGATGATAATCGAATAACTATCACAATGCTCCACAACTACCACCACAACGTCCCAGAATTGTCAAGATAGTCACATAATTCTCCCAGACACAGCTGAAATAAATGAGGATGCTTGGTGTGGAAATTTGTAATGAATATCAGAAGAACTAGAGAGACGAACTCATAGGCAAAAAGTGTCTTCTATCAAACATAATTAAAATTTGACACTACTACAGAAGTTTCTTGTGCCGCTTCTTCATCTTTCTATTTCTTGCAAGGGGGGGCGCGCGCGC
>JACGDI010005432.1:1555795-1576018 GCA_014898725.1 Jacaranda copaia
AAGAGGAATTGAAGAAGCGAAACTAAGCAAAAATTTCTACAAATTTACTTGCTTTAAAGGAAAAGATAAATTTACATTTAAAATGTTGTAACAGTCACAGGTTTCCGTTGGCTTTATTGAACAACACAACATACAGCTACTTTTTTATGGATAAAAGTTCAAGGCTTGGTTGCTTTTCCATAATACTTGAAAAATGGAGACTAAACATAAAATAGCTTGTAACAGCCAGCCTGATAAAAAAATTACTAATATATGCAACACAGTTTATTCATCAAATTGACAGTTTAAACGGCATACCATAGTTCTAAGACTTTCTGAAATACCTCAGCTGCAGCAGCATAGTCTCCTGCCTTGGCAAGAAGCCTTCCCTGTCAACTTAAAGTTACAGGAAACAAGCATAAATAAAGCATATAGAAACTAACAGGGACAGCAACATCTGAGTTACAGAATAAAGAATATTCATTAACCATATATTTTAAACAACCTAAAGCAATACCAAAGATGACAACCTAAAGCTAATCCCTAGGATATATTCCATGATATATTTCTGTTTACTGGAAACAACTTGTCTGGATAACAGGCTGGCCAAATCATAAAGCAATAAATCAAGAAGCAGCAAGAACAATCATGTCTTATGCGGAAAGGAGAGGAACAAGAAGAATATAAATACTGAATTCATTCTCAAGCATGACTACAAGTGGAGGCAACAACAAAGTTGGTATTCCAGACAAAGAGACCATTAAAAACATGCATCATAATATCATAGTTTATTGCAGTCTCAAGTTTTAAATCATTTTAACAAAAGTCAAAGCACTTTTACATTTACAAACAAATAAAAGCCTAGGGATCAATAAGTCCATGTACAAAAAGGTCCTGGTCAAAAAGCCCAATTTAAGACTAATCTCAACATAACTTCAATTTCTTAGTTCTAAAGTTTTGGCTTTGTTTGGTAGCATTTTGGGTCATGCTCCCAAAATATTTTGGGAGAATGAATTGGGAAAATATAGTTTGTTTGTTTGTGTTTTTTGGGGGGGAGGGGACAAGATGTCAAATCAATGACTTTTTTATTGGGTTTGTGGGGTGAAATGAGTATTTTAAAATTATTTATATATGTGTATGTATAAATTATGTAAGTGGCAGTATGTGTATATATTTGTAATGATGAAGAATATGTGGTGCCTTGGAAATGGTGTGGAGTTGGGAATGGTAGGGATTTTTTGGGAAAAAATTGTGTATTTTGGAGAGTGGGGTTGGAGAATGTGATTGTTTGTTTGTTTATGAATTGGGTGTTGGAAAACAGATTGGGAGAATGCTACCAAACAAGCCCTTTGTTTAACCTTCAATGATAGTTGATTTACAAGCTGCAAAAATACTTGCCCAGGTCGAAGAGTATCTGGCCGAAAATAGCAAGCTTTTTACACTTACTCAAACTGTTGAAAACAAAATGATGCTGCTATTGAGATACAACGCTAGAGGAGAATATTCTACGAAGTACCTGTAGACGTAGTTTCTCCACTTCAATCATCATAAGAGATCCTAATTTTCCAGACAGAATCTCCAATGCATCACCATACTTACACTGCTGCTCCAAAAGAGATATATAAACACTAAGAGCTGCATCAGAGAATAGTTAATTCAGTAGGCTAAAACAATCTCAGAAAAACATGACACTCATCTCCTTGAGATTACCTACTAGAAACAAGAAGAAAAAGAAGAGGAGGAGGAGGAGGAGGACCTTCTGGCTCATGCAAACCATGAGTAGCGATGTGTTTCTTGAGCAAACCTTCAGCTAACTGGAAAAGCTTATCTCCCCCATTTCCACAACAAACCTTTGATCCAAAAACAAGAAAATGTAATTATCAGCAAAGTGTAGAAAGTATTAGGGTCATAATTATATCATTTGCAATTAGGACCATTAATCAAATCCACAAAATCATCAGATTCAAAGGAAACGAGACTAAAGATAACTGAGCAACTTATGAGTACATCCACTATAACAACTTGCACAATTGAAATAACTTGGTGCGAAATCGCTAATCAGACCAAGTTTGTGCATGTTGCATGAGCATAGACACATATGAGGGGCCAGAAATCTTGTACAGAGATCATTCAATAAGTTTGAATCATGTTAGCTACAATTTTTAAACAAATATAAAAAGATACTTTGACAAGTCAAAATGTGTGAGAATACTAGGCTATTAACCAGTTACAAAACATTTCATACATTATGTTCCAGTTGGATCAATATACTAAAACAGTTTAACTCAAATCCGTTGTGCACTAACGCATGGATCTGTCCTATATATACAAAACTAAACTAAACTGAAATTGCCACAAAAAGAAGACTTGGAGCAGCCATCTCATATTAATTACAGCATAACGGGTATAAAAAAGTAATGATTTAATCATAAAGAGATTGCAAAAACTCATATTAACTCTACTATAATTTAAAATCAAATAAGAAAACCCTTTATCTTTTGTAAGTAAGTTATTTTTCAAGTCTTTTGTAGCTTCACATTATAAAGCAACCTAAGCATTATTAAGCCTATAATTCTTAAGCTTCCTTCACAGCGTCCTACTCTTTTATATCATTTTCATTTTCCCTTCAAAAAGGTGGGATTCAATACTCAGCTCAGAACATAATTTAAGGGTGAGTGTAGTTTGTGTAGCTAAGTATTTTCTTCATAGGTCATCAAATTAGTTGAGCTGTCATAAATAAAATCATCTGCTTTAGTTAGAGAAACTAATTCCAAACACACTCACACATATACACGCCCCAAAAGGTGGACACAGACGCAGATTATTGCTGACATACAACAGATTCTCTCTTAACAAGAATGGGATAATACAATAACTCAAATGTAAAACATGAAGCAAATTAGAAGAACCAACAACAATTTTGAAAGATTAGAATGCCCCCAAAGCTTAAAACACTGACTTCAATGATAGACCTTGCTGCTAAGATATTCTTCTATTCCTCATAAAATAAAATCAACCAAAATAATGACAGACCAACTAGCAAGTACATCATGCTCAACTTTTTCTCCAAATTGAAATTGGCCAGGGACAACGTCGTTACCGTATTATACACCAAATGATATGTTCCATAATTTTACATCTCAATGTTTGACAAAAAATTCTTTAAATAATATATGACATTTGTACCACATCTATCAACTTAAAGTGGGCATATAGGAATCATTTGGTCACATTCAAATATTTCTTCTGAAAAAAGAACAGTGGATTGGACCATTGCAGTAATGGTATAAATCCACATTACTATAAATGAACCTGTTCTTCGACAAACTTTTATCAATGATGATCTTCTTCTGTGCTTTCCACAACTTATATCAATTTCCATTCTGTTCTAGCCTTTCTAGACATAAAGATACTTGGTTAGAAGTCTATAGAAAAATCAGAGACTCAAATTCATTCAACCAGGCGTGGCATTTGTGCTCGAAAAGCAGGCCCCAAAAGCAATACAGCAGAAAAATTGAAGGGGAAAAAACACAGAATATTGAGGCAGCATGCTAACCTTGCTTCAGTTTCTAATTAGTCATCGCAAATGCTGAAAGAAAAACACTTTCCGCAACTACCACGGAGACTAATAGATTATAACTTCATAAAACTAGACAGACTACATAGACAGGGAAGGAAGCCAAACCTGCAACTGAATGCTGCAAACTGCCCAAAGTAAGAACCTTTCTTCACCAGCAGTTTTGTACATTTTAATAGCTATCTATGGAAACAAAAAAAGACCACAAATTACAGAATATAAAATGAATTAAAATGAGAGCAAGGCAGTAATAACGCAATGAAGGTTGCAAAGAAGCGCATTGAACCAACCTGTTGCTGCTTCACAAATGAGTACTCTCGCACATAACAGTTGAATAGGCCCATCATCAATTCCAAATTGTTGGGATATTTTGTACAAGCATGCTCGTAACAACTCGTTGCCATATCCACTGGCCATTTTAACCAACATTTTAATGCATATTCAGATAAGAAGAAAACTCATAAAGATTAAGTAAATAATTTAAGAAGAATAAGCACTAACAGTGGTCAAGTCGCTGGAAAACAATCTGCAAAGTGCTGAGGGTGAGATCATCCACAAAAACGTTGGAGTCGTTGGTGCATAAAATCTCTTTGGCATTTAAACAAACAGATAGTGCTTCCTCATTCTTACCCATCCTTTCCAATATCAGAGCCTTCAGCGCCTGCAGAATCGGCAACCACAACGCCAACAACAAAAACAGAAAACTTTACTTTATCCCAAAAAAAATAAATAAACACAAAAATGGGGTCTGGCGGACTCACGAGCGCGTAAGGAGAATTGGGGTATTTGGATAGAAGAGCGGTGGAGAGCTTAAGAGCGTTCCTGAACTGGCGCGAGTCAACGGCGTCCCAAATGGGGCGGACCCGCCGCTCCGGGATGCCACCCGCCAACCCGAATTTTGATGCCATTGGTGAAATACAGTGAGAAGTGAGAATGGAAAGGTGCGCAGCAAGGCAGCAACTGAAACGGGGTTGCGAAGAGAGAAGGAAAAATCCTAACCTAGCTGAGGGGGAGGGTTTTGCCGTAGGATTGTACTTTCCCCGGGGCTTTAGGCTGTCGGGTTTTATGTTAGGGGCAGTTACGGGTATCAAAGTACAACTTCCCTCCGCTTTACCCCTGATACGTCGCACTCGCCCTCCGATATTTAACAAAATGCGACATTTACCCCCGCGCCCCCCGCAAAAGTAAAAGTCGATGGATGGAGAAGTTGTTGCCGGATCACTTCAAGTGTTTGGCCACAAGTTGAGACAAATTTTCCCTTTTTACTCTTGATGGTTCCTTTTATTTGCATTCCATATTGCCCCTTATTCTTTTTTTAGAGGGAACAAATTTTTTATTTTTTAAAAAATTAATATTTTTTTATTTTAAATTCAACAAATCAATATTTTTCTAAATAAATCAAAATATAAATTGCACTCAATGAATATAAAGTGCATAATACGCCTATTACAAATCGAACACAAAATCTCCAGCATAATAAGATAGACAAATGCCACTTAAACTATGAACCACTGGACAATAAAAGAATAAATTAGTTAAGTCAAAACTTTGTTATTTTTTAAAATATAATATTATTTAAATATATATATATACTTTTATACTTACAAAATATCGAGAGAGAGGAATTTTATATCGTGCAACATGATTTTTTTTTTACTTTTTTACAAAGTGACCAAGCTTCTAAGAAATTGATAATATATAAAATTAAAATTAATAATTTTTAAAAGCAAGATATAAAAGTTGAAAAAACTCCTATACCTTTCAACAAAAATTGCAAATTTCTCAATAGTAGTAGAAATGTCACACTTTGGTGCACAATAATAGGGACTATTGCTAGTGATTCTAATATAGTAAAAAAAGAACTTTGGAATCATGCTTTCAGTTTTCCAATTAAGTCTCTTACGATGTATTTAAATATAATATTTATAAGACAAATTAATGAAACCATAATATACAAAAGTTCCTTTGAATTTATAAAAATTATCTGCTCTCCATACTCTTATTACACACTAACTCCAAGTTTAATAACATTTCTACAACTTTTACATGAAAGAAAAATTAGTTGGCCCTCAAGAAGTACATTTTGAGAAGCAAATTTGATATATATAGATATATATATATATATACGGTGTGTATCGTTGAAAAATATTATTTAATATTAGCTTCACAATAGATATATATCAAAAAATATGTATCAGGATTTAAAAAGGTTGGAATGCATAAACATAGATAGAAAGTTTTTTTAGTATTTGAAATTTTCTTGACTTTTATGTTTCGAATGTTCTCTTTAATAAGATGGCCTTAAAAGGGCTTTTCAAGGATGCTACTTAATTTTTTTTATCCTAGCTATTCTTAGCATGATATTGAGAAATATTTTTGCTATTACTCAAGTAAACATGAAGAGTGTGCTTGCATATTTGTCCATAGGTAAAATTAGAAATGTACTTATTGGAATAATTATTAGAGACTCAAATGATGGATATGAAAGCATAACAACTTTTATGATGTTCTGTATCTCAATGAATTTAGGAACTTTTGCTTACACTGTATTATTTGGCCTACGTACCGAAACTACTAATATTTGAGATTGTGTGTGATTATACACGAAAGATCATTTTTTGGCTCTGTCTTGACTGTGTCTCTTATCCTTAGAAGTACAAACCTCAATATTTCTGTGCCTTATTTAGTGCATATCAAATTTTCATTTACATCACTCAATTCTAGTAGAAATTAATTCCATCAAACTAGAATTGGGCGATACATAATGAAGATGTATGGCAATTATAATTGCTTTCTTCTATGTATGACCAAAGTTGTTGAATGTGAAAGATGTGTGGAATCAAAAAGAAAGTGTGAGGTGGTGTGGGGCAAACTCAATACAAGCAAGCTCAATTCTCATTCAGCAACTAGTAACTTATAACAACTAGCAACTCTAAGTCCCAGCATTGGTTGCCTGGTTGTATTTTTCTATTCTACTTGAAGCTTAGAAATTAAAACAATGCATCTTCATCATTTTTGAATGCATTGAACAATGATAATGATATGAAAAGGTCATAGAAAGTTCTAAAAGAATCCAAGATGTTAATCCTTTTAATGATTTACATTGCTTTGATCATTACAAAATTACTCATTGAATTGTGCGATGAAAAGCATGCAATCTGCTTACATGTTGTTTGCTGGAATCTGTAATGCACTAGAATTTACCTTTCATATATAAAAGATCTCCTACATATTATAGTTTGATTTGCATCTTCATAACTTAGGAAAGAAATCACATCATGTTAAAATTATTGAATCATTCACTATGTAAGGAATAAATGCAAGATTAACAACGTTAACTTGTTTCCTTATTTAATCCAAATGGATTCTTAACTTAATGAAAACTTATAGCCGTTGGACATAAGCATATAAATGTGAAATTATGTAGCATTTGAGAGATGAATCACTAAGTTGGGAGAGATCTTTGTTAAGTGTCTTGAGAAGTTGTGTAATACTCTCTTACATGTTCTTGTGCTTAATTGTTAATTCCTTGCTCTACTTGTATTTTCAAGAGACCTTGTGGTGAATAAGGTCAATGGAACTTGCCTTTGATGGGCCTTGGAGAAACGAGGACAGGGTGGTTTGTGTTTCGAAAGATCTAATGGTGAAGAGGGATGGAAGTTGTACCTACTCTCGAGGGACCCTTGAAGAGAACAAATTGGCGATTGGCTACTCTAAAGACCTCTAGGTAAAGAAACCAGTAGGGCGGTACTATTTGGAACTTTTTGCGGTGTTCTTGGTTTCAATCTGAAATAAGATATTAGAGCTTGCCCTACAGGGTGACAACAACTCATGCATCAGTCCATAGAGGTTGTGCAAGGGAATCTAAGAGAAGTTCCCTTAGATATATTCATACGCAGTTGGTTTCATAGTGCTTTGAAACTTGCCTTATCTCGTCTGGGATTTCGATGTCCTCTTTGCAAAGAGCTTGTTTTTCACCCTGCTGGGATGTTTCTATTCTTTAAACTTTTCTTACTATCAAATTACTATTTTTATTTGTAAAACCATTCTTATACACTTATTAATTTGACAAGTTTAAAATTCTAAATGAAAACTTAAGTAGAAGATGTAAGCTTACCAAACCTCTATGAATACCAGTGTCTATTTACTTTTACTTTTACTATTTTTTTTATCACTAGTCTAACTAGTACTTACAAATTTCAGTCAATAATCAAACTATTTTTCTGTAAAATACTTAAATAGTTTTTGAAAGGCCAAAAAGTATTTTAAGTGATAAACTTTCGTTGCATTAAAATCCTTAAGCCTAATTCACCCACCTCATAGGCATATAATCACTTACACGAGAGATTCTAGAAGAATTCAAAAGATTTTATAAAAGTTCAAAATTTTCTAAAAAAGCTTCAAAAGGTTTCGAAATATCCAACAAAGGACCAAATAAAGTTCTAGAATATCCCAAGCTTTCCTAAAAGATAGGAAAAATATTTGAAAAACTCTAGAAAAGCGTAGAACATAGTACAATGATCTAAAGACTCGTAGAGAGGCAAGGAAAAAGATTTTTTGAAGCGGTTTAAAGAACAAATCCTGCCTATTAGATCTTTTAAATTTTCACCATCCATTGAAGGATGTGAAAAAAGCATATATAGGGGAAAGTCCCTCATTTGAAATAATAAAATTTGGAGATAGAGTTTGAGATTTTGAGTGATTTTCTTAAAGAGTTGTATAGTTTGGCTTTACTTATTTACAATTTTCGTTGGTTTAATAAGCTTCAACCATTTTCTAACATTTTTTTTATATATAAATTTCTAGAGAGTCTAATATAATTAAAATGTAAGGGATGGCTAAAGGAGGTAATGTTGTATGGAATGTTGTTTATGGAATGAGTCCATAATAAAATGCTCTTCCATAGGCTTAGGGGGAGCAAAAATCCAAAATTTCAAGGAATGATGTCTTACTTACAAATAATGTTTATCTTAGGTATCTACACATTTTTTGACATTCAAAACAAAATAAATGTTGATGATAATTTCTCATGTTTTTATTGTCAAAAAGAAGCTTGACGGCTATAAATAGGAACAACTATCGTTCTTTTACAATGGTCTGCAATTCGATTATTGTCGTCTCTTTAAGGTCATTGTATCTTTTTAATCTACTTCATTCTTTCTCAATTCCTCCTCAAATTTCTCGTTTGAGATGATAATTCTAAAATATATTAATAAGTTGAATATTAAAAATATGCCCACACTCACTGTATGTGAAAATAACGAGACATCGTCTTTATCAATTACAAACAACTCATTTGTAAACAAAATTTCTATAAAGGTTAAGAAAGACCAGCAAAATGCCTAACTCATATTTCGAAAAGTAAATACAGCTCACAAATAACCCAATAATACCAATAAACTTTCTTATGTCAAACTATTACATTTGTAGCCAATAAAAAATTAAGAAGCATTGTTATCACAATATAATTATATATGAGATGCAAGCTATTAATTAATTATTTGTTGCTATGAAGTAATCCTTAATTATCAACTATTATTAACATAACTTTATAACAAATTTCTTGAAACTTTAAAAATGTAATCTTTTAGAATAAATAGATATAAAATGAAAATTGAACACAATCAATGTATACAAACTACAAAGTTATATTCGTGAAAAACATAACAACTCACACATCATAAGAAGAAATAAATTAAATGTACTCCCTCTCGAATTCATATGTAGTAACACAAATAAATGGCACAGTACAATATCTATTTATTAGTCGATTAAATTTGAGTTCAACATTGAGAATATAGTACTTAGAGTACTTTGTCCTTTTATTATAACCAATGTTGCTATTGGAATTTGAAATTTCTAATTCTAATTCTTAGTGCTCTGATTATAACATTTATCTAATAACTCAAATAAATAGTAGGACAACTATTTTTTAGCTGATTAAGCTTGAGTTCAACATTGAGTATATAATATTTAAAGTATTTTTTTTTTTAAATTTATATATTGTACTTCTTACGAAATTTAAAAATTTTAAATTCAATTGTTCCCGCTCTGCAGCTTATTAAAAGAATAAAAAATATTAAATAATTGAAAGAAAGTGAAGATATGTGAAAAGAAATTCAAGAATTGTATACACATTGCATTAATTTTTTGAAATCCGTTTCAGATGATAAATCTTTCACAATTCGCACGCATTCTACATGGTACAAGACACCTCGTCCCACGTCACCCGGTCACCCCGTCGACCACGGCAAGAAGGGGGAAAAAAAAAAGAAAAAAGAAGAGATAAACAAAATCTACGTGCGCATAAAAAAATGAAAAATAACAAATAGCAAAATGAAATGTATATTTTTAGAGAGGAAAAAAATAACTACGCAATAGTGGAAAAACGAAATAGGGGATGCAAATACACTAGATTTCATGTAATGTTTGGTTACATTTTATGTGTTTTGAATTATCACTTTGTTTGGATATGTTCTTCCAACTTGTTTTAGAAGAATATTTCCAAACATCCTAATTCATTTTTTTTTATTTTTTACTATAGTAAAATACCATAATAATTATTTGTTCATCTCATTATTTATCAAATTACACTTTAATTTTACATTCTCCCACACCCCTGCTTGCCCTGCCCTATCCCCTGCCACTTGCCTACCCCCCTCCCTACGCCCCGCCACACAACCCCGCCCCACACAACACTCCACATACCCCATCACTAATAATAATAATAATAATTATTATTATTATTATATTTATAATGTAAGTAGATTAATAATAAATAAAATGATATTAATGCTAATACGGTAATAGTATTCATAATTATAATAATAATAACCATAATATAATAATAATAATAATAATAATAATAATAATAATAATCGTAGTAATAATATTACTAATAATAGTTAGGGTAAATATATTACTACTATTACTAATATTATTATTATTATTATTATTATTATTATTATTATCATCATCATCATTATTATTACAATTAAATAAATTTTCAACTAACAAACAAATCCCATAAAATATTATAATACAACCCAATTAATAATTATATCTCTTTAATACATATATATACGTATATGCATATATACATAATATTTTTAATTAATATCCTTATAATTAAAAAAATTCTTTAATATCAATTTTCATCCCCAAATACTAATACAAAAGTAATGATGTGACATATACAGTAAAAAATGCCCCCTTAAAAACATATCCAAACATATCAAAACTCTCAAACCCCTTTTTTAACTATTCTTAAAAACAATAACCAAACATCAATAATATTTTCCAACCTCCATTTCATATTTTATCACAATTCCTTCATTATTCATTCTCTCAAAACACACAATAAATCCGTAATAAAATCAATAAAAAAACATATCCAAACAAAGTGTATGTATTTTGAAAGAATGAATTTTGGGAATAGGTTGAAAAATGTGAAGTTTATATTGTGGAATGTGACTGATATTTATTTATATTTTGGAGAATAGTTAAAAAATTATTTTTGAAAATTTTGCTATGTTTGTTTATGTTTTGAGGAGAAACAATTTTTGTTGTAGCAGTCAAATTAATATTTTTTTGTTGAATTTTTGGAATAAAATGTAATTGAATAATATTTTTTATTGTAAAAATAATAATAAAATATGTAATATGCATCTGTTTGTATACATGATGATTGGGTATTATTTTTTTAATTATAAAAATAATAATAAAATATTATAATATGTATATATATGTATACGAGGTTTTTGATAATAAGTCAATTAATTTGAAGGGGTATTATGGGTATTGATATTTGGTGTTTTGGCAAAAAATCAACTTACATATTTGGTTATACTTTGTCAAAATAAATTTTTTTGGCAAAATATAATCAAACGTAGCCTCAACTCTTAACTAAAAAATTCAACAAATAAATTAAAAAAAAAGAGAGAAAAAACTAAAATTATTGCACTTGTCAATTGAAAGTAACAGAAATTGACCTTTAATGACACAAAAATGCAGTCCAAAATGGTCTCAATCCAACCCCAAAAGATTACGATGTATTTGGTTTTATTTCTACAAGCCCTTTTTATTTTTATTCAAACTATTCATGTTTTCATTTTCAAACTTCTTCTAAACTTAGTCTATCATCCTATTAATACATTAATTAAATTCAAATTTGATTTAACATAAAGTATTAATTATTATTTTAAAATTAATAAAATATACATATATTTTTAAAAAATAAGTATCCTTAAATATAAAAAAATATAAATCAATCATCTTTTCAATTCTATATATATTCTAATCATTACTTTCCAATAAATTATCAAAATACATTTTCATTTTTATTTCAAATCTATAACTAACTTTTCAACTTTTAAAAATAGCTAGAAACTATAAATGACTCTGGAAATAAAACCAAACGGGCCCTTAACTTTTACATATAATATATAAATTTATAATAATCTTATAAAGTATTTGTGTTAGATTATTAAGGAATGTAATTGTAATATCTTTTAAATCAATATTATAAAAATCACATTTTGTATGTGATATTTTCAATTTCAAAAAATAATTTTATTTTCTTAAATTCAATTAGCATATCAAATTTTGATTTTTGAAGATCAATCCTTAATTTATATAAAGTTTTTTTTTTTTTATAAATAAACAACATAGGAGGATGTGACATGAGTTGGGTTTGACTTAATGCTTGAATTTTAAATTTAAGTGGATAAAATACTTATATCATTTTAAACATATTATATTGTTTTATTTTATTGTAATTAAAATTCAGAATTTTCAGAGCTACGTGAAACATAGTTGATCACCTTAATAACTATTCCTTTCCAGCTTTCCTTGTGTATAAATCCAAATCTACTCACTGTCTCTGATCCAAAGCCAAAGTTGCAAATTTTTGACAACAATGATGGGCTCAGGGAACAATCATCCACTGGCAAAAGGGGGGGAAGAAGAAGAAGAAGAAGAGTTCCACCACCCCCTCGCCGCCACAGATCAAATGCAAACCCTAACCCTCGGCGACGACAATTCCTTTGAGGACGGCGTTTCCACCTCCAAATCCTATTCTAATTACCGCAGCGCCATGACGACCCTCTCCTCCTCGTCCGCCGAACACCCCCTCATTCCGCCGCCTTCTATCGCCACCACTCCCACAGTCTCCGATCCCCTCCTCTTTCCGCCTCACAACCCGTCTGTCGATTCCCCATCATATACTGACGTCATTATTAGTCCCTTCCACGACAGCGTCGCGGAATCCAACGGCAGAGGAGAGAGCTCCGATGAAGTGACGGTTTCGTCCCCGGGATCTCAGTCCTCCAGCTCGGAGTATTTGAAAATTAGCGTCTCAAATCCGCAGAAGGAGGTTGAGTCTTCCAATTCGATTGTTCCGGGTGGCAATACTTTTGTTACTTATCTGATTACCACGAGTACAAATATCTTGGATTATGGAAGTTCGGATTTTAGAGTTCGGAGGCGGTTTAAAGATGTTGTTACTCTGTCGGATCGACTGAGTGAATCTTACAGAGGGTTCTTTATTCCGCCTAGACCAGATAAAAGTGTAGTGGAAAGTCAGGTGATGCAGAAACAGGATTTTGTGGAGCAGAGGAGAGTGGAATTGGAGAAGTACTTGAGGAGGCTTGCGAGGCATCCTGTGATTAGGAAAAGTGACGAGTTGAGGGTGTTTCTGACAGTGCAGGGGAGAATGCCGCTGCCAACGAGCATTGACGTGGCATCTAGAATGCTCGATGGGGCGGTGAAGTTGCCACAGCAGCTTTTGGGGGAGTCAAGGAGTGTGATTGAGCCGCAAGATGTACTGCACCCTGCAAAAGGTGGGAGGGATATGCTGAGGTTCTTTAAGGAATTAAAGCAATCTGTTGTCAATGATTGGGGTAATGCAAGACAACCTGTGGAGGAGGAGGATAAGGAGTTCTTGGAGAAGAAGGAGAAGTTGTGGGATCTCGAGCAGCAACTCACTAATGCATCCAAACAGGTTTCTCGATATCCACGCCCCATGATTTATTTTCTTTCTATATGCATGTGGAATGTGAATATTTGTGCACATTTACATTTTGAGCTTGACAGTGTTGCAACTACCTTTCAATTCATTTCAGCATTAACTGTTTTATTCTAATCATATTTCTCTGTATTTTTGTACCCTGAACCGGTAGGCAGAATCTCTGGTGAAAGCACAGCAAGATATGGGGGATACGATGGGAGAATTAGGGCTAGCTTTTATCAAGTTAACAAAGTTTGAGAATGAGCAGGCAGCAATGAATACACAAACAGTGAGGGCTGCTGATATGAAAAGTGTGGCTACTGCAGCTGTCAAAGCAAGCAGATTATATCGGGAATTAAATGCACAGACTGTGAAGCATTTTGTAAGTGTTGCATTCTTGTTCTGGGTCATTACTTCTTGAATAGTTGTGCCTTTTGGGCAGTCCTACACTCTAGGATTTATAATGGTCAGATTGCCTATTAAGCATAGCTCAATTGGGAAGACAGACACTTGTGGCTTCTGTGTGTTTGGTACAATGGAATGGGATTCCAAGATAAGCCTTTCCTACTTTCTATAATAAAATTTCTTGTTTGTGAGACCAAGACAAGTGGATTGAAGAGTCCAAGAATGCTTATTCTCACTCAGAGTTGGAAAACTCATTCCTCAGAGTAACTGCTCCCACTTATGGATTAACTGAGAATCCCACCTAAAAAGGAAAGTTCTATCCTTAGCCTTGAAGTATCTCCCAAAATCTTATGCTTATGATTCTTGTCAACTAAAAAATAGCTATATAAATGCATGTGGGAAAACACAAAAGGATATATAAATATACACACATATGCACATTATTTTTAGAAGTGTGTATTTACGCGCGTGTGTGTAAGACATAAATATGTGTGTATGTAACATATATATAATACATATCCTACATATTTGTAGTAATTATGGCATATCAAATTCTGTGTTTTTACTTTTTACTATATGTTGCTTTTAAATATGCATATATATATGTTATAGGTATAATCGTTTATATTTATTTATAATACATATTAACACTATATTATCTATCTGCATATATATTTATTTATGTATGATATGTATCTTCATACAAATAAATTGTACGATTATTTAAATATATATTTGTGTTTGTGTGAATGTTTGTATATACTTATATTATATAATTTCGAATATATATACATATGTTATATAATTTCGAATATATAAGTATGCATATATATATGTATGAATTAGCATAGATTTGTTGATAAATATACAAAAATGCACTCTTAAATAGATAAATGGATGCCTACATATGTAATTATAATATTTTAGCAAAACAATATCATATTATCTATATGTGTGGGTATTCATTAAAATATTATGATATTTATTATACATATTTATATGTTCTTCTATTATGGTTAATTCAATAATAGGGTTATTAGTTATTATGCATATACTTTTGTATTTAAGTATGTTTTGGTTAGTCAAATGAAGGTATTGTTCCAATCTGATTGAGTAGTTAAGTGAACCAAAGCAATGAATGAGAAGGACTTCTCCATTTCCACTTCAGTCCCTATCTGTAGCCAAACAATGAAATGGGAAAGGCCATTCCAAGTGGATTTTGATTCTTCCTAGATCGATTTTTCCTGGAATATCAGTTATTCTGATTCCCATCAAAAGCATGGGTTGTTTGTCAAGAAAATAGTGCTTCTTTTCCTTAATCATCATTCCTTTCATACGGTCTTTTGAAAGGAGATGGTTCTTTTAATTTGCTGATTTTTATTCTTTAGATCCTTGACTTCTAACAACAATCTTCCATCTGGAGAGTCAGTTCTTGTTTCATTCCACCCAACAAACAGCAAGACAGAAAATCAAACTTGCGAGGTCTTTGGAGTATAAAACAATGAAACAAACTAGCAATTGGCATCCTTAACAAAGGGGTTGAATTTTCTTTCTATATTCTCCCAGTATATGCAATTTAATATTTTGAATTCTAATTTGTGTCTATACTCTTTCCTCTGTGTGTTCCGCAGGATACGTTGCACGAGTATATGGGACTCATGCTAGCTGTACACAATGCATTCTCCGATCGTTCTAGTGCTTTATTGACAGTGCAAACTCTTATATCGGATTTGTCGTCCTTGCATTCAAGGGCTGAAAAACTTGAAGCTGCATCATCTAAAATTTTTGGTGGTGACAAGTCAAGGATCCGAAAATTAGAGGACCTAAAAGATGACATTAGGGTCACAGAAGATGCTAAAAGTTGTGCAATCAAAGAATACGAAAGGATTAAGGTATAAACTAGCAGATTATTTCTGACCCAATCTAGATCAGATTCTTTGACGTTTTCAGTTTCTTGGAATTTTCATAAGGACGTTTACATTCAGGTGTTGGGTAGAAGCAATATCTTTTTTGAGTGATGAACCTGATTTTCCCGTCTTTTGCATGATCTTCATTTGATTGGTTTCTGCTAACAATGTCCCAAGTGTTTTGGAGCTCAATACTGATTGAATTTTAGCTTTGTCTCATGCTGTTTTCCTGGTGTTTTTTAAAAGTGAAGGTGCTTATAAAAATCATGGTGTGCCTCCGCTGACCTTTTGTGTTTGGTATACGACTATCATGTTTCATTTATTATTATTGTTTTCAAAATAAAATTGTTTTGTAGCATCTGCTTATCTATTTGTCCAATAACTGTCTTTGTCTGAGAGACTTTTGATTTATCAATTTAGAAGTTTTCAATATACTTATTGATCTCTTCAAAATCATAATTTCATTAGGGATACTAGGGAGGCTGTTTATAGCTGCCATCCAACTTAATCTCCTCTATAACCATTTCCTTTGTTTTCTTTTGACGCGCTTTGAAGGCAGAACTTTTGGCAAGTTGGTTACAGTAATACTACATCATGTGAAACTTTTCATTCGTATAACATGGAGTTACTATTTTGCTGGAGTTGATCTTTCTGTTTGGAGTTTGTTTATGGTTCAGAAAATGTCTATCCTTATGGTTTGGACTTGGATTACAGTAAGAAACTTGAGGTCCTTTCTGTTCTATTAACATAATTGTTGCCTTAGAGATCGATTACGTGCTTAAACCAAGGCCACCTTAATTTTTCTCTTTCCCCATCATGCTAATTTGATTCCCATTGATAATAAAGGGTGAGAACTTGTGGGGTTTTTAAGAGCGATTCTGAAGGAGAAGCTGGCACTTTCTAAGTAATTGTAATCCTTGCTGCAGATCTGCTTTCAAATTATTTCCGCTGATGCTGATATTGGTGCTTCGTGAGTGTACTAATCCTTAAGCGACGTGTCGTAGATGTAAGATGATGATTATTGGAGCAGCTATACAAGCTTAATTGTTACCAATCAGCTATAGAATTTTTTTTCTCCCCAGCTTATTGAAAGATATAGAGAATGCTTTTTTTAGAGATTGTTACTACTTGCCAAGATTGGGAACTAAAAGGGGTGAAATAGGACGCCAAGCTGTTCTTGTGAACTGAAGATTTATTAAAGCTATCTGTCTATTTTTCCCCTCCCTGTTACTTCCCTTTTGAATTAATTTTTGCCTATCTTACCAATCCATGGGCCCCTCTCCCTCTGTTGGTATGGGGGCTTCGGATTCTCATCATGTTTAGCATGTGGAAATGATGCTGTCAACCAGTTGTTTCTTACTTACAATATGCTCATCATCCTTGCCCCTTCATGTTTGATAAATTTAGTCTTATTGACATGATTGCAGGAAAACAATAGGATTGAAATCCAAAGGCTAGATGGAGAAAGGCAGGCTGACTTTGTTAACATGTTGAAAGGATTCGTTGTTAATCAGGTACGTTCCTTCCTGAGTCATAACTGCTAGGGATATCTCAGATCTTCAAATTCCACCATTTCAATAACATTCTGCTGCTGCAAGAAACATGGTTGAAATTTGATGGTCTGATTACTTAAGCACAGATCTCATATTGAATTCTTGTGATCACATAGTCCTTTAAGAACTCAATAGTACTCCAAAAAATCGTGTGGTAACAACAAATCTTTGTTTGAAGAATCCATTTGTTCTTTCATGCATTGATCTCTCTACACTGGGGCATCGCTTTTGTCATCGTTGCAGGTTGCGTATAGTGAGAAAATTGGAAATGAGTGGGCTAAAGTGGCAGAGGAGACGGGCAAATATGCAAGAGAGAGTACGTAGAAGACAACTGTAAATCATGCGATTTTGAACTTTTACTTTTTGCTTCTATTCATGCTTAATTGGCTATATGAACTAGCGAAGAGTGATGGATTAATGCCTCACAATAAACATCATATTTTAAAAGGTGGTTTTAATTTTAGTTTACCTTGTTTGGGGTGCTGCATTGTTCCTTTTTCCCCACCACTCTTCTGGTTTTATAAGAGGTTTGTACAGCCTCACACCTTCTATTGTAATGCTGTAAACATTTTATCCTTTTGTATAAAACGATATCTGGCACTTGAGTTTTCATTTGGTTAAAAATAAGAGGTTTCTAAGTTCTATGATGGTAACTTCAACTAACACAAATGTAGCGGTCAACCGTCCATCGGCTCAGAAGTTTGCACTTAATGAATTTTTGATGTGTTCATAATAATAAAAGGAATTATTGGAAATGCACTTGCACGAGCGCGAGCGCACACCCCATATGCTATGTGAACCTACAAAAAATCAAGCTATGTTTGGTTATATTTTTTCAAAATAAAATTATTTTGGGATTCTTTTTCTTTCAAAAGAAATTTTTAAAATGATCAAATTATTCTTACAATTTAATAGACAAATGACAAAAAATTTTATGTTCTATACATTATAATTATTACCAATAACATATATATTTGCATATTATAATATTTTATTATAATATCATAATAAAAAATGCTATTGAAATTCATTTACATCATCAAAATCCAACAAAAAGGTATTGATTTGACTGTTATAATAGAATTATTTTCTCCTAAAACATAACCAATCATATCAAATTTTTTCAAAATAATTTTCTTATTATTCCCAAAGTATAAACAAAAATATAGTCACATTCCCCAATATAAATTTCACATTCCTCAACTCTACTCCCAAAACTTATTCTTCCAAAATATATAATCCAAAATGTATAATTTATAAACAAACATTACCCAAAAAATTCAATATCAATAAAGGTTGCATTTTGACGAATGAATTTGGATTTAAAAATTTCAGACAATTTTAAATTTTGGTGAATTGCCTCATAGATGTAGAATACCCATTCAGAGAGAAATTTAGTGCAAATATAGGATATTTATTCAGAAATTTTCTTCATCGATCGAAATTCCATCAATATATGATATCAGTCACAATTAAATATTAATAATTTATAATCAACTAATCAAATAATTAATATATTTTAACAATTGGTTAGTAACGTGATTCGTCCATCGACTCAAATCACATACCGGTCAAACACTAAAACTTACGCTGCGTACAAAAGATACAGCATGATGTACCACACTGTATCGAGAAAAATCTAATTTCCCTTTTTGTCCCTCTGAAAGGGAAATTACAACGCCAAAACCGTCACCCCCAAACTGAAACGAAGAAAACGTATACTACTAATCAAACACGAGAAACGACAGCTGGTGCGCCGGTGGACGGAGCAGAAACGCCGTTTATGAAAGAAAAGAATCCGGAACCGGCTAAATCCTGATCATCTAGAAATAAATCCTCCGGATCTCTAAACGCGCCATGCGCACACACGATCCCGATCCCCGTCAGAGTTGTTGACATCAGCAATGATCCGACGTTCGTCAAGAAGACCACGAAAACCGTTACGCCAATCAGAATCCACATCGCCTCGAGATCGGAGAAGGTGCGGTTCAAGATGACGAGCGGTTGATCGGCGGGGCGGAGGATGTAGAGGAAGAGCCAGGCGGCGAGTAGCGAGAGCAGCATGAGGAGAGAAAACGGGTGGGAAAGGAGGGAGACGACGAGTACCAATGCGAGAATGGAAAGGTAGTTGATGCGGAAGTAGGATAGGTTCTTGCGGATGCGGCTAATGGCTTCGGACAGGGAGGCTGGGCGGGAGAAGGCGGATCGATCAATTAGTTCGAGCCAAGGGCGGCGGCGAGTGATCGTGCGTCTGAGAGCGTCAGAGAGGCGAGTGAGGTGCTCGGTGAGGACCGGGGGCGGAGGGAGGGACATGATCGGGATTTCAGAAAAGTTTGGGGGTGTTTAAGGAGAGACGAGAGAATTTGACTTTTCTGAAAACTTTGAGTGGGGGGGCCGGGGGCAGACCATTTTTTGACACATATATATATATTCTATATTTAGGTGGAAATATGTTATCCGTTGATAGTGGTAATTATACGGTCGAGATTAATTCTAGGAGCGAGATTGTGGGTACGCGGAGAGTGGAAGTGAAGGAAAGTGACTGGAAAGAACACAAGCCTTAAGAGATACATTATAGGACTGTGTGACCACAATGAATGCGTAAGTTGATGCTAAAAGTAAAGTAGTGTCTATTGCATATATATTAAGGCATTGTTTGTTTATGATTTGGGGCTTTTTGCCAAAATGGTTTGTGCGAAGTTTGTTTGGGAAATGTAATAATTGTTTGTATTTTGGGTGGTAGGCAATGTTTTCAAAATCGGACCGGACACTGAACCGGTAACATTACTGGTTACT
>JACGDI010005432.1:1576118-1592084 GCA_014898725.1 Jacaranda copaia
GTCCGATTTTCAAAACAGTGGTGGTAGGTGAAGAATGAATTAGGAGAAAATTGTTTATTTATTTATGTTTTAGGATGGAACAACATTTTACATTAATTTCTTTTATATTGGTTTAGTGGGGTGAAATTGATATTTTAAAATTATTTGTGTATGTGTATATATGGATTAGGTAGGGAAGACAAAAAATAATAAGAGTTAACTAATGGAGAATGAGTAGAAAATGAATTTGGAGGATATTTTGTGCCATTTTTTAGTGTATTTTGGGTATAGTGGAATTTGAGAATGTGATGGTTATTTGTGTGTATTTTGGGAATTGAAAAATATTTTGCCATACCTCAAACAAACAAGCCCTTAGATTTAAATACAAATACATTTTTAAACTACATATATATTTCTCTTGTTGAGTTGGCCTAACCCGTGTGGATTGACATTAATGGCCGTGATGAATGCAGTGTGACAGTGCCTACGTGTGGGGTGGTCTGTGTGCTTTAATAATGGAGCATAAATGCAAGTTTGTTGGATGCCAATAAGTCTTAATTCAAGACTCTCTAATATTTTTATTTTTTGTGAATTTTTTTGAGTCTCCAAGGGAATATATGGTTTTGTTTTAGAATATTTTGAAAATAAATTTTTCGAGAGAATATATTCTAATAATTAAATTAAAGAATGCGGAAAATGAAGTTATGATTGATTTTTATTTTAAAAGAAAAATAAAGTTGTGCAATTTTCTTTAAAGTGTATTATTACATATTACTTTATAGAAGTGTACAAAATAAAAAGTGTATATATATATATTAAGATAGTGAATGTATTACCATAAAATGATTTTTGAAATGATTAGAGGTTCTTTTAATAATGTTTTGAAAGAAAGATTTTAATTTTAATAAAGCAAAAAAAAATAATATAGCAATATATTTTAATAAATTTATCATAGTAACCCTATAAAAAATTATTGATATACTAAAAAAATTTAAATTTTCATACTTCTTATATATTTATTTAATTTATACAATCATACGTGCAATTAAAATTTTTAATTTCATATGTAAACGTGGGGGAGGGGGGGAGGGTGATATAATGAAATCAATTGACTATTCAATCCAAATACTTCTTATATTTTTTTAATACCACTAACATGTTTACTAAAAATCTATAAAAAAATATTAAAGTAACAAAACCATGTGCACATTCTATTAGACCACTTTGGCAATTAGTTTTGCATTTCTGAACTTTCCACTTTCCAGCACCTTACCACCAACAACCTGTGAATTTGTTTGTTGTTATAAATAATAATAATAATAATAATAATAATAATAATAATAATAATAATGTCACGTTTCCCTGTCTTGCTCACCAACAACCCTAGTTAAGAGTAAATGACAAAAAGACAAACTTTGTAATATTTGGTGGACCAAATCTATTTTAAGTGGATAAGTCCAAAATTCAATTCAAATGTGAAAGCCCCATTTGCCTTCCCAAAAGGGCAAGACAAAATTGAAATATAAGTATTTCAATACTTGTGAGTATTTATCTTGTATATTTTAACTACTTAATTTTATTATTAATATACTGATAATAATTGATATGGGATATTCTAAGAAGTTCATTTTAGCTCAACATGCTTAACATCAGTTTTGAATTGCTCAACAGGTCCAACACAGTTAGCAATAATTGTCTAGTCGAGTGTGTGCTAATCAATTTCACTCGACAGGAATCTTCATCCGTTTCAACATATTCTCCTTTCTCTGTAATCGACCTGGGAACTCACTCCGATATTGACTCAGATTCACGCCACATTTATTATTCTAACAGGCAATATGCCTCCGCATTAATGACGCGTGACAGTCGGTACAGTAGTTGCCACCAACTTTGGTAAGGAGGCACTTATTAGAGGTACTATTTACACTGAAAAATAGGAGATGAAACCACTTGGAACAGTATCAAAATCTGGAATGATCATTAACCCCTTGACAGGGATTAAAGTCCAATGCATTTGATAAGGGCATCTTCGACAAATTACACACTGGGAGAAAACTATGAATACCTTATAATCAACCACAATCCGGGTAATGCAAAATACACTATAGGTTTTCCATACTCTATTCGATCAACTTATTTCGACCAGAATTGACTTGAGCGTCAGAATGCTTTATCCGGGACACCTCGACCAGTTTAACGAGTGTTGTTGTTGCAGATCTCAAACCTCGATAAGAACATTAGTTGGACTACTTGACCTTTCTGGTTGGATTTACTCAAACCACACCATTTTCACTGTATACAGCTTTCTACCTCATCAATAATAATAATAATAAAATTAGTAATTTTTCATTATGACAAAGTGGGATTTATTGATATTACTATATAGTAATATTAAATTAAGAAAATAATTATTAAAATAAAACAATAATAAGTTACCTATATGCTATATTACAATAAAGTAAGAATGATTTAAAATTATATGTCAATTTAAACAATAATATATAACAACAACGATGATGAAGATAATGAAAAATTTGAAAAATGAGAATATAATTCGAAATAATTAATTACTTTAGAATTTACGGTAAGTGAGCTTGAAATGATTTTATAACATTGTTGAACTTAAGTTCAAAGAGAATTTAAAACTTGATTCCAATTCGACTAATTTGCGTTTCAGTAATGTTTATTTAATAATAAATTATTAAGTTGGTTTTTATTCAAGGAAAAGACCACTCCAAGTTTGGAAATATTTGCAAATGTTTATGGTTTTGTTTGGCTATGTTTTATCGGAACAACATTATTTTGGGAAAACGTAATCAAACATATTTTTATTTTCCCTTCAAAATATACATTCTGTAATATATATTATATATTTTATTATTATTCTTACATTAAAATTTACTTTTATTCTAAAAATTCAACAAAAAAATTATTGATTTGACTGCTATAATAATATATATCTCCAAAAATATAAATATGCATATTAATTTTTTTTAATATTTTTTAATAATTTATTTTTTTAAAATATATAATAAAAATAAACAAAAAACATAACAAACATTCTCTATATTTTCTAATTTACACACAGATAGTTACGTAATTATAAAAATTTTAATTCATATAATTATCTAACCGTTTTATTACCAAGAAAATTTCCACCACCTGTGCTTGGCGCTCTTTTTCTCGCTTTATATTAATCAACAATCACCTTTTACTTTATACTTTTACTTTTACTTTTCCTTTCTTTCTTTTTTTTTCATATTTTTATTTGTCTGTCAAAATATTTCACTCAGTCACACAAACCGCGTTTGCCCATGACTTTTCGCTGGGCCCCAATCCATTCTTTCTCAATTTCTGCAGCTGCCCTAACCCCATCAAATCAAATATCTCTGCCCATTCAACCCATTTTCAAGTTTTGGGTTGAGTTTAGGGCAGTAGGAAGGCAGAAGAGTCGTTACCCGGATCAGAGTTTGGGATAAGAAAGCTCGATCAGGACCACCCTCTTCAACGATGGCGGAAAACGGCGAGGAGAAGCTCATAGCTGTAGCCCGTCACATAGCCAAGACTCTTGGCCACACCGACACCATGACTGATGATATTCTCAAGATTTTCTCCAACTTCGACGGAAGACTACGCGAAAAGCTCACCGAAAAGCTTACCGACGATGGTGTCGAACAAACCCTCAACTCTCTTGACCGTCAGATCTCCCGTTACGTCTCTGCCGACCGCCCAATTTGGTCGAACTCCGCAGATTCCGCATCCTTCCTCGATTCGGTTGACCGATTGATTGCCGCCGTCCGTGATTGGACCCCTTTAGCCGACGACAAGAACATCTCTTCTTGCCTCGACCGCGCGGAGGATTTGCTCCAGCAGTCCATGTTCCGTTTGGAAGACGAGTTCAGAACCCTCGTCGAACGTGGCGCCGAGTCCTTTGACTTGACTCGATCCGAGTCAAGTCATCCTCATCCGGACTATTCGGACGACGACGACGACAACGTCTTCGCCGACGAGGATGAGAACTTCATCCCCGTGGCCCAGCCGATGACGGATTACGACATCGTGATCGACGCGCTGCCAGCGGGAACCATCGGAGATTTGCACGAGATCGCGAAGCGAATGGTGATGGCTGGGTATGTGAAAGAGTGCTCGCACGCTTACAGCACGTGCCGGAGGGAGTTCTTGGAGGAGAGCTTTTCCAGGTTGGGGCTGCAGAAGCTCAGCATTGATGATGTGCACAGGATGCAGTGGGCTCAGCTGGAGGATGAAATTGAGAAATGGATGAAAGCCATTAATGTCGCGCTTCGGATTCTTTTTCCAAGTGAGCGACGATTATGTGATCGTGTTTTCTTGGGGTTCTCCTCTGCCGCTGACCTTTCTTTCATGGAGGTTTGCCGAGGTTCCACAATCCAGCTCTTGAACTTTGCTGATGCCGTGGCGATAGGCAGCCGGGCGCCTGAGAGGTTTTTCAAGGTGCTGGATGTTTATGAAACGGTGAGGGACTTGATGCCCGAATTTGAGTTAATTTTTTCAGATCAGTACTGTTTGTCATTGAGGAACGAAGCCATAACTATTTGGAAAAGACTGGGGGAGGCTATAAGGGGGATATTCATGGAGTTGGAGAATCTGATCCGCAGGGACCCGGCTAAGGCGGCCGTTCCCGGGGGTGGATTGCATCCCATCACACGATATGTGATGAATTATCTCCGGGCGGCATGCCGGTCAAGGCAAACCTTGGAACAGGTTTTTGAAGAGAGTGCTGCCCCTCCGGGGGCTAATCTTGATTACAGAAAAGGGGATGACCAGGCTTTGTCCTCATCATCCTCATTAGCAGTCCAAATCGCATGGATTATGGAGTTGTTGGAGAGTAATTTGGAGGCAAAGTCGAAGGTTTATAGGGACTCTGCTTTATGCTCTGTATTCATGATGAATAACGGGAGGTATATCTTGCAAAAGGTGAAAGATAACGAGTTGGGGGCACTCTTAGGTGAGGATTGGATTAGGAAACACACAGCAAAAGTGAGGCAGTATCATGTAAATTATCAAAGAAGTTCTTGGAGTAAGGTATTGGGTGTTCTTAAAGTTGATAATAATTCTATGTCACCTAATGGAGCGTCCAAGAGTTTGAGGGAGAAACTGAAATTATTTAATGTATACTTTGAGGAGATTTTGAAGACTCAGTCGTCATGGGTGATATTCGATGATCAGTTGAGAGAAGACTTGAGGATTTCAGTTTCTGGAGCTTTGGTCCCGGTTTATCGCAGCTTCATTGCAAGATTGCAGACGGCGGATAGGTATATCAGGTATAGCGTCGAGGATGTTGAGGCTCAGATCGGTGAGTTGTTTCAAGGGACCAGCAGAGGAAGAAGGTGAAACCAAAGCAAGCAAGCAGGTGATAATCTAGTCTTATTGTATTGTATCATATACACTAGCTAGTTTAGCTTTTGCAAGATATGTTGTTTGTATGTATTATGTGGCCTTCAATCTGCTGTGATTGGAAAACTCTTACACGATTTGTATTTTAGAATTGAAATGACAGCGCTTGTTGAGATGTATAATTTAATAGTCCAACATGGTCCATTTCCGAATTGCTTCTGAGAGCATATGCATGTGACTGTCTGAAATTCTGGGCTTGAATTCCATTGAATTGAATTGCCCTCTGTCCCCAAATGAAAACTGATGGAACTTTTCTAGTCATCATTGGATTGTAAAAAGAGCTAATCAGAATATTTGTGGCATTGGTATATATGCTCTAAATAGTTCATCCAACCATTAGAATTTTCTGCAACCCGACTGGGTGCATGACAGTCTAATGCTGAGTTTTGTTGTATGTATAATTTGCATTTCATGCTGGGAAAATGATTATTTTGTTGTTTTTCCATTCAAGAGTAATGCAATATGCAGAGCTTCCCATCGCCGACGGCTTCCCAGAACCCTGTTTCTACTGTAAACTTGTTATTGGTTTCAGCTAAAGTGCATTTCTTGCTCTCATAGGTGATACTAGGTTGAAGAATGTAGCATACATCTTTGGAATAGGAATCTGGATTTGCTTAGTTTAAATCCTATATTCCAATTTATATTTCATCTCTTATTCAATTTTATGAACATATGACATGTATAATAAATATTTTCTTATAAAAATATTCATATATACAACAAGTTAGACTACAAGATGAATAGAAATTGGAGTAAAGGATCCAAAGTGTATCCATGCAAGTCACAACCCAAAACGATTCTGCACATCCAGCAGAGCAACCGAAATTAAAACCCAATTTTCCCTATACCTGAACAGAGAGGCAGTAGAAAGAATCGCTGAAGTCCAAGGAAATAGAGAGCACAGATGAATAATAACAACACCATCGGATCCATTCTTTATCAATATTGCCGCTTGAAGAAGTCTGTGGCAGTACAAAATCGATTTGAAGTGGAATTTCATCAACACAGATTACACAGCCTATGAGCAAGGCAAGTTCGTAATCCAGAAATATCAAATCTAACATGGCAAATTATGATGTTAAGAGGATTGATGCGTGATATTGCCAAAAAAACATGTCATGCCAAAAATTGCCCCTCAAGTCAGCCTCAACCCTGGGAATTTAGCTTCACTTTACATTGCCCAAACGTATTTTCTCATTCTCAAGCCTTGAGTAGCATCTACGCCATTCCATTTCCACCAAAATTTCTCTATTTTAGGTAGACATGTCAAACGGTGCGCACCAGTCCAGCTCAACCGATGGACAACGGAACAGCCTAGTAAGCCATCTTGGGTGGGCTGGTCCTTCACGGGCCAGCTTTTCTAGTAGGCGATCCAGTCCATAACTGGCACAACTAGGTGGGCTGGTGCTTATGTGGATCGCGCTAAGGCGGGCTGGTCATATTTTGGTCAATCCGGCCCCAATTTTTTTTATTTTATATATGTATATATTATAAAATACGTTACAGAATAATTAAACGTACAATTTAAAATACTTCTAAAGTTGCAAAATACCAACAAGTATTTCTAAAACATGTATGCCACTTTTAATAGTTATAGATATGATATTTAAGTTTAATGTTAATTCCAAAAACTTGTATGTTTTGGCAACACTTATACTTTTCAAAAAACTTAAATGCTAATAATACCTAAAAATTCATATTAAGAAGCAATGTACATTTCAATATTGCATGTGCTAAATTGGTGATCAGTAATAACCCTGCATAGGCCATTTTTTCAGATGAAATACAATAAAGAATATGTATACTCTATGCACAAAGTATTAACATTTCTAAATTTCAAATGTTGTGGAAATTATCACTATAACTTTCATATTATCAAGGAGGTCATACTAAAAGATTCTACATTAAAATTTTGATTTCTTCTATTTATCATATTAATAAATATATAATATATTTTATGATGCTATTTTATGTTGAGTGGATATGGTATATTGACAGAGGGGCCAATCTTGCAATTAGGGAACACGCATTAAGCTAGTCGAGTGAGCCCTTGGCTAATGGCCTCCAATGCTAGAATCAACACTAATTCGATCGAAAAGCAAATGAGCAAAGTGAGGGCTTTTGAAAGTGTAAAATCATACATTTTAATTTGAAATGAAGGTATTTATAATATCTACTTCCTAAAAGAGGGAGAGGGGTTGAAAAGACCACATTCTCCCTATTGTGTAATGAGGTTTCTTTTCTTTCCATAGGGGCTTCAGAATTGTTTTTGTGGTTGGTTGGCCACCATGTTTATAAAAGGCCAGAAATAAGGAGCGTCTTTGTTGTAATTAATGTGGAGGTAAGTGGTTGATGGAGTCATTAATGTGGATAGGATAGTGGTTTGGCGACGTTAAATACAGAAATAACTAGTAACAGGCATTACAATTAATGCGGCCATGATTAAGAGATGTCTTGATCTGCTTCATAGTTGACCGCGTGTGATTAGAGGATTTTGAGCATGATGACCATGGGACCCACATTAACGTCAAACTTGGGTTATTGATTTTGCTTGAGGTCGAGAACTCGATAAGTCTCTATTTAGATCTTTAGAGTTGGGCCCATGTGGAAAGTTGGGTCTATCCTGAATATTGGTATGAGAATATTGGGCTTGTTGGATTCACCCACATCACTATTATATGAAAATGTGTTCTTCAATTCTTTTCCTTCTTCCCATTAATTTATTTTTATAAATTTAATTATTTTAAAATTTTTATATAATTTATAAATTTAGAATTAACAATTTTTAACAGTATACAGCTTCTTTAAGTTACGCTAACTGTCTATAATATTTTAAGAAGTGTTGTTTATTTTCAGTTATATAAATTAAAATAAATACTATTATCAAATAAAATACAGTAGTTAGAATTATTTTTAGTATATTGCAGCAAGTATGTATATATATATATATATATTTAGTACACGCACACGGCACACGTACTTAAAGTTTATTGAGTTTTGAACCCCAAACCTTACAAATGAATGTAAGAATAATGTTATTGGACCAATTAACAATGACATATCACACCAAATACATATTAATCTGCATGTACTAAATAATCATGCTGATAGTTGCACAAAAATATTTTATCCTGTATCCGTATTCATATTTTTTATTTTATTTTTTGACTTATACACACACATATCAAGAATTTGTTAGATTCAAATCTTTAACTTCACACTTCACGTTCGAGATATATATTGTTGAACTAAAGGTTACTTAATTATATTATATACCATCACAATCGTGCAATCTTGATTTCTCAGAATATAAAATGCGGAAAAGATATTAGAATCTGCAATTGGACAAGTAACTAAATGTTACAATATCCAAAAAATTATAGATATGAGAGTATTAGATCTTATTTTAAAATTGAAACCAAACGAGGTTCAATGTTTCTGAAGTGTTCTGCAGAATCGTACTTGATATCTCGAAACATGAAGCAATAACACCCAAGTTTGTGAAGAAGAAATTTAATATGAATTTCTGTGAGATCTCATAACTCACCAACTTTAGATTTCTATTGTTAGCAATTCATTTATAGAACTTTTCTTTCTAGATAGGACAAAAACATTGTGGATCAATGCTACTTCAAGTTTTATATGGGTGTAAATTAAATATATAAAAAAAATATGGTTTGCCGAGTGGTCATTTGGCCAAGTGGTATTAATTTCACACATAAATTGTGAGGTTGACGGTTCGAATTTAGCAGCTTCTGACATTTGTAAGTATAAATAAATAAATAAATAATAATAATCAACAATTTTGTAATAATTTCTTATATCCCTTTGCAAGAAAATGACATGCATTCTAAATCACATATAAAGCATTGTGTATCTATATATGCACTTAATACATATATTTAAGTTTTTAATTAACTATATATGTCAACATATTTTCTCAAAATTTTAAATATGTTTATTTGAGTTTATGAATTATGATACACTATAGTTGACAGAAACATATAAAGAAAGTCAAGTTGAATAAAAAGAATAGAGAGCAAAATTAGCATATATATATATATATATGTGGAAATGACACAAAACAAAGGTGATAAACTTTTTTTTTTACTTGTACTTTGGTAACATATGGGGACTTCAAATTTGTATGAAATGTTCATTTTCATATTATATTTATGAACTTAAATTTTTAATATTTTTTTTAGAGAAACAATACTTATTCGAATCGAATACGAGACATTCCACATAATAGAAGAGATTAATGCCACTTGAATTACAAGCCACTGAACTTAAATTTTCAATTTTTGTGTATGCATATATATGCATTTCATGTTCATGCGAATTTCACTACATTCGAAGTATTATTTATTATTTTTCTCTTTTAATATAATTCGTGTGAAATATAGATTTAGACTGGCACCTATTACAAAGTAGTATATAATATTTTAGTAAAATTATATTACAAAAGGCTTCAAATTTTAGATTCCTTGATATTTTTATTCATGTTTTCAATTTATATATATTTTTCTTTAAATAGACCTCGAAGTTTCTGACAATTATGTAAATAATTGTTGGATTTATCGTCTATCGATACTTATCTCAAAATCTACGCATCCATCGTACGTACTGATACAAATACGGATTCATTAACACTACTTTCGTATTTAATAATATATAATCAGATAATTAATTAAATTAATTAATCCCCTCTGTCCTTGCTTGTAAATTAGCATCATCCCACGTTGTAAGCAGTAAGGACAAAAGTTGTGGTTTAACGTAGTGGACAAACATACGAATACGATCACCCAAAGCAGAAATAATACTAACACTAGTTGTAATTATCATAGAAAATGTGAACATTTAGATTAATCCGCAATGGCTACTTATAATTGCACAACTTTCGCATTTATTATTATTTTTTTCAATAGTAACATGCACTATGTACGTACATACATGGTATGTATACATAGAATACATGTTCAAATTATTATATTCGACCAATAATTTTTGTAAAACGACAAAATAAATACGTATTCAAGGGTTATATTCCATGCATAAAAATTTTTGACACGATAAATTAAGTGTATATAAATATGTCAAAATAATACTAGGGTAATAATGTGCAGTAAATGCAATCTCGATTTACATTTTATGAGAAATATATATATGAGGAATACATATCCAAATTATTATATCCAATTCATAATTTTTTTAATAGATCCAATGGTTGACATTTAGGAGTAAAATTGACGTTTCAACAGTGAAAACCCTAAAACTAACCGCATTTGCCGTGCGTGATTTGCACAGTGGAATGAAGGGAATAATTTGTTACTTTTTTAACATAGCCTATTTTTTTCATTAGGGGATTTTTTGCTCTTTTCTAAAATCTAATTTGCCCTAAAATTTTTCGACATTGATATAATAAGTAATCTCTATTTATATTTACAAGAAAAATATATACACATCTAGAGCACATATTTGAAATATTATATTTGGTTTATAAATTTTTGTGATTTAATAAAAATAAATATGTCTAATAATGTGCATTAGGTGCAATCCCTTTTTACATTAGTATGAAAAATATATATGTATTTTGAGATGATAAAATAAGTACGTACAAAGTGATAAAATGTACGGCAAATGGAGCGAAGGAATTCCCAATAGCAATAATTATTGGGAAATAATTAATTAGGATTAATAATTAGGACCAACCTTGGGGTTTGGTTAATATGTGGATTAGGACAGACTAATTAACATGTTAATGAGGTGGTTGTATGTCTCTATTAAGATTTAAGCTTAAACTCAATGTCCTACCTCGTCCAATACCTAGAAATAATTATTGTGTTAAATAATTAACAATATTTAATTTAGCACAAGCTAGCTTTAGTTAATAATTAATGATGCCTTAGCTGGTCGGTGCACAGACCTAAGCGCTAGGAAGGTTCCTCCTCGTAATAAAATTGAAGAAACAAAAGAAAGGAGGTTGGCTATTTATATATCTTGTTAGGAGTTTTAGTGTGTGTGTGTGTGTTTTAATGTTATTATTATTAAATTAATTAAATACATGCATTTTTAAAAATTCGTTAAATTTCAAATCTCAAACTTCATATACGTGTAGAGACGATGGTATTGAGAAAATCATCCACTCGACTATTCTTCCTTGAACAAGTAAAAGAATCAAGAAGCTATACAAGAGGGGTAAAATTGTACTTTTCACTTTGTTTTTTTGCGAATTTAAAGTTTAATCTTAACTTTTTATCCAAATTTAAATTTTAATATGAGGGGCTTATATTATAAAATAATAAGATGCGGATAGAAGGATTTCATACTCGAGACCAGTAAAATTTGAAATTAATTAAAAATTTTCAAAATTGGACTATATATATTAGGATTAATAATTTAAACTGCATGCATTTTTTTGGATTAAGTGATCAATTTGTTCAGTAATATTACATCATATTTATATGCATGGGGTTTATAATTTGAATCTAACGAACTTTGATATATATGTAAGTGTAAATAAAAAAATCTTCAAAGTTTAATAATTTGATAATTAGACAATACTTAAGAAAACGTGTACATAATTAACCCTTATTGAACTGCAGATAAAAATTAAATAAAATAAAATAATTAAGCTACAATCTGTAAGATTCTGCAGCGAACCCACGGGCCGAGATGCCTAACAGAACATATGATTTTTTTTTTTAATCAACACAAAAAAGAATAAAAATGTTTTTGAGTTTGTTGGGAGACGAGAAGGATGAATACAGCCATATTATTATTTTATGATTTTATCAAAAATAAGAAAAAAGAAAATACTATATTATTAATTACCCTTTGAACTGCAATATATCCCTAGATCGAAGACAGCTGGAAGTTTTGGAACTATGCAGATTAAAAAGTGCAAAAATCTAATAAAATTCTGGTCCCCAATCAAGGAATATTATTAAGCATGGTAATGGAGTAATGGACAATAGTTTAAAGGGATTATAGTATTGAACTCCAATGGCAATACACTTTACAAGGGGTTGACGAGGTTAAGTGAGTCAAAATGACCATTTTGTCCTAAATAATTAAGGAATGACTTAGCAGGTTGAAAGATTCGTCCATTTTTAATTGGATCGACCCGATTAATAACTAAGGAATGACTAAGCAGGTCTTGAGGAGATTGATGTGACAATGTTCATATGAATTCGTCACTATAAATATCTAATTTATAGATTAAAAAAGGACTTTTCGACATACATAATAACCTCAAGACACATAAAATATTAAGTTTCTTATTTTATACCCTACTGTTCGATCTGCGCCTAAAATCAAGAGAACATAAATAGATTGTTCTAGTTGATCTTTTGTTCGCCCTATATCCAATGGTGAACTTTGAGCGAGTCTCGGAGGAAAGAATGTGTGAGATCTTATCATTAGTGACTAATATTAAAAATTCTATCACAAACTCAATTACCGTACACACAAAATTGATATTATTTACTACTGATTAATTTGTCGAGTTGCATCACCTTCATACACGAGGTGTAGAGTTCAAATTCAAATAGCCTATGTAGGTGTAAGGTTGCATGAGAATATTTTGAAGTAATGTTTGACATTTATGAAAGAATAATGCAGCTTTAAGCAAAGATGAGCAGTCAAAGGGTGTATGATTCTTCAAATTTGGGAAAGATAAAAACAGGGTGCAAGCATATAAATGTGGACAAATATGATTCAACAATAGGCTTGGCTTTGGCCTTAAGTAAGTTTAGCCCTTTTGGGGGCAACACTTTGATAACAAGTCAAGCTTTTAATTTCTTTAGTTTAGGCATCACTCTTGGGAAAATTCTTGGTTGCTTATTAATTGTGGCTCTCATACTAATACTACCACCTAATTATGCATTTTAGTGTGATCTCACTATTTAATCACAAAAAACACATGAAATTCAGCATTAATGAAAAGCATTCAACCCTTTATGCCAATGAAAATAAGAATAATTAAGTCTATAACTCATAAAATTTGGTTTCACCAGACAAACTAGGCGTGTAAATAGTAGGGTAATACCCTATTCATATCTAAAATGACTTATCCATACCCGTACTCATACTTATTAAAATAATGTAATGAGTATGGGTGGGGTCTATTCCCATGAATTACTCATTACTTTATGTTTAAATTTAATTAATGAACCTAAAAATTGTTTATACTGAAATCAAATTTATATTAATGATAACCTTTTTAGATATAAAAATTATAAATATGTGAATGAACAATAACAACTAAATAATTTTATTCATTAAAAATTAAACCAAATTAATAAAATTAATAAAGTTATTATATTGAGATAGCAATTTTTTTTTTGAAAAAAGTTGGAATAGAAACAGTAACAGTTGAACATTTTTCATGAATAAAACTAATAGTGGAATGAATATTTTTTTATAAAAATAGTTAATAAAATTAATTTTGCTAATGAATAAACTTTATTAATAAAATTTTTATTGATGAATGAAAAATTGAAAATAAAGATTAACTAATTTAAATTTAATAATTAAATTAAATTAAATATAATTTTTTTTTATATTTCGTTATCATATTTCAAATAATATGTTTAGTATATATTGAGAAAATTAGTATACAACTTGCAGATAAATTAGAAAATTAGTTATACTCAAAATTAGATATGACCAATATTTTAATTGAAGGAAGCTTAATTAAGTTATCAAGTCGCATAACTCTTGAAGGAACGTACAAAAGCAATGTCCTTCAGGCTAAAAGAAAAGGATATTTTAGTCATTTTATGTCTAAATATTTTATTAAAGCAATATCAATCATCGAATACAGTCAATTATTAAGTCCATTGAGTACGGTTGTCCATTCCTTTATAAAGTCCAATCCAGAATCACATATGAACTCTGATAGATACTACACGAACACTTAGGAAAGAGATTGGGAGGGATTAATTAATCCATCGTTATCCTGTTTTGTGAGGAACTGGAATTCAATCCATGGGCAACAGCCTCAGGTGTTGTTTGGCATGTGTTCTTCCATGCGGAGCACTAGATTTGATCCGGATAGTGCACTTAAATGGGTCCGTAGAGGAGCTGGCGGGTCGGGTCACCGCCGGCGAGGTCCTGCAAAACTACCCGAATCATGTTCTGACCAAATGCTCCCAAAGCGTCGGCAAGCCGATCCTGATCTTGTCGCCCGAGTCCGATCTCAAGAGGGGCTCCATTTACTTCTTGATACCTGCGTCTTCTTTGCCCGCTAATGAGAAAAGTAAGAAGACCATTAAAAAGTACAAATCTTCGAAGCAGCAGATTGTTACTGCGGTGGCGGAGAAAAACCCGCCGTCGTCCAGCCGCCGGAAAGGGGCGGCGGAAGTATGGCGGCCGCATCAGGAGAGCATTTCTGAAGATTAGCGACAATATTTTTACAGCCCCGCCAATATTTTTTTAAAACAATATATTTTCATGGAGTGGCTGCTGCTCTTTTTATTTTTTTTTTCTTTTTAAATTGTGAATAATTAATTCTCAATTTCTTTTTTCTATTTCTTTTTTCATTGCGAACTGCATGTTTATAATTGCAGATGACGAATTTAACCTTTTTACAAGGGGACAATTATGTCCTTCAATTTTCTCAATAAAATCCAAAATCTAAGAATAATATTACAAAAAGTTGTGCTTCGTGTAGTCTTCCATGTGTGCCACAAGATACCTTAATCATTATTATTATTATTTCTGTTTTAAAAGAGAGCATTACAAATGAAGAATTTTTATCTGTAAGAATTTAATATTATTCTATTATCAAATCATATAAATAGAAATATAAACAACACATAATGTATATAAAATGTACAACGCATGTATTTTGAGTTGAATACAAGATCTCATATATAATAGATGAGACTGATGTCACGGATTACAAATCACAAAAATTTTCTTTTCTTTTTTAAATATAAAAATTTTTGATTGGTTGAATAGTTGTAATTTATTTATTTTTTGAAGTCTTCTATTTTATTTGACTTTGGATCCAACAACAATGCAAATGGGTGCACTTGAAATATTTAATTTTTTCCCATATTCTTTGGGAGATTGATGATGGTATTAGCTGGAGGCATATTCTACCAATCATATATATAATTCACAATGCATATGCAACAATTATAAGGGGATTAATCAATTGTTATATAAAATTGATAAGGCAAAGCTTTCTTTCTTTTTTATTTATTTATACACATATATCAAAAACCCATTAGGACTCGAACTCTTAATCTCTTATATTATATGAAAAACTTTATTATAATAAGTTGAGGTTCAAAAATTTAAAATTATAATATTATATTTATTATATTTGAAAAGTCTAAAATTTTAATATTATATACTACTGAATTCAAGAAATATCGTATCAATAGAATTAAATTATCATGTTAGCTTCATAAGTTAGTTATAGCGCATAATTAGTTGTCGACATTATGCATGCAAATTTACGTGGTTGTTATATTTACTATCAAAAAATTAATATACACTATGAAAAAAATATTATAAAATTAATTTTCTAATTATGACTAC
>JACGDI010005432.1:1597785-1610702 GCA_014898725.1 Jacaranda copaia
TAAGTTGGCTAGATAGTGATATTTACATTGTAAAGTATTTTGGCTACTCACATATTTTTCTAATTTTTAATTCGAGAGTAATTATTCATACAATAATTTTATATAATATGACTAAAAGATGGTATGATTTTATTGTCATATTTAATATATAATTATTAATAAAATAAATTTTGGTACATGTTGATTTAATTACATAAGTCTCATATGGAGCGTGAGATTTGGAGTTCGAATTTAATAGAACATGCGCCTGTATAAATAAAAAAAAAAACTTCATCATGCAATAAATTTTTAAATTTTTTATTATATTTAGAATTAATGTAAAAAAATTAGCAATAATCTTATTTTGATTGTTTCCTATGACTATCTATTACTTCACAAAGCAACTAAACAATTTAGGATTAATATCATTATATCAATTGATGCATGATGTTATATGATTTCTTAATTGATATTAAAAAAAATTAGATAATTATGAGTATCCCTTATAGGGACGTTCTATGGTTCGATAAGGATTATATCTATTGGACCAATCTAAATTATTCATCATGTGAAAGAAATTAAAGCGTAAAATAAATACAAATTTAACAAAGTCTAAAAAGAGAATTTAATCTCAAAAAGAATTAGCCACTTTTTTTTATAAAAGTACAAGGGTATCACTAACGAATCTTTGTAAATATTGAAAAAATACTATTTGAAAAATCATATTATAATCACTAAATATTAAAATAACAATATTCATTAACTTTTTCATAAAGTTGTTATAAACATAATTGTGCATAATTATATATTTTAAATTATAAATAATTAAATTATAATTTTTTTAATATTATATAATAGTAAACGCAATTGACTGCTTTCAATATTCATTCTTTCTCTTGTAAATTACAAAAACTAAAGTTATAGAATTGCATTTAGAGATAATTTGGTTATTTATGGAGGTTTCTACTCATTTACACTATGTTTGGTTTAAGGATTTTGACAGGGAAAAGAAAATTTTATGGAAAAGAAAAAAAACTAAAAAAATATAAAATTTTAAATTTGAGAAAGTATTTCAATACGAAAAAATTTATTTTCCTCACTATTTTATGAGAAAAATTCATATTCCTCAAATACACTATATTTTCTCTTGTGTTTTTCTTTTTTAAGTATTTTTCTTACCAACCAAATAATTAAAAATATTTTCCTTAACATTTTCTTTTCTTTTCCTTCACCAAAATCCATGAACCAAATATAATGTTAGAGAATATTTTGCAATAAAACTAAAGGGAAAGCAAATGTTGAGCAACAGAGCTCTGTCTCCCAACAGGAAAACTGAAGCATATTCCCTTGAGAATCCTTAATCAAGTTCATGCAGACTTCCCAGAGAAGTTGATGATGTCTTGTTTCTGAAGACTTAGAACATGAAATAAACTTGGTGGGGCAAAAGTTTTCTAGTCTTTGTAATAATTTTTGAATCTGTCTGGTTCCTACTTTACATAATACTAAAGGGAACAGTTCCATATACAAACTTCCCTTTCTGAATATATGAACATTCAAGAAATCTATTGACATTTTTTTACCCTGAACTATTCTATATCTAATACTAACTAGCACTGACTTACAGCTTGATTCTTCTTAAATGCATCGATTCCTCAGGGTCTCTGAGTCCCCATAGTTTAGTCTGCTGTTGTACCACCAAAACTGAGGCATCGCCTTTAAAATCCGAGGCAGCAAGTATTTCTCCAATCGCTCCCAACTCCCCACACTCGTTCCACCTTGAGAGCTGAAGCATGACCGGTGAGTCCCTGTGCCGTCTGCCAACCATAACAAGATTACAACCATTTACAACCGATCTAGCCACCAGAATCACTTCCATTCCACTTGTTACCACCTTCTCCTTGTAGGCTATTTCCTCACTGCACTGCGTTTTGAGCTTGAAGTTGCTCAAAATATCAGCATCAAGCATTTTGCTCCTTTCTGTGCCTGAAACGATTTCAGCTGGGCCAGAAGTTATAAATCTTAGCGCAGTTAGCCTTACACTAGTATGATCCGACATCCGTTGTGCATATGCTAATGCTTCCCGGTCATCTGCCCCTCCGAAGAAGAGAACTACCACTTGAAATGCTGAATGCTCGTTTATCATATATGGAGACTTGAGGCCTTGGTGATCGATAAGAATTCCAACAGAACAAGGAGCCTTCTCGAATACATTTTTGTTGAGATGCCTACATGCATGGGATGATTCGATTGTCTCCCTGGAGGTCCATTCCTTGCGGAATGGAAGAATGATGAGAATGGTTCGGCTTTCTAGAGCTAGGGAGCATACATCATTGTGCATTGTCAAGCAAGGGGAGATGCCCTTATAGCAATGTACCAGGAAAAATCCAGGATTTTGCTGTTCCAACTTTTTGAATGCATTAAAAATACGTTCTGATTGAGTAGGATTACAAGGAGGCTTGTCCCGTTCTTTATGAGGAACAAGTAGAGAAGAGGCACGGCCCATGAGCTTGACAAGATGGAGGACTACCAAATTAATAGGTGAATCTTTTGTGGTATTGGACACTTGAAGGAGGCTGATAATAGAGTGGACATCTTCTTGTTGATGTACACATGCAAGTATACGAAGTTCATCATTTTTTCCACAGTGAAGAATTGTTCTTCTCTTGTAAGCAATGTACCTCTTTGAAGGATCATAAAGGAACTTCACTATAGGCGAGACTACTCCTGTTATAGTAACCAAGGAAATTATCATAATGGCATACACTTCCTCAGTCACTACCTGCAACCAGATGGAGAAGAAAAAACAGAATTACTTTTTAGGCATAAGGAAAAGAAAAATAAAATACTTCTTCTATTCATGACATAATTGAGGAGGAGGGGGGGGGTGGGGTTGACCAAAATTTATACAATGAAAACACATCAACATAGATAGAGATTTCGATATCCATGATTGTAAAATGATTCTGATGTATTAAAACAGAATAGTATGAGACTTACTTCCTGATTCTTGAAATCATTCAAGACGGCTAGTTCAACAATTCCTTTAGAATTCATGATCAGGCCCAGAGAAAGAGCATCTTGAAATGGCATCCTACAAATAATAAGAGGTAACATTGACCCCATAACTTTCCCTACAAATGCAACCAAAACAACCAGCTGTATAACTCCAACATTTTTTATGTTCTGTATGCCAAAGATATCCACCTTCAACCCAGAAACAGTGAAAAAGAGTGGCAGCAGCATTAGGGAGACAAAGCAATCCAGTGTGTCCACTAATGCTGCTCCTAATGGTGGCCCCTCCGGTACAATCAAGCCCAGGACTAAGGACGCTGTAGTGGCATGTATGCCAATAACTTCACCAGCAAATCCACCGGTCATCAATACGAGAAGGGCTAGAAAAATATGTCTCTCCTTCACAGGTCTCGTTTCTGGTGTATGTTGGATTACCCATAAAGCCGCTGGACGGATAACCAATACAACAATAATAATAAACAAACCAGCTGATAGAGAGGACCCTATGATTACTTTTAGCGAATTTGTCTTGGCTAGTTCTGCTACAAACTTTATACATGTGATGGACCAGAGGCAGACATCAGAAATAACCGAAGAAGAAGATGCTAACCGTCCAATCTCAGAATTAAGAATCTTGAGCTCATCAAGGAAGCAAGTAACAACAGGAAAAGCTGTCATTGATAGCATTGGTACTAAATGAAGAAGTGCTCGTGCAACATCATGATCCAAGGACAAAGATTGTTTGAGGAGAAAGGCAACTAAACCAGCGAGTCCAAGTGGTACAAAGAAACCTAAGATGCCGACTGCCAAAGCCTTCCTACCAGACCTCACAACCGCAGATATGTCCATTTTTACACCAATTAGGAAAACAAACAACATGAAACCGAAAATCGATACCGTGTCAAGAACTAGTCTAGTTTTTCTCGGAAACACTCCGGCCAAGAATGACATGTTCCGCCCCAGCACTGATGGCCCTAGTAATATACCACCCTGATCAATGCAAATTATCCAAAAATGATCAAATCAACCATTTTTTTTCTTTTTTCCTTTCTTTTTCTCATACTGAAACATAGACAGAAAAAGGGATTATAACAACATTCATTAAGTAACAAATACAAGTCCCAAATATGTTCAAAAGCAACACCCATACAAGCACCAAAATGACAATCTAATGCATCCCTAGCAATTAAACAGAACCCAAAAAGGCTTTTGTCCAAACATAGTCAATCATCAGACAAAACGCAAACTGAGAAAAATATTAAGATTCTTACAAGAATCTGCGCTACAATCAGGGGCTGTCCAATTGGCCTGAGAAGGAAGTGAACCAAGCGAGTTACGACAGAAATAAGGGAAAATTGCAGCAAAAAAGAAGGAACTGAATAACCCAGAGGATTTTCGCCGAATGGTAAACCTCTGGAGTTGATCTGGTTAACGTAATAGCAAACGTAAGCGGGATCGGAGCCCCCATGATCACTCCCGTTCATTGCCCCCAACAATTCCGAAAAAATCCTAAAATTTATTGATTTATAATATTATCTTTGTACGATCATGGAAAATAATATCCCTTTTTTCTTCAGATTTCAGATTAAGAAAGAAAACAAGAAGGTACATTTGAGAGAATAATGGGATGGTGGAGGAGCAGCGGAATTGGAGAATGCATGCATGTTGTGGCAGTAAATAAGACCATGGGCAGTTAACTGTGTCAAAAAATAAATAAAACCATGGGCAGTTATCTGTATTAAAAAATAAAAAAGTTTGGGTAATGTTTGTTCGCAAATTATGTGTTTTAGGAGATTGAGTTTCTGAGTAAAGTTGGAAAATATGAAATTTGTATTGGAAAATATGATGTATGTTTATTTATGATTTGAGAATAAGAAGAAAATTATTTTGAAAAAATTTGGTATGTTTGTTTATATTTTGGGAGGGGACAAATTTTAACGTAGCAGTCAAATCAATGCATTTTTTGTTGGGTTTTGAGGGTCTAAATGAATTTTAATAGTATTTTTATTATGATAATATACTAAAATATTATGATATGCAAATATATATATGTGATTGGTAATGATTGTGATGTAAAGAATATAAAATTTTTAGTTATTTGTCAGTTAAATTGTAAGGATAATTTGATCATTTTAAAAACTCATTTTGAGATAAAAGAAAGTCACATATTTAGTTACATTCTTTGAAAATAATTTTATTTTGAAAGAATATAATCAAACATACCCTTGGTTTTTTGGCCTAACTATAACTGTTTCTTTTTTATTTTCTCTCCAATCCACTTTGCGCAATTCACCTCTTTCTTTCAGCTATATATAAATTAGCCATATGCAAATTATTTAAGTAATGTTTGAATATGAATTATATATTTTGTAAAAATGAATTTTGAAAATAGGGTTGGAGATTGTGATGTATGTTTATTTATATTTTGGGAATAGTAAAAAAATAATTTTGAAAAATTATGATATGTTTGTTTATATTTGGGAAGGAGACAAATTCTATTATAATGCTTAAATTAATGTTTTTTTGTTAGGTTTTTGAGAAGAAAATGAAATTAAATAATTTTTTTATTGTTAGAATAATAATAAAATATATATAATATATAATATGTATGTAAATATCGAAAAGTGGCGGAGTTTGCGGGATAATGAAAGATAGAAAAAGGTATGTTGAAAATTTTAATTTAACATTTTGGAGGGAAATTTTTTTGTATGTTTGATTATATTTTGACAAAACATAGCTTTAGTCTTACTAATTCATCTGTTCCATTGGAATCTGTAAAATTAATCTATTAATATAGGGTTATTAATAAGTTCAATATCAAATTCTATAATAGTTAATCAAAATTAGTACCTCAGTCCACTAATATTTCCATTATAGTTCCCATCATTAAAATTGGTGCTTTCAGTTCCCATCATATAAAGATTTTTTAGTTTTCAAGTACTCAAGTTTATAACTTCTTTTTAATGGGTTTAGGTCCAGTGAAATAAAAAGTTAAGACACTTAATTAATCAAGCTCGTCAAAATGAACATTTAAATTTAAGTGGGCCGAAGTTTATTGAGAATTTAATTAGCATAAATATCAATTTTTAAATTCAAATATAACACGAAAAGTAATTTACAAAAAATCGAGAGCTCTGATTCTATACAAACACATTGAGAATAAAAAATGCTTTAAATTTTCCGACCTTCCAAGGATACCCTAATTTCATTTACAAGCAGCATCAAAATACAATGAGGGTCAAACGTCCCCTTTCCTTTATTGTATATGGTCTACGTTCCCACACAAAGAGAACTCTTTTTCTAGTAACCAATCTAAATTTAATTTATAATAATTTATTTTAAGAGTTTGTTTGCTTTAATTGATTATACTCGATATAATTACTTTTAATTTGTTATTTGTTTGTCTGGATATAGAACCATTGATAGGTCATTATTCCTATATTAAGTTGGAATATGTATCAAGAGGGAAAAAACTTGATACATTTTTCTTAGATTGAATAAGATTCAAAAAAATCAAATTATCCTTAATTAGTATGTAAAAAGATTATTAAATAAATAATAAAAATATTGTAATCGTAAAATCATATATTTTATTTTAATTTACTTTTCAGTTAATATTAACAACCAAACGTAAAATTACATTATTTTATCTTGATACATTTAAAATATTTTAATTTATTTATATATCATTCGAAGCAAATTAGCCCTAAACGACGAGGGTTTTCACCCTGGTGTCGTCCATTGTCTACTTCTTAGGTTGAGGCCCTTGAAAACTATTTCGGCCCAAATACAAATGCAGGAATCAGGATGAAGGTTGATGAAAAATTCCTCAATTGGGGTGCGACTAATTTATCTAAAAATTAGGTCTTCTAAAATAATAGGATAAAAATACTATATTGCCCTTGCTAAGTCATATGATGGTATTTATGATTTTTTCCTTGAGGTTATTTTTGTAAAATTATAATTTATCCTAGTTGTTTTATCCACTCAAGTAAATAATGTACTTAAACTATCATTCTTCATCTTATATTTTATCACATAAAATAAATATAATATAATAATTATAAAATAATCACAATGCTTAATATCCTCGTACATTTTATCCCATCACTCTACATTCCATCAAATTAAATAAACGGGGCCTAATTAAATATGCCATAGGCTTTGTTTGGTTATGTTTCCCTTAAACGACATTGTTTTGGAGAAATATAACCAAACATATCTCCATTTTCTCTTTAAAATGCACATTTTTCAATCTATACATACATATATCATATATATTTTATTATTATTTTAATATTAAAAAAATCACTCAATTTCATTTTTACCCTCAAAAACTTAACAAAAAAAAGTATTAATTTAATTACTACTGTAAAAAAATATCTCATTTAAAATATAAATAAACATATCAAAAAAATAATTTTTATATTTTTTCAATAATTTATTCTCTTAAAATTTATAATAATAAAAAAAATAACCAAACAATACCATAATTTGTCCAAATCAGTGAATATTAATTTGAAATATTATTAAATGCGTAATGACAATTGACAAGTAGTGGATCACTACGCACCCGTGGCTTTGTCCAAGCGGGGCTTGACCGACGTGCCCGCGAAGCAATCCACAGGACTTAAAACTCCTTTATTACTTATCCAATTTCTCTCAGTCCTTCACGTAAGGCATGACGACACAATCCATGCCTCGCAAATGTCATCTTCGACATGAGTGTCTCATTTTGATCCATTAAGGTTGCATTTGGATTGAAAATTTGTAAATTTAAAAATTCAGGGTTCGTATTTCTAATGATTTCGAAATTAGGAAAATTTTGATATCATGGGGTGGTGAAACTCACTCTAGGGATTGAACTAGTTTTGAACAGGCGAGATTCAATTAGATTTTTAATTTAAATAAAATATAATTTTTTATTTGAATACGACTATTACGTGGTAAGAAGATTAAGGCTTTGATTGGGAACGTCCCCTGAAACGCCGTCATTCCGGGGAAACATTCCCAAGCATGGCAAAGATTTTTTTTTTGTTTTTTTCGTCTTACTGTTTTAAATCCCAAAATGCCCCTATTTTGTTAGGCTAATATCACAAACGCTTCCTTCATTTTCATATCCCACTACATATATATACATATATACATATCCCATTATTATGATTATATTTTAAAAAAATTATTAAACTCAAATTTCACACCAAACACCAACATAAAAGTATGAATTTGACATCTACAGTATAAAATATTTCCTTCAAAACATAATCAAATATATCAAAATTTCGAAAATTCATTTTTTAATTATTCTAAAAAAATATAACCAAACATCAATCACATACCTCAATTTTTATTTCACATTGTTTTACAATTCTTTCAACATACATTCTCTAAAAACACATAATAAAATTAAATATAAAAAGCATATTCAAACATTGCCTAAAATCCCATTCAAATTGGACTTTAGAGTCTGTACACCTAATCTAAAAAAGAAAAATAAAAAAAAAAAGTATAGCCCGTAATTAACGCTTGGAAAAGACTCCATGAGGGACGTCTTCGTTTATCATACGTTTCTTGTTTTTCCTTTTATATTTCATTGTGTCACTTTACCCAAGTACCAAAGGAAGTTCCTCCGAATTGAGCTTGATTTCTTATGGTTTCATTTGGTTCTTTTGAGTCTTAATCGAGCAGGATAATAAAAATTTATTATGTTCGATTCCTAATTCAGGGATGGATATATAAGAAGAATTCTCACATTCCAATAACAAAAAAAAAAAAAACTGATTTAAATAATCGAATTAAATTGGCCGAAGGTATGGATCATATCGTATTATGGAGAATCTGATATTTTTAATTCCGAAGAATTTGAATCCATCACATCACAATATTTGCAAAATGTATTGAGATAATTCATTATTATGATGAATCTAAAATGAGCAACTTTCAAATCCTTTAATTCAGAAGCTCTTTAAAAGAATTCATGTCCACAAAAGCTCTAATACACGGTAAAACAAAAGCTAAAAAGTGCTTCAGACCACAGCAGCTAAGACAAATAGACTGGAGGAACTCCTGGACTATGGATGTTAAAAAAAACAAAAATTACACATTCCAGTAGAAAATTACATCAAATAAAGACGAAATCTACTAATCAACTAATGGAATCTCACCTAGTTCAAATTAATACAAATACAACGAAAGAATTATTTGGGCTTGTAAAGAGAATATATGTAATGCTCACTGAGAAGATCTTGATGAGCTTTTTGTGTCTCTATAGAACCTGGGACAATGGAACCACTGCTACATGAAATTCTGTGACAGAATCACCATAGAAACGGCTCACGGAACATGTCTGCAGGCTTATCCTCGTCACTTGGAAACAATGTATTAACGTGGTCTTGGGAAGGACAAACACAAGAGCTGTTTGAATTTTCCAATCTTGAATATTTATAGCTTAGGAATTTGTTCCCACTGCCGCGAGCAGCTGGGATGTCGTGGGTGTGCCGCCCCTCATATGTCGTTAGAACCGCCCTCGGGTCCTGGGACGCTCGTTCCACATGTTTCCTCACTTGACATCCTGGACTAGTGCACTTGTAATAGCTCCTAGAATACGAGAAAAATATATCAAGATCACATATGTTTGTCGTTTATACCAAACAGAAAGTTGTCCTGAAATGATGAAAAGAAAAATTGCAAGAACGAATGAGCTTCCCACCTGGGATTAGGATTACCCTTCACAACTTTCTGACCGTACTTTCTCCACCTATATCCATCATAAAGTATATCTATATCACTTATAGTTTGAATCACAACTCTTGGTTCTCTCACTGTCCTACTCCCTACTGCTGAAATTCCTTCGCTTTCAGTCCCAGCTTTCCTGAAAACAAACCATCAAATTTAGGCCATTTCTTAGCTTCTCACAGCTTAACAACAAAATCAACTAACCATCTTTTGGCCTCAGGTTCATCTTTATCAAATTCTTCACTCTTCTGAGCTAAATCACCGTTAGATGTTGAAGAATTCTCCGGTTTTACAACAAAAGAATCCATTTTTCCATTGCCATTTGATTCATAAGGCAGCTCTGGGATTTCATTTGTACTGCCAGTCTGGATTACTACAGAAGAAGCAGATGCTGCGGATGAGGAGAAGGAGGAGGATGATCTTCTAGTGGACTGAGGCTTGGGATGGTTATGAGTACCCCTGTAAACAATTTCAGTAATCTGGCCATCTAATGACCTTTCAACCTTTTTCCTGGCGGGACAATTAGGATATGTGCATTTGTAATAACTTCGTGGATTTTCGCTCCCTTTCACTTGTTTCTGCCCGTATTTTCTCCAGTTATACCCATCATCTTCGTTGTCATCATCAGGACTTGTTATTTCCTTTGTTGTCTCTGATGATTGGTTATCTTGATTGTATTCCCTATTGCTGTTTCGATCATTTGTTTGGATTGAGCTGAACTCAGACTTCAAATTGGCTTTGTCTGATGAGGCAACACCTTGATTAGCAGGCTCTTGATAATTCCATGTTTGATATTCCTGATTTCAACAATTTTTAACAGAGAGAATCGCTGAAAGAAAATGAAAGAATAAAGCTGGGAAAAGCCTTGTTTTGTCAAACTCACAAGTCAAGAACTCATGAAACACATACATAAGATGTCAGAGGATTTGTCTGAAATTGGAAAGATAAATCTGAGAGGGTCACTTCTTCATTCTTGATGAACTCTTGCCGGGCTCTGTCAGAATTCCTCTCCCACTCGGAACCCAGTACAGGAAAAGTCCATGCGGTTGGAGAAGGCAAAATCTGCATCTCAAACAGCCAAGAAAACCATCACCGAAAAGCGTGAACTTTTGCTTTACAAAAGGACATCCTTAAAAAATGCAAAATTATATAAACATATTAACAAAGTTTGGCCTTTTCTTTTCTTGGAAGTGAAGAAGCATGGCTTACATTAGAAGCCGGCAGAAAAACAGGGGAGTCAAAAAGATCTTCAAGGCTCAGGCCATGAGAAATAAAAGAGTAGGAAGAAGGAGACACGGCGGCAGGCGGTGGCAGAGACGTGAACTTAGGCAACTCCGACATCAGACCACCAAGATCTCTGCTGGCGGTAGTGGAGTGGTGGTGGTCGGAGCCAAGAGCACCAGTGAAAGAGGTCTCGGAGGTTCCTGAAGAATGATAAGCCATTCCATACACACAGTGAAAGTGTGTTTGTGTGTGAAATTATGGATGGGATGAATGGCTTGTGAGAAGAGAAGAAAAAGAAAGTGAAAATGTTCATGTATTTCTTGCTTGCTTTTCTCTGGAAATTCCAAGTGTAGGTCGGCTTTGGTTTGGTACAACCCCACAGCATTTCTTCTTCTGAGACGTTAAAGATATATTTAGTGACTAAGAAAAGGATGAAAAAAAAATATTATTGATAATAAAGAAAAGAATATTAGAAAAATGAAAATTGTTAGTTAGTATAGTATCCTGTAGCATCTACTTCTCTATATACGGTTTCTATACGATTTAGTGGGATAATGCATTGTTTAAATTTAATTAAATTTGTCTTGAATTTAAACTTTGATCCTTATATTTTTTAATTCGATTTAGGGTTTAAGGTTTAGGAGTTCATTAGAATTTGAACTCCTGATTTTCTAATATTATGTGAGATACTTGTGTTGCTGGACTACAAATCACTCACCGAATTTGTGATTTTTTGACATGAATATAAATTATTTACCAAATCAAATTTAAATGTATTGTTCGATAAGTATAAAACTATTTTCCAAGATAGTAATATTTAAATGAAGAATTCTTTAACACAAGTTAAAATTGCTTTCCAAAAATAAAAAAAATCAAGTGAACTACGTTTTGACTTGATCCTCTTTATGAGGTATGTAGACAATTTAATTTTACTGTTAAGTTTAATCACATCATTGGAAAAGAATTCTCTCCATCAAATGGACAAATGAGAATAGGACTTCTTCGATTCTCAATTCCTTTGTGAGTGTTTGACACATCCTTGTCGAGCCTTGAAGTTGGGACATGTGTGTTGACGATGAATTTTCTTGAAAAAAATTGGTTTTATGGTTAATTAAAAAATGCTATTATTGAACAATATGTTAGTAATTGCTGAGTGATTTATAGACTAACGGCATTAAATCTTTCTTGTTATGTGGAATATTTCGTATTCGATTTGAATAAGAATCGTGTGTGCACTTATGTGTACCTATTAGTTGTGATCTTGTTGAGTTTATACTTTCATATTTTTTATTTAATAATTGAATATATAAACTGATTGTAAATGATACTCTCAGTCATTTATAATGTTGTTTCAACAAAAATATACTCTATCATTTTTTTTAATAAAAAAAACAATATGTAAGTAATCAATTTAACTTTTCTATTTATATTTTTGAATATATTAAATTTAATTCAAATATGAAAGGTAATTTGATTGATATTCTAATAAATATTTTATCAGCACATTAAATATTATCAAATATCAAGTAGACGTGTTCCAACCAATTAAATCACATTTGTGTAAGGATGGTGATCAATTAAATTGCACCATGTGACATTGGAACCTCTATTGTGATACGGAGTTGATATTATCTCTCTAATATTATATATACGGATAATTGTAGTTAGCCCCCAACCTATGACCTTATTTGCATATTATTTCTTAATTTTTATCGATGTGTAGTTTTACCTTCTAAACTAATTAAAATATTTGCTAACATCACATTTGCATTGTTCCGGTGGAATCTAACCAATGAGCATTGGATACGTGAACTGAGGGTAACATAATATTCTTGTTACATTGCACCGCAACGGTGTAAATATAGTATTGACGAGCATTTTAATTAGTTCATAGGGTGAAATTGTACATTTTAATTAGTTCAAATGATGAAATTGCACATCGGTAACAGTTAAGAGACAATTTACAA
>JACGDI010005432.1:1610904-1623501 GCA_014898725.1 Jacaranda copaia
TCCAAAAATAAGAAAGCTTCTTCTTAGAATTACCTTCAACTAAGGTTATGACTTTAATACTCAAATCTTGTTCCATATCCAATGAATCAAAGGGTAATAAGTTGTCTTCCTCCTCACCCTTTGGGTTTTATTAGAATAAAAAATCCCAACTTATGCTAGTGAAATAATAAATTGATGTAATTCGGTTTCTGACAATAAATCTAATCTTTATTCATGGCGCGTGAGAATCAACATATACTTAGTCTTATTACCACATTGAAAAAATCAAGAATTTTAGTTCAATTAACATTATTCGTTGAAACGATAGTGACCGAACAACATTAAACATATAAAAGTTTTACTCATGCATTACTTATTTTATAAATAAATGAAAAATAAAACTATTAAAAGATGAAATGATATGACACCATACTCAAAACAATGTCATACTGAAATATTTCTAAATATATTTTGCTCATTTGTCGGTCCTAATATGCAATTAATTCTTTATGTTGACTAAAAGTGATGGAAGGAAGATGGATGGACGGATGGAAAAGGGTAGTAATCAGACTTAGAAAATAATGAAATTAGATGGTCAAAGCTCGTGGGTTTGACTCAGTGACCGTCGATGAGGATACAGCTGAGACATCCATATCTCTACGCATTTGGCCCACTCTCTTTCGGTCCGGGCCCACTATGCCAACGACCTACATTTTCGGATTTTCCTATTTTTGAGGATTTTACTACAGAGACGGTTGTCTTTTTTGCTTTTTCTTTTTAATGAGGTTTTGTAAAAATTCGAAATTCCTAAATTTCGTGATTATGAAATTATAAATTTAAGACCCTAAAAATTCGGAGATTAATTTTTATTTTATTTTTAAGGTTTTCACTTTTAAATGCAAGAGTTTAGGTACAATTATTAGTTAAGATTTTTACTAATAATTTGATTTATTGAAGATGAAATATCTTTATTTTTTTTATTTATAGATATGTATGTTAAGGGCTAGTTTGGTTGGATTTTTAAATTGTCTCATAATTTTATGTAATTTTTTTATCACTGTAGTATAGTTTGGCTAGCATGATAATTAAATTCATGAAGGGTGGTAAGTTAATTTATTATAGAAATTACACATACAAATACGAGCGAATTGAGTTAATTGACTGTAAAACAAGTTTGTCTCAAATAATTTTAGAGCTCTCGTAGGATTAATCCAGCTTAGATTAAGCATAATTTCAAAAAATAAGGTTGTCAAAAATAAATGGTGGAGGGTTTACTCTTTACTTCTTTTCTCTAATGACTCCCCCAAGTTTATTTAGTGCCAACTAATCATAATCAGATCTTACAAAATTATGGCCATATAGTTATTAATTATATTAAACCTATAAAACTTCATGATTATATAAAATATTTGATATGATTAGTTATAATATACTAAACTTTTTTATATATAATACTAAAATTAAATAAAATTAACTTAGAAGATTTTAAATTTTATTTTACAAGAACATGGAAGCCTTTTTGGTTAGACGGCCACGTCCACATGGATGCCAATTTTGGGTGGAATGTTGAGAAACCAGCCAAGATATTTAATGAGATATATAGCGAAGGAAAAATATTTCGATGACCAAGAAAACGACCCAAAATAAATTAAAATGTGTATAATATATAGAATTAATCTCCATAAATATTTATTTGATGTAACGTAGAATAATACTTCTTAGTTGAACAAGTAACATTCCACGTGCCTGCTCATGTACAACTTGACTTCCCCACCAAGCTTTAGCAAAGAGTCAACTTCATTGAAATTTTTAACACTGAGGATTTAGGGATGTTCGGTTATGTTTTTTGTTTTATTTTATTATGTATTTTGAAATAATAAATTATTAAAAAATATAAAAATTATTTTTTAATATATTTATTTATATTTTAGGGAAGACATTTTTTATTATAGTAGTCAAACTAATGCTTTTTTATTGAATTTTTTTGGTAAAAATGGAATTGAATTATTCTTTTTAATATTAAAATAATAATATATAATATATGTATGTATATATTAAAGAATATGTATTTTGAAGAAAAAATAAAGATATATTTGGTTATATTTTTCTAAAATAATATTGTTCTAGGGAAATATAACCAAGCAAAGCCTAAATATCTATTATAAATAAATTATTATAAAATTAATTTCATAATAATAAGTTAATAACTATAAATTATAGGTACAAATTCCTACAGCAAATATAATTTTTTAAAAAATTATAATCAACAAAAATTATTTGATTACTCCCAAATCATTAATCTATCAATGAAGTTTTTTCAAGAATATATGGAGAAATATAATATGCCAAAAATCAATAATTATCAAAATTTAAAATTTAAAATAGTTCGAAGGGCTCCGTTTGGGCCTATCTTTGATAGTCTCTGAACTCACATTCGTCTGGAAAAAATGTGGCAATAAATTACAAGGTTATAATTTAAATTACGATTGGTCCTATCAGCGCCCTCCTCGCCAAAAAGGTGAAAAAAGAAAACTCTCAGCTCAAATTCAGCCACCTCTGAACAAACTTCAGTTTCAGTTTACAGCCACAAGCAGGACTTCATCAATGGCTGCAACGATGCTGTGGGTGTTTCAACGCATATCAGTTGACGGGTAACTCAAGGCAATGGGATTCCAGGGTCGGCCGGTCCACATGAAATCATCTGAAAAAAAGTTTTGATTGATATTACTACGGAAGCTAAAAGTTAGGACTAATTTTCAGCCTCATCAAGTAGTTGGGTGGTGATAAATTGGTAGAGTGGAAGTGTTAAAAAGAAACCAAAAGGAAAGACATAGACCTTCTCATACAAACTAAACTAATTGATCCTGAATAATAGAAGTATCTTGGCATAATATGAGGGTGAACAATGACATGTAAGCAAATGGGAATCGGAAGTACCCAATACACTGAGGTCTCCGAATTGCTCTATTCCTCCAATGAATAGCACAGCCACGTTCTTCAATCTTGCTGAGGATAGTATGGGGAATTGTGGATTTATAGTTAGAGTTAAGCTTTACTTTCATGAGCCCTCTGCATGCTAAAAGGGCGGCTGTAAGGCCGTTTGGAGTCAATCCGGTCACATGCAAGATAGCCATGTTCTGCAGACGGCTGATTCCAGCCAATGCTAGAAGCCCATAATCTGTAACTGGACAATATGATATGTTTATCTGCAGACACATAGGAATCATCATCAAGTGCAGTTCGGACATCTCAGGTTTCATGGGACCCGGAGAAAATAGGTTACCTGTTTGAGATATTGAGAATATTGTGCTAGATGAATCAATCCAACATCATTAACACGGCATTTCTTAATATCTAGGACACTCAGCTGCTTACATCCCTTTGCAATGGCTGATAATCCAATGGAAGAGACAGAAGGACAACCTCGGATTTCAAGCGTTTGCAATTGCAGACATTTGGATAAGGATATTAATGAACTATCTGTGATTTTATTGCAGTAAGCCATGTTAATCTTCTCCAATGAAGGGCAACCATTAGCAATTGCTGCAATGCCCACATCAGTTATCCCCATGCACCTGTAAGAGAGTAATTTAGTGAAACTCCTTAAAAGGATTTTGGCTGCAATTTTGAAAGGATTAAGAAGCAGCGGAGTAAGCTCTAAGCCTCCAATTTCTTCTCTTTTTTCTTTTCTTGGTTTGGTTTTTGGTACAAGCATTACATGCCATGAAAGTGCAATCACCATGGCATGGAGCCAACTCCTTTGCAGTTTTCTCTTTCAAAATTTTCTCTCATTTGGAAGTATATTCATACGTCTAAAAAAAAGTTGTGAACTAATTTAACAACACATAGTGGAACAATCACAAGAAGAAATAACAAACACATATTGGATAAATGACAACTATAACTATATAAACCGACGTATATGCATACTATCCAAACATGATGTTTCTTTCTGATGGTTGAATAGAAGAAAATCAGGTTTCTAAGACCAGGATGATTTTGTTTCAATGTTAGAGGATGAATATACAAACTCAGCTATTAGTCTATTGCCATGAAATGGAAAATGAAATGATTTTTGAGCTCCAATAAATTCCAAGAAAGTGTTCCGAGGAAAAAAAACAAAACAAACAAAAATGTTTTCGTTAGAGCTCAATTCACAACGAATGAAGGGCATAAGCACAATAGAAAATAGAAAATTGCCACCTGTACAAGTCAAGCTCTATAAGACTTCGGCAACGCCTCCCGACATGGTATAGTCCATAATCCGTGATGCGCACACACAATCCGAGCTTCAAATTCAAAAGTTTGGAACATTTCGAGATTGCAATCAAACCTATACCATGAAAACATTTAGTAATTTCATCACTTCAATCCCATGGCAAATAGACAAGCAATGTTAAAAGTAAAACCTTCATCATTGATCGCATTCTCCGTCACATCAATGTTCTCCAGGGACTGACAACATTTTCCAATCAAAACAAAAGCTTCTTCTGGAACCATGGTACAGTTCTCCATTCTTAGGGAAGTGAGATAGGCACATGAAGTCATTATGGTCTCTACAGAGGCACCAGTTATCTCCTGACAGCATGTAATATCCAACTTGCTTAACTGCCCAAGCTTTCGTGCAATGTAGGAAAGACCCTCATCAGTCAACCCCTTGCACTTACATAAGCTCAACTCCTTTAAAGATTCACAACAGTCAGCGATGGCTTTTATCGCAGCACATGTGACATGACAACCATCTAACTTAATGGATTGCAATTCTGATAATTTGTATAAGCATTTTGCCAGATCAGACATAACCTGAACCATTATGTATGAGTGATGGGCATGAAATAGGTTACAATTATCAGAGAATTAAAATTGTGAAAAAATTTGCACTTACAGAAAAGCAATTTGATAAGTTAAGGTGGCGTAGGGATTTAGTGTCATTGGTTAGAGAGCCCAAGCCATTGGTAACATTGGTGCAGTAGGAAATATTAAGCACCTGGGAAGCACATATAGGAGAATACATCAGAGATCTGATTCATTCAACTTTTAGAATTTAAAAAGGAGGAAAAAAGAGAACTCCTCTTCATTGATGATAAGAACTTGATAATAACAACAAAAGACCAAACACAAGACTTACCTCCAAGGACTTGGAACCTTGTTTCAGATTTGCAAGGTTCTCGTTATCAATACGAGGACATCCAACGAGAACTAACTCTCTCAGGTCTTGCAGTTGCATAATGGGCGTCAGGCATATTTCTGTTATCTGTAACATAGACACAAAAGCAGGAAATTTTAGCGGTGACCAAAAGATTTAGAAATGAAAAGAGATCAGGAAATAGTTCAAGTCAAATGCCGGATCATGTGAACACCAAAAAGATATAACATCCTCAAGACCATAATTTGAAATTTCCCAAGTTGACAAAGAATCTCCAAAAAACAGTATGTAGTATCTTTCCTCAAATTAACAGTCAACTAATGAGTGGCATCAATTTTATCCAGCCATTTGGCCACCCACCAATCAATCTCTTTTCCTTCTTTTCCTCTTTTTCTTTTTATTTCTATTTCTTTCGGCAATATTACTAATAATTGTTCAAATAGACCAGAATCACTGATTCTAATGCATGTTGATTGGCAGAGGCAGCTGACTTTACACCTCACGGATGGTCCTTTCTTATAGAAAATGAAATGAAGAACTTGAATCCCTCACAACAATGTCATTCCAACAAATATAGTGGAAAAAAGTTTCTGCAAGGTAAAAACAGTAATAAACATATCTTAGCCTACCATAAATTAAAACCTTTGAGGGTTGGAAATTTACTGAAACAGAACTCTCATAAAATTGCACAGACCCAAACTCTATAGTCCTCCAAAGACACATATTTATTCTCCACAGGTTATAACCAGTAAAACCACAACATATTCACTCTAATCAGATTTAACCGTATTCTTGAAAAAATAATAATCATAAAGAAGAAAAGAACAACGAAAACATAATCAACGATCAAATTGCTTACAAGCAGATAAGAGAGATCCAAACAACGCAGCCCCCCGCACTTGTTGGCAATCAAACCCACACCTAGATCAGTAACTCTAAGGCACCATTTCAAACAAATCAGCTTAAGCTTCTTGCAGCCCACAGCTATACATCCAATCCCCATATCAGTCACCAATTTACACCTGTCCAGCCACAATTTCTCCAAGTTCCTGGCTTCAGCAATAGCAGCAGCCCCCGAGTCTTTCAACTCAGTTGCATTACTCAAATTCAACTCCACCAAAGCCGCACATTTCCAGGCCAAACTCGACAAACCCACATGTGTAAAGAATCTTGACTTCGAAAGGTCAACAGATATCAAGGTCTCCGAATAGGCATTGGCAACACTTATGAGTATGCTGTCCTCAATTCGTGGACAGCAAGTGAAGTCGAGTTGACGAATTTGAGGGTACCTCTGGATGGCGCCTGAAATGAAGCAGGCGTGGAGAGGTTTCAGGTTTCTTCTATGGCGGGATTCGATGGAATGAAATGATTTGCAGGCTAAAGAAAAGGATTTCTTTGCTTGTGGGTCGAATTCCAGGAAGTTCAGGATTAAGAAGATGATTTCTTCTGCGAGGAATTCAAAGGGGTTTATGGGCATCAGAGTTTGCTCCTGTTGCATGGCCATTTTCTTGATTCTTTGGTATTAGTGATTAAGAACAAGAATTTCGAAGGGGGAAAGAAAATGAAAGGTAAAATATGTTCGTGGGAAGTGAAAAAGATGAACGTGATTAAGATAAAACAGTTTCGTGGGGTTATAAACAATAGGGGTGGGCTCTCCTGGGAAAGCATTCAAGTAGGGGGAGGAAGATCCGATTGTAAAATAAAAAAATACCCTCCATGATAACAAAATTATTAAATATACAAATTTACATGAGGGTTTGAAAAACTCTTCTGTTAATATATTTTCACATTTTTAAGCTTAAAAATAATTGTTATTTGTTGTTATATCATTGCCCGACCATAATTTAAGTGCAAACTATTAAATTGGGCATAAATTAATAGATTATAATTACTAATTTTGGTGCTTATAATTACTTCTAAAAAAATGATATTTGTATGTTTGTTGGAGAGATTGTCGAGATTTTTGTTTTTGCTAATAATTTGCCTTCCCGGATTATTTATTATTGAAATATATAATAAATTATTTTTAGAATACGGCCAAAAAAGAACTCAAGAAATGCAGCATTTCAGTAGCAATTTTCCCCTTCAAGAACTCCTTAAAAAAGATTAGAATAAATTAACATTCTTCACAGGGTAATTGGTATTTATATAGAAATTGAATATGCCCCTAACCGATGTAATACTCCATAGAATGGTACAATTCTTAATCAAGAATCACATTTATTAGAAAAACAGACATTTGTTTCTAGAAGAAATTAGTATTAGATTATGACCACCATACATCTTTCAATTAAATTATAATTACTCGCTTCAACTATGACTTCTTCCCTCTCTTCAATTTTACTTTCATCTACTTTTTTCTCCAATTGTTATTTCTCCTTCCTCTTCCAATTTGGTTCCTCTAATTTTTTCTCAATTGCATTATTACATGTAACAAATTCAAAAGGACAAATTTTAATAATTAAAAAGTTATTCCACCATACAGAATTAAATAAATATTTTAAGTTTTACATATATCAGTGATTTGAAACGGATCAGGATCAATGATCATATATTATCCTGCAACTAGTCCTAAGAGGACAATCCACAATGAGAGGAATTATTGCAAACTTGAGCCCCACAACATGCGGCATACATGTGAAGTGAGGAAATTCACCAGATACACCCAATGGACAATTCTTAATTCCATAGAAGATTTAATCATACAGCTAATACGCAGTTCCGTTTTCTCTCCACCTTTATCTTCATAGTCACAGTTTATGGGGTACCGTTTGGAAACAAGTCAGACTATTAGAACATAGGATCTGCCTGCCCTTCCTTCGCCAAGAGTATTTGGATACAATGAAATGAATTCATGAACTATTACAGATACTAGACACAATAAGCATAACAGAAACGCGGCAGGCAACCAAAAAGGCAGAATTTGTCTTATTTTTTGGCATATGTAATGGCCATGGGATTCTGAGCGGTGATTTTGAAGCCTTGCAGGTCCTGCATGGCAACTGAAGACTGCGAATCATCTTCAAATTCGACGAAGGCAATACCTGGCTTCGCTTCAACCATCCGAACTTCTCTAAAGCCGGGGTATTGTTTGAAAAGCAATTCCAGCATCATACTATTTGTTTCATATGGTAGATTCTGTATGAAGAGTATGTTGTTGGGCTCAGCAGCTGCTTCTTGCGTGCCCGGTTTTCCTTGCCGAGATGCAGCCTGCAATAAAATAAAAGCATACTCATTTTGTCTACAGAAAAAGTTGCACAAAACTGACAATGAAGTGCCAATAGAAAAGAATATGATATGAACTACTGAAGGATTGGGTCAGGTTAGTGCTAGAATGGCTGATGGTGTTTGCCTCTTCTGTCCATGGGAGGTCAGACAGAGCCAAGTAGGCTGAAGGAGATAAAAAATTGTTGGAGGCAAAAGGGTTCAAGAGGTCAGGAACAGGTTTTATTTAGTTGCTGGCCAAGGACAAAGCATTGGTTGAGACAAAAGGTTGATCTGCAAGTGAGGCGTGTCTGTTTAGGACAAAATAGAAGCTTGCATGAGACAGGCATTACAAAGGTCATGGACAGACGCTGTAAGCCAGTAAATAAAGCATTTGTGACTTGCCTCAAAAAGGGAGTGGTATGAAGCTTGTTGAAGTGGGGGTACAATTTTTTGGGTTTCCGATACAAACTAGGGGCACAAAGTTTCTGGGTAATGTCACTCACCAGAAGAGTGACAGATATTTTTGGGAGGTAAAATATGTTCAAGTGAAGCAAACTTACAGCTGGGCCTCCATTACTGTCAGCTCTGGGACCATTGGCAGTGGCAGTTTGCTGACCTTCTTCAACACGTCTCTTTCTCTCAGCTTGATCAATCAAACGAATTTTGTTGCAAGAAACATGCAAATGAGTCAGTAGGACATGATGAAATCAAATGCACTAAGGGATAACTCTCACTAAAGCCTAAGGCTGAGTTTGGTTACATTCTCCCATAACAAAATTGTTTTGGGAGAATGTAACCAAACATGTGTCTTCCTTTTCTCCCAAAATGAGTTCCTAAAATGTCCAAATTGTCTTTGCAATTTAATTGACAAATGACCAAAAACCTCATATTCTTTACATCACAATTATTACTAATCACATATATATATATATTTACATATCACAATATTTTATTATTATATCATAATAAAAAATACTACTAAAATCCATTTATATCCTCAAAATTCAACAAAAAGGCATGAATTTGATTGCTACAATAGAATTTATCTCCTCCCAAAACATAAACAAGCATACAAAATTTTCCCAAAACAATTTTCTTACTATTCCCAAATTATAAACAAGCATACATCACTTTCCCCAATACAAATTTCACATTCCCCAACCTCACTTCCAAAATTTATTCTCCCAAAACATATAATTTGTAAACAAACATTACCTAAATTTTTATCTCTATTCCATGCATGAGAACTCTGAAGTAAAAAAAGATGGGTATAATTTCAAAACCAATAATCACATGCAGTCACACCCACAACCAATTGTTTTCACAATTCATCCTCATACGGTACTTCCATAAATTCTAAAGGGCAACACCAGTTCACTGCAAAAGCATGCAACTTGGGATCCTAGAACTGGACATGCTTCCTTGACCACCATGAAGATGATTTGAATCACAATCAATGCCCATAATCCTAAAGAAACCACCAAATAAGGTCATATATTCACAGTACAGGCATGGCACTGGAAACTTAAAAATTTCATAGCACCAAAGCGTGGGATCAAATTGCTAAATTTGTAGGGATAATGCTGTTTTCCAATGTTAACGAGCTCATTTTGTGTGTCTACATATGCACATACTTAGTGATCATTACAAAAACCAAAGTGCTATACAATGATCCATTGTCTGTGTTACCTACACACTACAGTAAGCTGAAGCAATATTTGCATAAAGATAAAAGAGAGGTAAGGAAAGAAAGGGAAGAGAATTGACTAATCTTGACAAAAGATTCACCTTTTTCCTCTTGCTTCTTTTTCTTATCATAGGTACCCTCCGCTTTAGCAATACAGTCTGATTTTGTTTTAGCATATTGTATCCTCTGCATTGCAAGTAACAGTTAGAAAGTCCAATAAAATACATTTATTGGTCGGGAATTAATTGTTCATAAATCACACAGACACCAGTAAAAGACATGGCAAATAAATGCGAAACATGCAGCACAAAATGTGTTATAGGACTCGTTGGAAATGAAAGGGAAGAAATGTAATGCCACCAATTTTGATCAATAGCACACTGTACGCATTCTTATGCAGAGGTAACATTTTATTTATTGTCATTCTTTCATGTGAAAGATATGAAAGTTTCTAATAAGGAATAACAGTTGCTACCCCATAAGATAGTAACAAATAATTTGCACATTGTATGCATTCTTATGTGAACAGATCCCATTTCATTTCATTTTCTTCTTCCACGTGAAATATATGAAAGTTTCTGGTAAGGAATAAAGATTGCTGCCACATAAAACAGTAACAAATAATTCTTTTTCCAAGTATTCTAGCAGATAAAATAAGTAAAAAAGCAATTTTGGCATGTTTAGCACCAACATCATTTTTCACATAGATACCAATCTTGGAATGTATAAATTAATTGCCTCAAAGAATAAGAACAAAGAATGGGAAGGGAAGCTTTTTACGTATTAACCCCAAATTAGTATCACATTATAAGATCAACAGTATAAACCTAATAGAAAAAATTGAATTAGTTAACAAGTGGAGGCCAACACCTCCATACTATTTTTTTTTTTTAAAAGAAAATTAACCAACACCTCCATACTAGCAAAGCTTATGATTAATGACCAACTAGTCTCAAACTGATATAAAGATACAAAAGATACATAAATAAAAAAGCCTACAAACAGATCTGGCTTAAAAAAGTAAATTACACTAAAATAGCACTAGTTTCATGAAATATAACGTAGAACAGATTGACTCATACATATTTTACTCACCATAGGTTTGTCATAAAAAGGGAAGTTTTGCATCTGTCTTACTGCATTGCTAGCAGCAGTCACTTCACTGAACACAACCCATGCCTGCCCTCGAAGCTTAGCAGTTTTCAATGCAACAATGTCGACAATCCTTCCATACTGCGAGAACAAGGCATAAAGTGATCTCTTCAACTCTGTCCAAAGTATTGAAGACAGGCAAGGCTATCAACATTAGTATCAAATAATAAAACTAGAAGAAATTAATTGCAAATTCATCACCGATCACCGTATACTGTAGCAATAAGGGTATTTGTAACCAGAAGTCCTGTAGCTTAATTGATTGTTCAAAACCACAATCCACTTCAGATTTTTCAGAGCACTACTTGCAAAATAAAGTAATGGAATTCAACTAAAAAGTAGGCCCTAGAGAAGATAACGGCAATTGTCACTAATCAACAAAAGTACTTAATGTACAAAAATTGTATGACTATCTTGATATTATCAGCTATGTCAATTGATGAGTGAGTATTTACTTGTAGCGGATTCTAAATAACGATAAACAAAATATTAAAAAACTAAAAACATACTTTTGAGAATATCAATTAGATAAAAGTAAATGCAAAAAAGCATTAGAGAGAGGCAACCTACAAAAAGCTGGTTTCATGAGCAACTCAAAATTAAAATTTCTTTTCCATCAATGCTTAGCTATACTGCAGGTCCTAAAATATTGCTGACATGGTAAAATAAGCATAACATATCAAACAATGAGTTACATCAGCTGGAAGTTTAACCATAAGGATAAGATCAACGTCAATAGTTCTTTCTAAAAAATTATTTACACAACTAAACTAAATCCTTCAGTCAGTTCGAAGCTACACTCCCGAGCACCAATTATTGAGGATTAACTCATGGAACTGGGATTCCCTAATCATAACAACCATCACACATTCGTCTACACCAATGCATATACCATAGCTACAACTCCTACACCTGCAATACATAGATGTGTACGCTTGTCTACAATCAGAAAATGTCCACTAAGCTCTAAGCTAAAGCTATTGCAGGAAAACCAGCTAAAAAAAAAAAATACTCCAAACCAATGACAATGATTCAAACTCAAACAACCGAAAAACAGCTACAGACTTTGCCCGGACAATTAGACGATGAAATTTTCAACATTTACGGCATTGAGGGCAAACCCTAAGTTTTCGCCAAAAAGGTGGGAAAACGGACCTTCTTTCTTGATTTTCTCGTTGAGATTCTTGATGTATATCGTCTGGTTAGGTGGTATATCACTAGTGAGCATCTTCGCCGCCGTCAGCCACCACCGATTGAACTCACCGCCGCTGTCTGTTACTGTGTGAGAGTGCCCTAATAGAAGAAAATGGAGGAAAATCACTTGAAAGAAATTTTGGCGGTGCGAGCAAAATAATATTGGGTGGGCCGAGGAAGCGATGAGCCCGGCAATGGGACGCGTCCAATATTGATTATGGCTTGTTCGCTT
>JACGDI010005432.1:1623601-1635659 GCA_014898725.1 Jacaranda copaia
GATTTTATACTATTAAAAATAAAGTTATTTTTGTTTTATATTTGCATTTTCATACCTATAACGACTATTTCAAACTTATGTATTTATTTTTTCCAATAAGACCTACACTGCACTAACTTAAAAATTATTAAAATCTACTAATTAATTAATAATTATTTTTTCTTTTCTTATATAATAATGGGACTCACATTAAAATTTATTAATATTTTTTATCACACCATAACTTAACTCAAGTGACATAAATATAACCAACAATAAATTAAAATATCATTTTTATTTTTATCTTAATTTAACATATCACTTTCAATCTTATAAAGTCAATGTTTTACACAATTAACCCAAACATATTTTCAATTTTATACAAAAATCGAGAAGAAAACACATTTTACTTTAATTTTTAAAAACTTAATAATTAAGAAATGGAATTTAGAAATGAATATAAATAAACACCTTCTGTATTCAAAATTTCAAATCCAAATTCAATTGCAATTCTGGAATATTTACTTCTGAGTAATTGATTTTTATTAAAATTTAATCAAAGGCAGAGTTTAGTGGCAGAATTGAGGTTCCAAGACAGTGAGGTCTTGAGTGTGATCCTTTGTTTATTTTCACAGCAGTTAGTTATTTGACAATTGAGTATTGGTTATCTATACTATTAATAAAGAATCTATCCTCCTGTCGGTATATTTTTAAGTGTCTTTTCTAAAATATTTTTATATTTTTTAAAATTCAAATGTATTTTCTAAAATATCATGCCAATATAAAATAACTACCATCCCATGATCCTCTCTCCCTTCCCCACTATTATTGTATAATCATTTCATAAAGTTATACATAGCCATACATATTTCTAATTTTCTTAACTTTTTTTCCAGAGGTATGATTTTTTCCATTTAAACTATTTTTTTATTTATGTTTTTTTTAAATATGCATAAATGAGTTTGGCATTAATGTTAATTAATTGATTTTTTTCTCAATTATAATAATTATTTTCAAGTAATTTGAATATTGTTAATTTTTATTTTTATTTTTATTAAATGCGCACACATCAAGTGTGCACTGACGGCTAGTTGTCAAGTATAAATGATCAGTATTTTTGATATGGTGATGTATGCTCATCAAAGACATCCGGACATGGCATGGAATTACAAAGAAGATGACTAATTTATTTCAATTTATCATTGTCTCATTGCTTGAGAATTTATTTATGTACAAAAAATTGTTTACTGGATACAGCCAAAGCTTCAACTCTACAAGAACTCAGACTGATATATATACATATATATATCGCCCCAGGACAACAGTGAAAATTGCCTCAGATCCTGAAATGAGATATTTGAATGTTCTCAACACCAAGATTCTTGAGATTACCCCGATTTCTTGTAGCACGAAACTTTCCCCAGTTATATTTCTTGAATTTTGCAGGATTTTGCTCATTTACCAGCTCTTCCAGAGGCTCCACCCATGTATAATGTGCAGGATACAGAAAATAAGGAACCGAAAACCTTTCCTTCTCCGAATTGACCACCACTCTATGTTCCACACTCTCGTACTTGTCATTGCTCCAAACCTATATATACAAACATCCATATGTTCAAGTTTTGAACTCAAAAATGCAGAAAGTCTTTATATGAATTTGGCTGAGGAAAGACAAAACCTCCTAACACGCTCTTAACTTTTTTTTCCCTCTCCTTAAACTCACTAAGTTTAAAAATCCATTACGGTTACCTGGATTATATCACCGACGTTGATGATATAAGAATCTGGAGAAGGTTTGACAAGAATCCATTCTCCGTCAGTTTTCCTCTTGACTTCAAGTCCAGGAACATCATCTTGAGCTAGGACGGTCAAGACACCGGTGTCCTTGTGTCTGCCAACACCAAGAGTCAGATGAGGAGCAGGGCAGGGGGGATAATAGTTGAGCCTGATCCTGCTTGTTTGGTCTTTGAAGAAGCCATTGAACCGATCTATTGGTAAGCCCAAGCTCAAGGCTATGAGTTCCATTAGCTTGAGAGCTAATTTTTCCATTTCTGCAGTGTGCTCTTCACATGCCTCCCTGACAGATGCAGATTTCTTTAATCTTCAAGAGCACTATGCCATGATGCAAGAGCAAGATAAAGTACAATTTGGCAACACACTAAGTGTTAAAATTTTGGGACATGATAAGGTAGACCTGGCTATCGTAAGAGATATAATTCATTATCATAATTTTTTATTTACTATCTCATTGCAATGTCCTGTCTCTTTTTCTTTAGTTCTGACAAGGGGTGTTAAAATAGGAGAAACATCTTAAATGTAGTAGGATTCACACATTTTTATTGGCAGGTTGAGTTCAACCCTGTTGACCAGAACATGACTGGAGCAACCTCCATAGTTGATTGGATCCCATATGTAGGATCAATAATTTTGCCCCATCAATCAAGGAATGATATTTGCAACTATAAATAACCAATGCCACAAAATTTTCCAACTATATATTTACTCTCACTTGAGCTTCAAGGGTTTTGTCCAGGATGACGACCCTAACATCCTCGTTATGATATTAGGTCCTATTTTAAGTATTGCCAATCCCAATTGAATCAAAAGTAACTAACCTTTGCAAGAATCAATCACAACCCATATCAAGTTTTACAGACAATTCATCAAACAAAAACAGCTACTATTCAAGTTTGTGGCTATCGAATCAGCCCAGAAATTATAGCAATTTTTTCCAAAGTAGTTGCCGTTTTTTCCAAATGAATTTTCTTGCAGGTAATCTACTACCTCCAATCTTTGAGTAACTAAGAAAATTCCATGAATCAATCAATATATAAATATATATATATATATATATATATAACACAATTAGAAGAAATACAGCAAACTTGAAAAGTCACCTGCCTCAATTCAGGAAGACTCTCAGGCCACTTATTGAACAATGCTCTGATCTCCCTATCATCAGGCTCATGTGAGGCCGGAAAGATAACCGGATTCTCCACAGAAAAATCGAAGACTTCCTTCCAATCCCTCACATTCTTAGTATGCTCAGAGTCATAATATCCGAAAGGGTTCACCTCATCCCTGCTCACCTTCTTCTTCTCCTCCTTAGGCAGGGCAAAGAATTTCCTGGACGCTGATTCTACCCTTTCGCGGCATTTTGTAGGCACCCCATGATTGATCACCTGGAAAAATCCCCAGTCCCGGCAGGCGCTGCCTATTTCCGCCACTAAACCCGACAGGGCATCGGGGTCCTGCGGGAGTTGTTTCAGCGGGGAGAGATCGATTAGTGGGATGTTTTCAGCTTCGATGGCGTGGGATTTGGGCCTGTGCTCCAGGGCTTGGACGAAAGCAGGGTCCACTTCTCCCATGGCTGAGAAGATCATCCTTAGTAGTTATACTGCTGCTACTCAGTCTTAGGTTCTTGGCCATCTTATATTTGCCTGTTTGTGAAAATACATTGGATCTGGACACCACACGAGTAAACAGCATGGCTTTATTTTTGGAAGTTTTCCAACCTGATTTTACATCGTATGTCTGTCCAATGTTAGAGCTACGTTATTTTCTAAGTGAAAGTTCAAGAATATGAATTATGTGTATGTTTAAGTTATTATTTGTAAAAATTATTAATTAAGAGTTAAAGATAATGAAATAGAAAGAAATTCGGATGAATGGAAAGAAAGCTTACTTCTTCGGTAATTTAAAGAGATATAACAATTCCTAGTTCACTTTTCAAAATGAATTTAATGTTGAATTATTTTCATTAAAAATTAATTAAATATCACGTTATTAGTTTAACTAAGATGGCAATTTAAAAGAAATTTTATTTTGAGAAATTGAGTCTCAATATGATATATCCTAAAAATAATTATTCGTAATTTGGCACAAATACTAATATTTTAATGACCTTTCCTAGTGTTTCATTGTTTCCTATGTAATAATGTGGACAAATTTTTCTCTCTTAATATTTTGCTAATGGATTTGATTTATGTTTAGACCGTTTAAAGTGCATAAGTTTCTATGACTTAAATTTTTAAATATATGTTTTTAATTCCTTATATTACTCCTTTTTTATGGGTATTGCATCATTTCCATACCTTGAGACTCGAGTATCTAAAACAAGTTTATAAATTATAGTTACAATATTTCTATAACTAATGTAATTTTTCAAAACAACACATAATAAAAATTATTAGCTACCAGTTCATAATCATGTTCATTCCAAGTCACAAGGATTAATTATGCATTAATTGTAAACAGAAATTATATAAAAAAATAGAATAATCATCACCTACCGATGTCGATGTCTCAAGTTTAACTACTAGAGGTTCTACTTCAAATTCAATTAGGTTAGGTTGATTTCATAGCTAAGATTACAAACTTTTAGCATTAGTTACAAATTAGTCATAACTCATAACTAATGTCCTAATATATATATATATATATATATATATATATTTAATAATGACAATCACAGTACTTGCACAAACTTTCTGGCAAGAGTTCAAAATGATATGTATATATATTTCCTAAGCAGTGGCACAGGCAACAAACCACAACATGTTGCAAGAAGGCTGTAGAAGTATCAAGATGACAGCCAGGGACAACAGAGTTGTTCACAGAGAGGCCTAGTGGAACAAATAAACAATAAATGTTTACCACATTTTGGTAAAATCAGAGAATTAATACAAAGGGAACAGATGTACAACAACTTGGTAAACAAACTCATATCCAAAGCTTTCTTCCATTGAAATATATAACAACAAGAGATACAACCAAGCTATGATCATCAAATCCAGGAAAAATGGTTACTCGAAAGCGGCTCCTAGGAACGAACATTTTACCTATCCCAAGCTTGTACATAAGGCTAGTCTGCATCCAAATGAAGGGAAACAATAGTTGTCAAAACTAACAAAATCAAATATTAAGCCAAGCAGAAAACTAGGAGTGAGGGGCTTAGAATACTTTGGTTGGAAACTTTCCCACATTTAATTCTTGATTGGTCATTTCCTAACCAACAGCCGTAAAGAAATTATTTCAGATGATATTGATTAAGAGATGACATACCAATTGGAACAAAGGATCCAGACTCGGTAACTTGTTCATCAAACACATTAATATATCATATTGCATTTCTCGTTTCACTTGAGAAATACCACAAACCAAAATTATGGTGCTATGAAAATTAACCGTACCTCAGCTACTATGGAATTGCCTTTGTAAATGGTGCAAGATCTCTTGAAAGGGCAGCCTTTCATCTGCAACTCAGTCTTCGGGTCTTCATTATTTTCACCAACAAGTAATATTTTAAACTCTGTTCTAGTGAACTCATTTAGTGTCCTGTCTGCAATGAATACCAAGTCCTTCTCTTCCTTACCATTTCCCCTAAAGACTTGCCATGACCCTTTCTACAGAAAGAAGAACATTATGCTGGAGAAACATACTGAATATTTGAAAATTTTAGAAAAAAATCACCTGAGCAAAACATAGAACAAAATCCTTTCAAGTTGTTTTCTAACATATTCACAACTATCTTCTTGGCTAAATTTTCTGTACATGTTCACAAATATCTTGTTTTCTAAATTATATCTGTTAGTTTTGACAAAATGCGGTTATCTCTGTGGAATATGTTTGTCTCCATGGGCTTGAATACTTGGATTTTTCAAATAGGCCCGTAAGACATCTTCTCCCCACAATATAATTTGTAAACACCATTTGATAGCACATGAGAAATATTATGCCAGAGAAACAAATCCACAAGGCACTAGAAAACCAAAATATTTCCAGCAACAGAATGCTTCAAACATGTAAATTAAGCTTGGATGTTCAAAGAATTTCTCAGAAAATAGTTAACTTTTGTTCCATTTCTGATTCAATTGCTGTTGCTGAGCAAATCTAATAGCAAAAACATCAATAAAAAGAAGCCAAAAAATTCATTAAATGAACTGACACCAAAACACCACCAAGAAGAAGCCAAGAAATTCATTAAATGAACCAACTCCAAACACGATTCAGCTTATGTACCTTGAATATATATAAAGAAAGAATCCATTGAACAACCCAACTGCAGAAATTAAAAAAGATCAAAATTTTATCATCCTTCAACTAATTGATATTTTCAAGAATCCCAAAATCAGCAAAGCCCTAAACTGCAAAAGCGGTAAAACAATATGACGAATGAGATAGCGCACTCACGGTTACTCGTTTCATGGAGAGGAGGGTATTGCCAGATGAATCCAAGAGTAGCTTTATGCAGTGGGGATCATGACCAGTTGATTTCTGCGACAATTTCTGCACTTTGTACACCAAATTACCCGCTGAATCAGTAAATCTGAGAAACCCTCCGGTCCCGAGATCCTTACGTTTCTTGGACACAAAAAGATCAAAGGGGATTTGGAAATGGGTCGGGTATGGGCATTCATCAAATGGGTTTGTGGAGTTTTCCTCCATTAAATAATCGACAATGATATTATGCCAGGAAAACAGGAGAATCTGATGGGATGCGAATGTTATCAAGAGGGTTTCTTCCTCTTCTCTTTATTGCTTTTTTGACAGAAAAGTACACATATTAGAGCTGGAAATTTCATGGGAAGGTCAACTGGGGAAGACGAATATAGTCGAAAGTGTCAACTGTCTTATTCTTTGGATACTGCATCCGCGTCTTAAAAGGCTTTAGCCTTTAGCAGTTTGGGAAATTGCGGTAGAAATTGGCTGGTACAATGTTAGTTGGTTTGATCAAATCTGATTTATTTATTTATTTATTTTTAAATGTAGTTGTTCTTTTCCAAACATACATAGATTATAGATAACACTCAAAATTCTTTATTTTAAATATTTTTTCTTGAACGATTTCAATATTAGGTGAATTCTAAATTCACCATAATGATGACATAAACTAAAATTATTGTTACATATTTTTGAATTGTTTATATAAGTTAAAATTATTCAAACAAATTCAATAAATTTTCTTGAAGTTCTTGACCCAAAAAAATTTCAATCCAAATGTAACCTGCAAGTTCTTCAATTTTTTCAGTAGTAATAATAGTTAGTGCGTTAATGCCCTTATTATTCAAAGGAAATAAAAAACGAAAAAGAAGTAGAGAAAAGGGAGAAAATCTACTATAGATAAAAAAAAAAAAAAATTCCCAAATTTCCCATCTTTCAAATAGAGCACTTTATCATTTATTAGTCCTATTTATCTATCTCAATTTATTTCATGTTATGAGAATTTGCATGCTTGTACAAATTATTTTCCCTCATCAAAAGACCTAATTGCCACCTAATAGTTTGAACACAGGAAAATTGTTGAATTGGTCACAAATATTTTAGGACACTCATTTGCTGCCGTAAATATTAATCTAGTCCATATTTACCCCATTGGTATCTTTTTATCAGAAATTTTTTTGGAAAAAAAATGTAATAAAAAATGACAGATTAAGAAGTGATATAGACCATCACTCAAAATGAATTAACTATTTATAAATTCTTAAAACATATAATCACAAATATTTACAACACCTAAACTGCGTTTGATTTGATGTAATAGCTGCTAGTAGCATATCTAATCTTGAATAGTGGCTTGTTTGATATAATGAATAAGAGCAGCGGGCTAACCTGAAATTTTCCTTTAGTCTGCGGCCATTGGCTGCTACTATAATCTCAGCCTTGAGGTGCGATTACATGATCGCACCCCAATTAATTGTATGATTTCATTGTTGTCCTTTTTTGTTTTTGTTTTTGTTGTTTTTTTGAATTTTAATTATTATCCCATTGTTGACATTCACTTGGTCAACCAAAACAAAAATGGAAAAGAAACATTACACTTATTACATTCATTTATTTTTTGGCATTTTGCAATTTATCCTAAATAATTCATGAAAAAAAAACTTGAATTTCCTACAAGGGGTACGTGGGAGGGGAGAGATAATTGTGGGTAGAATTGATCTTTTTTCTACATAATTCTACAAATCAAACATGAATCAAAGATTGGAGTAAATTATAATTGCATATAATTGAAATGTCAATCTTCTATATTAAACAGTCTATTATATTATTTAATCCCATCTTATCTCCTTCTATTTAAATCTCTACTACTATTTTCATCCCAAATCAAACATACCTCTAGTAAACCACATTATGCAGACCAAACATGAGAAATCCAAAATTTTACCAAGGGAAGCTAAATGGAAGAAACGTTTGTTCTCCACCATTTTAGCACACAAGCATTTTTCAAAAACAGAAATTATCGTTACTTATAACAAACAAATCCGATTCCACCTTCAGGACAGCGCAAACGGATTCAATTTTTGAGAGCATCCATTTCTTGTTTAAATATAGTCATGGCAGCTCCAGGAAGGGAAACAAGAACCCTCATTCCTCCCTCCATCGACGGATTCACCCTGTTGGCAGGCAAGAAAATGCACAAATTCACATATCCAAACATCTTCCAAGGAATCGGTATCATATTCACAGCTTCCTTCCACCCAAAATCCACTTCTTCCAACAGCTTTAACTGCCTCCAATCCGTCAGGACAAGGGACGCCCCACTGTCATCTATCTTCATATTCCTTCGCCTGAATGCTTCTGAAAAATCCAGCGATCTTTTGATATAATCAGCCTCAGAAGCTGTTTTCTTGCTTTTCTTGACAAGCCCGGCAACTTTGGAGAGAGGCCCCTGGTCCAAATCCTTCCCCGACAGCATAACATTAGCTGATACAAAGGCATTGCCGTAGTATCCCGCCGGTAATGGTGGATTCACCAAGTGCCTAATCCCCAAAGCCAAGTGAAGAATTGTTTTGCCGTCAGGATCCTGTTTCAAGGCCCGGAATCTTGATCTCCACACGTAGGCTGCCAGGATTTCTAAGGTGGTGAAAATTGCAACTTCAGCTGTTTCATCCGCTGCTTCATCGGTTAAACGTTTTTTCAGCTGTTTTATGCTCCCTGCATCCACGTTAAAGCATTCGTGGCAGAGTTCTGGCGCGGGAAGAAAAGGAGATTTGGCTAAGGAATCCATGTCCAAAGGCTGGATAGGTGGATCTTCTAGACTAGGATTAATCCCCACTAATCTCTCCCTTTTCCAGACGGGTTTTACGGTGGGCTCAATTTTCCGGCTTGCTAGTTCAGCCAGGGCCCGGAAGAACTGAGCTGCACCAAACCCGTCGCAGACCGAGTGCGACAGGCCCATGCCGATAGCAAAACCGCCGCAAGAAAGTCTGGTAACCTGGAGAACTAAGGGGTGGTAGCCATACTCGCTGTCGCTGGGCCAATCGAAGACAAAAGGCTGGGCAGTTTCCGGGTCGATTCCATCAAAATAATTGAGTGATTCCAGGGTGCAATCGGCGGTGGCCTCGGCAAAAGGGACCCCATCAGAGTTACAAGTGAGTCGAAGTGTCCCGTCAGGCTGTCTCCTGAGTTTCCCCGCCAAGGGATGGTAGTAAACCAGGGCCCTGGCAAGGCCCCGTTTGAGTACAAGAGCAGGGTCAGAAGAAGCTCCATTTTCATCGACAGATGGAGAAATATTTGAACGATAAACGTAAATGGATTGACAGAGGAGTTCAAGAGTGGGATCATTGTCGATGGTGGAGAAAGAAAGGACTTCTGACGGTGTGGGCTCTGCCGGCTTCACAAGGACAACATCTTTGCGGGTGAGAAGGAATGGTGTTTTTTTGATCCCATGAGGAGCCATGGAAAAGAAGAGTTGGGAATGTAGAAGTGGGAGTTATTATAAGTGAAGAGGTGAAAACATAAGTAGTATGATGCATCTATTTATAGGAATTTGATGATGGTTCAAATCAATCCATCCCATGTGACCAAATTGGTTCAGCTTCAACTAAACAAATATGGACATACTAATAATTTGATACAAGAACTTGAGGAATTGAAAGTTGCTGCACATTGTAAATTTGAACATTTTTATGGTCGCAATGTTGTTTATTATAAAATTTTGAAGGAAATTAAAGAGCTTGTTTTGAAAATTTGAAGAATAGCACTTATAATATGATTTTGAATTACAAGATATTATATCTTAGTTTTAAAAAATTATTGAAATATTCATATGAAATAAGATCTTGGAGCTTGTAAAATATCAGTAATAGTAACTTTCTAACTAAAAATGATTAAATTTAAAAAACTTATTAAAACATTAAAAACAGATCAAGATCTCTTCATTATTTTAGAAGAATTTATAAGATAAAAATATCATATTTTTGATCTTATAAGCTTCTTTAAAAAAAATACCAAATACTTTATAAAATCTTGTAAGCTATTAAATATCTTATAAAATATTTTAATGCGCTTATAGCACTACAAAAAAATATAAAATTAGTGACAAATTAAAATTATCATTAATAGCATGTATTAAGTAACAATAGTTTTTATCGAATCAGTAATAATAATTTTTAAGTGACAATAACTTTTATCTTGTCATAATATGACTCAATAGTGACAAAAATTGATATTTTAAGTTGTCACTATTAACAATTATTGACATCTATATAGTGACAATCTAGTAACAATAAAAATTGTTACTATACTTTGTGACAAAATTTTCATAGTCACCACATGTGTGTCACTAATTGTTTATAGTGATAATTTAAACACTATTCTTGTTACTATTTGATTTGTATGAATCATTAATGTGACAAAACTAAATCTTTTATCACTTAATATACATAATTAGTAACAACTTTTGTACTGTCACTTACTCTTTTGTCACTAATTTATCTTTTTCTTGTAGTGTAAATTCACCCAAATACCCTCTTAGTTCATCTTAAAAACATGATCTCAAATCATTTCCCTTGCTCTTTCAAGGTTAAAAGTTATGATTTTAAGTTGTACAAAGAGAATTTCTTCTATTTGATCCGGTGGCAAAACTCATTTATAAAGTGTAAAGTTAGCAGTTCGAATATAACAAACTCCTAGCATACATGTGTATAAATCAAAGGGGGGGAAACTCTTGAAAATACGTCTACCGACTTGTCCTACATCACAGTCACAAATATTCACTAAGAGAGAGGGTTAGTAAATGCTACTATCAACAGTGGATATCCCGCGGGGAATCATTGAAGCAGAAGACTGAAAAATTAGCAGCTGCACTGGAACCAACTAAAATGGCCGCGTGAACTTTGAAGGATTGGCATTCGGAAAACTTTGGCCCCATGCCCAACTTCGGTTGAACTGAACATAAATGGCAAAAGTGGGTAGAAACCACTCTTTGCACCACACATGAGTTGGGCTAAGTATATAATTTATAATATGTGGAAAAATAAAAAACGTCCTTGAAAAATGTAATATTTTTTCAACAATTTATGGTTATCTGTTCTTAATTTTAATAGGGTTAATTTTAACATGTTGTAAATTGATCTACGGTTTGAATTATTTTATCGTTAAATTGAAGCGTTAGTGTCCAAATTAGATTATATTAGTCAAAGAATGGCATGTCAAGTGGCTATCATTATATTTATAATATCTAATTCTCCCACAATATTTTACCTTACAATTTTCAAGTACTTAAGTCCCGGGATTCAACTTGAGTCAATTACCCTACCACAAGAATTGCTTCTCGAGCTCTTGAAATTTAGTACTTGACAAATTTATATGTACCATGACTGTATAAAACAATATTGTGATTATACTGGCCAATACAATGATATTATGGGTATTGGGCCATAATACTCGATAACATCGTATTATTTCAAAAATTATATCTGATGAATAATGAATGGGAAACACCTATTATACATAATATTATTAATATTGGTACTGCCACTTCTAAAGGTGCTAGAGTCCTTTACCTTAGTTGCATGTATGTGGTGTTACTTTCTCTTGACATGCCCTTTTTGATCCTTAGCCTGTCCCAGTTTTCTTTGGCTAAGTGATGATTGAGGAGACCATAGTGAAGGTCACTCATTGAAGCTTGATTGGTAGGACTTGAAAGAAGATTAGAAAGATGATGGCATTACTTGTAATGTGTTAACTTCTAATTAGTGATGCAATTATCAAAAAATAGTGTGCATTTTGAAGATAAGTAGTATAAACCCCAAAGATGAAAAGTTCAAACTTATAAAAGATTATCCAACTGCAT
>JACGDI010005432.1:1635804-1652772 GCA_014898725.1 Jacaranda copaia
TCATCATGTTGTATAGTTGATTATTAAGCCTTGAAAAAAGCCCAAATTAGAGGGGCTAAGAACCTTACCTGCAATTGCAGACCAATACTACGTGGAATTATGTCAATGCATGAGTTCCACTTGTAAAGTTTATACTACTACTTGATTAGAAAATTTTATAGCTTTGAATAATAATATTAATATTTCACTTTAAAATCGTACCGATTGAGTTGGGATAAGGTTACAATATCATTCGAGAAATTAAGAATAGTATACTTGAAGCGAGAAGGATTGGCTACATCATTAGTTTTATTTATTTATTTTCTTTAATTTTTTCCCCAATTTTAGAGCCATGGGTTGTTGTAAAACATTAGTTCATTATATTTTTCCCTAAATTCGTGAACTAAATTTATAACAAATACAACACTCTCCTTCATTCAAATAATATTAAAAACTTGATATCCATTGTTTATGAAGGTCAAATCTATTATGCTTAGATCAACAAAATTTTATTTTTATGATGCCCAAATTAATAATTTTAAAATCAATTAACTATCAAGGCAAACATAAAATCTCTCTTAATGTAGCAGTAAAAGAGATTTCAATAAAAAGATTTGTATGCACATACTTGCAACTGAAGTGCCAAACCTCAATCTTTGGCCTGTTTTTCCTGCAAAGATCAACACAATTTTGTCATCATCTCAAATTGCATTACAATATTTGGTCTGATATATGTACATTAGTGACACATGATTACAATCTTACAATCTTTTGTCTGATCATTAATTTTTTCATTATTTGGAATCATATCCTTAAAACATTGTCCTAATGTCTAAAAACAAGAATGAACATTGACAACTGAAAAGGCCACCAAAGTAATCTAGCAAGAAAACCCACCGGATTAATTAATTCATACAAAAATTTTAGAAATAAAAAAGAAAAAAATGGGGGAATTAATATTTTAACTTTTGATAATAAGGGCAAGAGGGACAATAGTAGCAGTAGCAAAAAGAAAACTATATGCGACCAAAACCCGCAGGCTCATCCCATCACTTCCGACGATTTTGTAGAAAATATTAACCCCTATTAATGCTATCAGTATAGCCACCATCATCGCCATCGGCTTCAACTCATATATTATGTCCAAGAACTTTCCCATTCGTCTTTATAGTATGTATTTTTTGTGAATAAACTGTATACTTTTGTGATATATAGAGAGAGAACTGTAATAAAGAGTGAGCAAGAAAACTAAGAAAACTTATTCTTAACTTCTTGCTGGCCCTGTCCGAAAATGGACAAGAAAGTATAGCTTTATGCTAAGTCCCAGGAGCTAAAGAAAATAAGAAGACTTTTGTAAAAAATATGGTTAATTTTAGGGTAATGGGATTTTAGCAAATATATAGGGGAAAAAATGCATGAGTTCTGGGGTGGGGTGGGGTGGAGTGGAGTGGAGGTGCTTGGGAGGGGGATATTTATTGGTATTTAAGAAACGAGAGGCTTGTTCTCTTATATTTGGAGCATTTTGTAGAAAATTTTTTGGAAAAATGGGTTTTTGAGAGAAAATTTGGAGAATATGTCAAGTATTTTTTTTTGTTTTAAGAAAATATGAAAAATAATTTGAGAATAACTTATTTGTTTCTTTATATTTTGAAAGGAAACAAACTTTACTGTTGATATCAAATCAATTACTTTCTTGTTGAACTTGTAGGGTGAAACATATATGTGTGTGTATATATAAATGAAGTAAGAGAATGATAAATAAATGAATAATATAAAAGATGGAGTAAAAAAATGAGAGAGTAGATGTGTTTTTTAGGGTATAGGATTTTTTTGGGTGAATTATGAGTAATTTTTTGGCTAAAATTGTAGTGTTTTGGGAAAAAATTTGAGAAATGTGTTTTCATTATGAAACTTTTTTAGAAGTTAAAAAATATTTTCCCAAAATGTAGCAGAACAAGCCCGAGGTTTCTTTCTATTTTCCAACATCGGAGAAGGAAACAAAATGCAAAGCAAATTGTTTCTTTGTCCCACTTCTGTTGATGGTACTGTAATTGTTGTAATTGTTTATTTCAATAATTAATAGATTTATAACAAATACTATACTCCCTATGATTTAAATAACATTGGGAAATTGATTTCATTTGTTTATCAAGGTCAAATCCATTAGGCTTAGAGCAGCAAAATTTTATTTTCAAGATGCCCAGATTAATTATTTTAAAATTAATTAACTATCAAGACAAACATAAAATCTCTTTTAATGTAGTAGTAAACGAGACTTGAATGAAAAATTTGTATACACAAATTTGCAACTAAGTGCCAAACCCTCATACCAACCCTACATAGATTTTGACAACTAATCAATTGTGAATGGATAAAAGTAATTTTCAATAACTAAAATTGCGTTCACACCTAATTTGTGGGTATTTCAGATATAAATTTAACTCGTACCCACTTAATAATTTTAATTTTAGACATAAAATAAAGTATCAAATAATACTTATTTCTTAATTGAAAATTCAATCATAACATTTGGATTAATGTATTTTCTTGATAAAAACCTCCACTTAATGCATTAACCAATACATTAATGCATTAACCAATACATTAGGAGGTCTACAGTGCTAAAATTTCACTTCAAGATTGGAGCAGAAAGCCTAAATTGAAGAGGAAAAAATACACACACAAGAATGAGGTTTGCAGTGGAAGAGCTTGTATTGCTCTCGAGTTTCCAAGATACTGGGTAAACACAAATGAACTTCTTCCATCTATTTATACTTCTATCTCTAGTACTATCTTCACAAATGGAAGATAAAGATCAATTATGTCTAAAAATAGAGAGAAACACTCTGAAATATTTTCAAAAATATTTCTATACTTGTATAAATCTAAATATGTCTAAAAATGACATAACATATATAGATATATATTGTATATGAATTTATTTCAGTAGTGGTCCAATTTAGTTACATTGCTACATTTAAATGCATGTTCACATAGATTTTATGTCTGCATCAATTTTAGAAGGTTAAATTAGCAATGTTCAACTTCAAGGATTATAAAATTTTAGAATCCATGTTACTATTATAACCTTACTCATGTCTCATAAGTATTTTTGATGAATAGAGAACCTCTGCTGATATTTTAAAGAAAGAATACTATGATGTTTAGGACATAGGACATAGAACATAATTTTGTTAAATGCTAACAGAAAGAAGAAGAAATGAATATCATCAACATGAAAATGCCAAAAACAACACGCATTCATAAGATGATCGCGCAAACAAATTAATTCACAAGAGAATTGAATTTGTATTCTGGTATTCCAGTTATATTAAAAAGTTATCACTGAGTTAGAAGAGTCGATTTTCCAATCATAAATGATTCAACTTCTCTCAGACTTGTACAGCAAGCCCTGCAGGCATGACAACCAGACTTGCTAAACTTTATAAATAAATAGTGGAACCCATTCATCATGTAATGGATTCTTGATGCCTTAACACAAAACAACAAGTTGGAAAATACAAGTTGGTAAGAATTTTTACTTATTATTTGGAAATATGCCAGGGGGTTGGATTTTATCATAAAAGTTGAGTAATCTAGTTTCAAATGGAATTTGACAGCAAGGTTGGCACAACCTTTGCTAAGAAACAAAAACAATATGCAAGCTTATATTTAAGATAATTCAATGAGCATACGATACACACAGGAGGAAGAGACAACGAGGCGATGTCTCAGAATCTCCTTCTGCACCAGGCATGCTACTTTTATTTTTCAATGGCAAATGCATGTATGTACTGATAGCAGACATCCTAGGACAATTTGCTGTTATTATAGAAATAAGATAAAAACGGAGCAAGAGACAACGAGGTGGTGTCTCAGCATCTCCTTGCCCAGAAGGCAGTTGTGCATTTCCAGATGTACTAATACCAGATGTTCTGAGTGAAGGTCATTGGCATCCATCTTCTTTGGCTTCACATCTTCGACAATGTATAGTCCATCACGTCCACAAGAAAATCTACAACAGTAGGTAACAAAGGAAGATTTGAACATCATCAACTATTAAAGGAACCTAAAAGTGCATCTGAAAAACAATCGATATGCTGATAAAAATGAAAACAAACCAGCATCCTCTTTGGTGAAGCAGAGTGGTGGAGTGATCCTGAATACATTGCCAAAGAACCCCCCTTTTCCTACGAGTACTCCCATGTCTGAAAAGAGACAGCATTATATCAATCAGAATCTAAACAAAACTAGATGCAAATGTAGTCTTAAAAGATAGTACGTGCAGGAGCAAGAGTGGCACCTTTCATCTGTTCCATTACATGAAGGGTCTCAACCTTAGCAGGAGTTTTCAATTGGCGATCTGTTACAAGTTCAACTCCAAGCATCAGGCCCCTTCCCCTCACATCCCCAATAACTGCAGGAGCATACCAATGATATCAATAGGTAACATTTTTCTGGTTCTTTTTGTATTCTAATCATTCGACAGCAGAAGAATCGCCCACCCCTCACGGCCTCACACCAAACAAACATTAAAATGTCATGAACTACACAAATTTTTAATCCAACATACAGTGTTTGTCATCAGGAAAGAAGACGTACTCTCATATTTGTCCTTCAGAGAAGTAAGGCGTTGCTTCAGATATGATCCAACTGTCAGTGCATTCTTCTGAAGACTTTCCTTTTCTATTACTTTAAGAACAGCAAGCCCAGCAGCAGTACATACAGGATTACCACCAAAAGTATTGAAATAACTTCGATAAGCCAAGACCTTTGCAATCTCTGGAGTGGTAACCACAGCACCAAGTGGTACTCCATTTCCAATGCCCTGAGGACAATAGGTTGAAAGCATGATACACAAATCTGAAAAAACTTTCTAGGGCTTTGATGGTAGCAGAACATCTGATTTGGAAAAATAATACGGAAGTTAACATTTTGTGATTGAAACAAATCTTTCCAAGGAGTGCAGGATGGTCCCTTAACTATTTTCCTTCTAGTACAACATTAGAGAAATTTTGCAGGATATGACTCATATGTGCTTTCCAATGATTTACAGGTTCGCGTTAAGATCTCAAATAGAATATAGGTAAAATAATAGAAAAGAAAGACTACCTTAGCCATGGTTATAATATCAGGCACCACACCATGGGCCTCAAATCCCCAAAAATGGCTTCCAATACGAGCAAAGCCTGATTGGACCTCATCAGCTATGCAAATACCCCCTGCTTTTCTAATGGTACTATAGACAGCTGGCAAATATCCTGGGGCCAACTCCATAATTCCACCCACTCCCTATAAAGATTGCATGTCAGACACATATAAACAGGAAAAATGTTGGCGAACATGAATATACAATTGCATAAAACTGCAAGCTTTCATCAAATCAGAACCTGTATGGCTTCGGCAATGAAAGCAGCAACACGACCAGATGTTCCATAGGTAATTATATCCTCAACATCTCTTGCATACTTCAATCCATCTGAGCCAAACATGCCTCTGTACTGGTCAGGATTCTGTGCATGGTGGACTCCAGTCTTGCAAATAGAAGACAAACATGGAACCAAATGTCAAATGTGTACTTTAGCAGAAGACGCTTTAAGTCCTTAAAAGGAGCAAAGTCACACAAACCAATTCTAGATTTCTGAAAGATTAATAGTTTTTGCAGGACAATAATTACTCCTGCTGCCGCACAAGTTTAGCAATGAATGACAAGAATTTTGGTCTACAAAGACTTGTCATCTTCCCCTACTCTGATTTTTGACAATTCAATTGCCCAAAGTTCTCGACAAGCATCAGCATAATCACTTGAAAAACAACAAGGACATAAATTTGCAGCTTATCTAAATGATTCAATAATACTATTGAATGTTGTGCTTCGGTGCTTGGAATTGACTCTTTTCCATTGATAACATGCATTTAAATAAGAAAAGAATGATTCTTAGTTCCAATTTTAAGCCTCAATTTCATGATATTAAACATCAAATTACACAATTCTATCATTCACTTCACCAACTATTAGCAAACTCATATAATACCAACCCCTTTAGCATTCTACAAGTGACAAGATCAGTGACCAGAGTCATAAAAAGAGATGCTCAAACTATATAGGGTACCTGGACAACATTGAATTTGTAGCTACTTTGAGCAGTCGCGCCCATTGTCCCAGCCGCATTGCCATGATACCCATTCCTAATTGAAATAACATCATGACAACCAGTGTATAATCGTGCCATCAACAAAGCCAGCTCATTTGCCTCCGTCCCAGAATTTGTGAAGAAAACAACCTAAACCACAACAAACCCAGAACTCCTATCATTCTTAATCAGCATCGGGACTAGTCAACAGTTAACAAAATTTAAACTGATCCTTGAGAGTAAGTGTGTAGGATAAACTTTCAAGAAGAAAATGAACAAAAACATATCTTTCATAAATATCCCTCATAACTAATCTCAATGCCACAAAACAATCAAATAAAAAATAAGTGAAACTTTGCAAGTCTAAATCAGTTAAGAAACAACAACACAGAGTGGGGGCATTTATTTTTATGCAGGGTAAAACAAATTTATAAACAACGTCTATCCAGAAGCTCTGGATTTCGAGGAACAAACCTTAAGATCACCGGGGAATTTAGCAGCTAGAGCCTCAGCAAACTCGGCTATAGCAGGATTCAAGTACAAAATGGTGGAATGCTGCAAACGCTTAGTCTGGTTGACAATAGCATCCACCACTTCTGGATGACAGTGGCCACAACAAACAGTGGCTATTCCACCAAACGCATCCAAATATCTTCGACCCTTTTCGTCAAATAAATACTGCATCTTTCCATCCACCAAATTCAACTACACCAAGAGAACAAAATATCAATTTCCATCACCACTCCATCAAAAACAGCAAAATCCAAATCAAGAAATGGGGTGTAAATATTACCGGTTTCTTGAAGAAATGGAAGACAGCGGGGCTCAGGAATTGCTGGCGTTTGCTGAGGATTTCTTCGGCGGAGGGACCGGAGTATGGGGGAGGAGTGTAGTCGAAGGCGGGCATTTTCGGATGAAGGGAGTCATTTTCTTGAGCAGATTGGGCAAGATTCGATTGAGATACAGCGGGAGTGCGACGGAAGAGAGAAACTTTTCCCGAAAATACCCTGGGGAGGATCCTCTGCATCATCTTCACCATGAAAACTATACAATGAGGAGAGGAGAGAGCTGTAGAGGCATACAGTATCTAAGTTTGGTGGGTAGATAAAGCATCGCTGGATTATTTAAATTAGTGTGTGGGTCACTTGACAAGTGTGCATTATCATTACAAATTATAAAAGTAAATAACTTTTTTACCATTACGTTTATTTTATATATTTTTAAAAATAATATGAAAATTAATCAACCAAAATAAGTTATTAAAGATTTGTTTGGTTATATTTTCTCAAAATAATATTATTTTGAAAAAACATAATCAAATATATTTTTATTTTTCTTCCCAAACAAATATTCCCCAATATATACATATATATTATATTTTATTATTATTCTAATATTAAAAAAATATCCAATTCTATTTCCACGCTCAAAACCTAATAAAAAATATTAATTTAACTGTTACAATAAAATATCTCCCCCAAAATATAAACAAACATACCAAAAAATAACTTTCATACTTTTCAATAATTTATTCTCTTAAAACACATAATAAAATCAAACAAAAAATATAACCAAATATTCCCTAAAGAAAGAAAAAGGGATTGTAAAATGAAAGAGATGTAAAAGTTGAAAAAGGTGAAAATAAAAATTGAATAAGGGAGAGTTGACACAAAAGAAGGAGTTAAATATTAATTAAGTTTGATTTATCGAATATATAAATTTAAGTTTAAATGATTTTTTTAGAACAACATTAATGCATAGATGGGAATTAGAAGTTTCTTATTTTAGATTGATTCCTGGAAATATTTCCCTTAGAAAATTTAAGGCATTCAAGGTAAGTGGGGTATGGGAAAGGCAGCTAAGGAATGAGGAGCCAAAAAATGCCAAACATCGACAACCATCACTTTGGCAATGATATCTCTTTCTTGCAATATAAAATTCTATGAGATAATTATGAAGTTTGATATCTTTCCTATACTAATTATTACTTTATATTCAATTTAATGTAGTGCCAATTTATTCAATAAAATTGATTAAAACATTGAAATCAAACTTAAAACAATTGTTTGATTGGATTGAAGTTGCGTGTTTATACACTCCACTGCGAGTGTAATTTAAACGTAAGGTTTTTGTACAGTGAGTGAGTGGAGTGTAATTTAAACGTAAGATTTTTGTACAGTGAGCGAGAGCGACATGTGATTGAAATTTAAGCTTATTTTGTGTTAGATGCAAATAAAGGTATAAACAAATTGAGTCGAGACCGAATCTAACAAGTGCAAACTCGGTTCATTTATTAATTTACGAGCTCAAACTCGAGCCGAACTTGATCGAGTCTAAAAAGTCAAGCTCAAGTTTAACTTGTTGAAATAGACGAATGCTCAGCGAACTTTATTGAGCTTCATTTGATAAAACTCATTATAGAAAAAAAAAAGAAAAGCTCAATTCATTAAGCTTGAAAGAGCTCAAACTCAAATTCATATTAATTTGAAGTAACTATAGCTTATTTAAACTCAAAACAAAATTTATAATTATAAATTTTTTAAATAATTTTATTCTATATTTTTCTAAAAAAAAAAAACTAAATTATTATTTTTTTTATCTTTATACATTTTATTATATTAGCTTAAATTATAATTATATATGTGTGTGTGTATATAATAAAAAAAACTTGTTTAGGCTTGTCAATTTTTCAAGCCGAATATTATTAAACTCAACTCAAACTTGAAAAAATCAAATCGAATACGAATTTTCATCAAGTCAAATTCAAAATGTTCGCGAATAATATCACCTCATTTATACTAGATACAAAGGATTCGGAGATGAGAGTCCAAACAAAAAGGATTTGATGATGATTCCCACTGACGAGTCTGACGTGGTGTTTTTTAGTTTAATCATCAACATACCCATACTTACATGTTTGCTACTTTGTCCATTAGCTGAGCTGGTTGGTGGTAACATGGGATTCCACTCCCTTGGTTTAAATAATAGTCCAATTTGGACTGCATTTTCCGCACCAAAATTGAACATTTCCACAAGAGGAATTCCTAACTAGACTAAAGATGCCCACTGTAAAATGTGACCAGAAAAACGAAAAAAGACAAAAAGATAGCCAAACACTTTTCTGCAGAAGCAAAGTGCAATTTTACCAACCCTTTTTTACAGCGGGAAGACATCCGGGACCAATAGCAGTGGGTTCTGGATAGGACTTGAGAACTTTCTACAACACATTGCCCTCCTATGCATGTTTCCATTTCTGCACCTATTCCACATCAAGACTGATCTCAAATCTCTTTAATTGCAGATTTATAGAACAAAAACTTCACAAAAGATTCAAACATAAACTCAAAGTGCAGAGGCGCACAACAGTACTTAGAAGTATATAGAACACAATATTCATGTGTTAAGGGACAAATGGCTTAATCCAAAAGATGTCACGTCCATTCTACCTCACCAATACGATTCGTCATCTCCATCGAAATACAACTCATCTTCAAAGAATTGATCTGCATCATCTGACCAGTCACATGGCCCTGAACCCTCATACTCGTAGGATACTTGACTTCCACTTTCCATCTCTTCAGACTGGCTCGCAGAAGTTCTGCTCTCATCTTCTGATTTCTCATCAGATGATCTGCTTATGACTTCATCCTCATCCTCAGATATCTCTTCATCAGGATAATCATTCAGGGGATTGTTTTCCGCTGAGATTCCAAGTTAAGTCATTTATGTAATATGTCTTTAGTTGCATGCATGAATGCATGATAGATTGTGCATATTTGTGTCTGTGAGAGAGAGACAGAGAAACAGAGGGATGGAGGGAGGGAAGGGAGAGAGATTATACCATTAGAATCATCAGATTCATATTCTGAATCATCTGGACCATCATAGTAATCACCATCCTCATCAACTTGAACCCTGATCCAGCATATTGTCTATGTTGAACAAAGCACAATATGTACTAACAATACCACAGTCAAAAATACAAAGGAGGGCCAGGGGGTTGGGGGGGATGTTCTTACAAAGGAAGGCTTCCAGAATCAGCATCCATCACATCAATATCCTCGTTAACGGCATAGAAGTCATATACATAACCATCTGAAGATCCTGCATAATAATTGAAGATTATAAACTATCAGAAAACTTGTAATAGATCAACAACTACAAAAGTCAGACGCCCTAGACATATTAAGCTGCACCACACACAGTTATGAAAGAGAGCACACGGCACAAACAAAAACTTCACTTATCTGTGACAACAGATTAAGACGGCATTAATTGAAAAGAAAAAGCTAGTCCACTGCCTGATCTTTTCCAACTTAAGAATATAACAATTTGCTAAAAAAGCAGTAGTAATTGCTTCAAAATTATTTTCCAAACAAAAGAAAGGCTCCAACGACTGGAAAAACTACTATTGATGTGCAAACTCCTCATACACTGGGAAAAAGAGCAAATCATTGGACCAGACCTTGTTTTGACATATAATCATGAATATCATCTTCAATCTCCACAGCAGCAGTTGGCAAAACTTCTCTCAAGAGAGGCAAATATTGAGCCATCATTCTGCAGTCATCCAAATCTGTATCCCTGGATTGGATACTAAGGATTTTAGAATGAAAATGCATTATAGCTTTAGTAATGATGCAATATCATGACTTGTGAGAGATCAGTACTTGTCATTTTGCGCCTCAATGTCGTGCTCCTCAATATCAACCCGAACAACATCATAAAGTCGACACATATCATATACAGCCTCGTTTTCTGGAGTTTCTTTTTTCCCTTTTCTGCTTCTCCATATTTGTTCAAAACGAGCATTTCTCGATAAGACCTTAGGAATGAGAATTGTATATTGAAATATTAAACAAAACATTATCTAGCATCCATAATGCATGCTAACAGTCATAAATACCATCAATTCAGAACTCTTTCCCTAACCATGTTACAATATGAGAAAGTAGCCACATGGGTTTGGTCACTCCCCAACCAGATGGAGAGCATAGAACTTAATTGCAATAAGTATGGAGGTTACAGACCACAAGAAAACTCGTACCAGATGGATAGCATAACAAAATCATCAAAAGGTACTGCCTAATTACACCCCAACCCCACCCCATTCCCAAAAAAGGAGGGAGGGTAGAAGGAGCTCTTAAGAGGATCAACTGCAAAGTAAACACCATGTTCGCAAATATCATGGCAAGAGGCTAAAAGAGGTTTTCAGCATAGCAAACCAATTGTAATCCCACATTGCAGAGACATGCACAACGAACAGAGACTTGGCAACCATTGATGAGAGGTGGGTGGGGTTCATGATTAATATGAAAATAACAGTTACTAAACATGATTGTGGCAAACCGCAAATGTACTTTACCTCCTGCCTCTGTTTCGCTTTGACCAGTAAATGATCTTGTTTCTGCAGACATTACATTGGACTAAAGTCAGTAACTCTTTATGTTATCCACATATAGATATTGAAAGGCAAGGCAGCACCTTGAGTAGCCATAGATGTAATAACAAATAATTAAGTTTTAAAGATGTTCCCAAAATTACCAGCAGAATGATTTAAGTGCACAAAGACCTTCAAGAATTGAAGCATAAAAGGATGTGGTTAGAAATCATAACAATCATCACTACAATACAGAGCCTTGCAGAGAGGCGAACACATCGTAGGTAAGTGCTATTGGCACTCCAATCGATACTACAGGTGCTGGAAATGTGAATGCCAAGTTAGAGAAGGTAGTACCAACGAGAGCTCAAATAACATCATGCTACAATATATTGAACCCCCATTAACCTAATATTTTAGACAAATTGACACACTACCACCCCAATGGTGGATCTACAGTCAGCCCATTACAGCATCTAAGTTGCTTTAATATATATCCTGTCGTAACTTTCTATCAAATGCTACCCTTGACAATGTGAAACCCCTCACCATGTGTGACAATAATAAACAGCTAAGCAATTTCTGAGAGCATGTTAACAAAAACAGATATGCGTACACATCTAGCTGCAAACACAATCATAACATACACAACCTTTCACCAGCATGATAAAGGTTAATTTCCATAAGCCTGAGAATGGAATAGATGCAACAAAGCAACAACCTGAAATTTCAAAAGTGTGGATGGCCAAGCAGTTAAAGAATTGGTCTTAACACTATGTTAGACTAGATATTTCGCGGAAAAAGAAAGCTGTACAGATGACCTCTGGAAGGTAACTCTTGTTAGACAGCTTCAAATTAATTATCATATAATCCTCAAACCTGACTCACTTCAGCACATTGTATGACCTTTATTCCCATTTGAGGTGTCTTAAATTATATTATCTCTTCCAAAATGGAAGCTTTCTTCGTCCTTCAACACCAAAGATGTCGTTCACTTAAAATTAGTGAGATAAACACAGAACTCATATTTTCTCAAGCACACCAAAAAAAATTATGATGACCATCATCTCATAAAATTTTCTTCTCATATGCACAACACTTAGCTGGGGTGCATCAAGTAGACACCACCAGTTCATCAGGCATCACCAAAAGCGGCAAACCCACTGCAAGTAGCCACTGCCTCAACAAGCACCATTGGGTACCACCACAACACCCCTAGAAATCAAATACTTCAGAGATCCATCATTCCATCAATTCCTCCCCTTCTCCCACTTACCTAATTCACAATCCGATCCAATGCTAGAAGCATTTATCCCTGCTACCATCAAAGACCTCAAGTGGTAAACTTATAAAAGAGAATGCACAATCTTGATCTGATCTAATGAGTACCAAGAATACTGCAAAAAAACCTTTAGCAGTTAGCCATTTCTAGTAATGGTACAGTGATAGTAATGATATTTGGTCACAGACCCCAAAATTTCCATGACTTTTCAGCTTCTCAGCTGTTTGGCTTGATTGGGTTTCCACGGGTTAGTTGTATAGATGCTCTTTGCAATTCAGGATGGCGAATGATAATGGTATTGGTGATGGTGATTGTGAAGTGACCTTGGTTGTGTTGGTGTTCAACAATGGAGGATAGGTTGCCAAGAACCAGTAATCTACTTTGTTCAAAGTTGGTTTATTTTGTTCATTGACACAAAATGTAAAAGCAAAATACCAGAAGCTAAAAGGACATATTCACAATGAATTTAGGTTGGTAAAACTACCCTAAATGATGCATATGCAACAATACATCCTAGAACATTCGCATGGCCCAACCTGCTCCACAGGTAATCCACCATGCTTTCCAGATTTTTTCTCGTCTATCTGTTATTATGCCCCTCGAATCTCACCCCAAATCCCAAAAGCCTGTACTGAGCTCCCAGTGTACAAATATATTCTTACACTTCTTCACCACCCCACTTACTCTACGATTTCTTGATTGTTTATGAGAGGAAATCTGGATCCGGAAGAATGTAAATTCTTCAGCTAGTTTGGTTGAGGTAAAAAGTGAAAGTACATGAGGAAGTAAAGCAATACTAGATAATAGGAAGAGATATAAAATAGGCATATAAATGAAACCTCCTAAGCCTATTTTTTCCATCCAATATTGCAATTTTGAAAGTATATAAGGATGTAACGTAAAAGTGGAGTACAGAATACATCTACTTGTTTGATCAGAGTAGATAATAGAAAGGGATATAAAAGTAGACTTATAAACCCTCCTAGAGTCAACTTTGTCGCATGGAAAGCCAAACGAAAAAGGATGTATACACTGCAAAAAATGGAAATCCTCAATACAATTTATATTGTTATGTACGTCTAGAAAGAAAACGTTGAATATCAGTCGATCCACCATATTTTCCCTGGACAGAAAAAGAATATAGGGAAATGTTAACATGTGTTTTGATTCATCATTTAGCATCCTATCCAGAAGCTACAAACATAAAAATAGTCTTTCCTCCCTGCCTTATTTTAGAGGTACCAAACAAGGGAAAAGTATCAAAGAATCACTTCCTTTAGGTTATACCGAACAACTCAAGGAAAAAGCAGCATGCATAACATAGGTAGAGTAAATCCCCATGCCCTTGCTTTCCCTATCTTCTTTCCTCTTCCCCCTCATTAAACTAAACAAAGAGTTAAGATTTTGCAGAACAACTTAATTTTCATCATCAGAGAGCACACCAATACTAAAGCCACATTTAACTACAGTGGAAAAGAACAGGCACAGGTGGAAGAGCAGGATATGCATGGCACCACTAAAGTAATAAAACTATGAGAAGGATTATATTCTTGGCAATGACAAGGTACTGTGAGGGCATAAGTGCGGACAACAGTCTGCCCATGCAAGCACAAGAGAGAGAGGAGAGGGAGAACTTACACTCACACTCTTAACATTGCTTCTTCTTTCTTCCTGTTTCTCTTTAGATTTCAACCCATCAGATGAATTAGGCTGTTCAACAATTAAAAAGTAATCAGACCATTCATTGTAGCTATCAGTCAAAAAGATATTTGTACCATTCCGCAACAGCAAGATCACTACAAAGATATCTTAAAATGGGCCAACAAAGCAGGAACAACAAGCACACAAGATGAGAACACTAATCATTTTGGCATCCTGACACCACCCACTGTTATCACAAATTTATAGTGTGTGGTAATAGAATAACTGACCACAAAAGATCGCAGCACATCAAATGTATCCTCAGAGCTACTAACTGTCTCGACAATTTGTACAAGAACCTTCTTGGTCTTCAATTCCCCCACTACAACATGTCAAACAAAGGCGCTATTAGTAACTAGCCAGTCCAACCGTATTGGTTAGTCATTTAAAGTTTCAAAAAAATAAATTCTTGATAGCTTAACACTTAACAGTTATCAAATCTCTATAATATTGAAAAACGCAGGGTTAAAATGAAAACAGCACTTTAAGATTTACAAAACAATCAAAATGACTATCCAGGATTAGGTTTTTTACAAGCATAACTCAAAACCATAGAATCCAACCGAAAAACTATTTCAGGTTAAAAAGCCTTAAATTTCTAAAAGGTATGGAGATCTTATAGGGTCTTCTGGGTGTTATTTCTAGGGTTTATCTTTCTAAAATTTCAAAGATAAAATAATATCAAACAAGTCTTCAATAGCATTAAAGATAATAATTTGTTTGTGTAAGTAAAAATTTGACCAATATCCAGTTCTCTTTGCCATCTTTGCTTAGAAGCCTCTGCTCTTCTTCGTGTCATTCCTATTTTGAACAGCACCCAAAGCGCCAACACAGTATAATGAATTATGATGATTAAACTATGTAAGAGCCGAATATTTTCAGCAATTGAAAGTCTGCACAAAACTCAAGTTTTTGAAATACCATAATTGCTTCAAATTTACATAACAAGTCTAGTAAGAAACTAGATAGAGATCCAGACTTCAACAAATTTGTTCAGTTCTTTTCTCAATTTTTGGACTTTGGTTACCTTTCATTTGAAAATGTCTCATACTCTCATTTATTTCTGTTTTCTTCTCTACCAGTGAAAAATCTAGGCTACGGCTAGTCAACAAACAAGAGAGAGAGTGAGAGACTATCCTATTTCAGGGCACTTGTAAGGACTAAATTAAAGAAAGTCCATGTATCGATATGTGTAATAGCCAATTACTGACTGAAAAAATTAGCAGTTAGCACAGCACACTTGGCCCCTTCCCCTTCCCCTCCAGCTTCCCCTACCCAACGTTGGCATTTTATGTATACCATATGTTAGATAGTATGCTTAATCTCTCTTTAATCTTATCATTTATTTGTTTATTTTTTCTTCCTTCTTTTGTCTGAGGAGAGGATTTCAATCACAAAACTTTGGTGCATTCATAATACCTCCATCTCAAACCTAAAACATGTGTAGGTCAGAAGGTTGATCACCAGAAATGAAAACGAGTATATGAACATTTGAGAATTTACTTTTTATGCAAAACTGACAAATATCTAAGAATTCAACTGGGTAAGCATCTAAGAGTCATATTTACTTAAGGACTAAACCAAGCAAATTACCACAACCTTGTGCCAAAAACAAATCAAAACATGATTGAAAAGAAAATGCTTATACACCGCGAGACCCAAGAGCTAACATACCGCTATTGGAAGAAGCATCAGATATCGATAGGTTTCCAAAGTCGAGCAAAGGCCGCTTTAGTGGCCTCTCATGAATTTCCAACCCTGACAGAACCACAAAATGGGGAAAAAATTACCGCTGAAAATCAAAAACTTTAGCTTCAAAAATAGTAAGAATGAACTGAAACGTTGGAGATAAACATCACTACTTACAAAAAGCATCGAGCTTAGACTGAAAAGCTTTTCGTTTGACCCTAACAATTACTGGCTTGTCGATGTTCAGCGTAGTTGAAGAACTCTCGGCCATTAATTAGATCACTTTAACGTGGGTTAGGGTTTTTCCGAATTTAATCAATGCTTTTGCGATACACCCGCAGGAGAATTAGACTGAAAATTCGAAAGTTTGTCAGTGCCTGGAGAATTTACACACCGGCTCGTGACATTCGCAATTGGTAGTTTGATTTTGAGGGTAATTGGCACTTTGCGGTTTGCACCCATAAAATACATTTAAAAGACACATTGTACCCTCAGAATACAAAAATACAGAAAATATCTTGGAATTATATTTTCTTTGATAAATTGTATTTTAAGTAATTTTTGGTCAAAATAATTCAATTTAAGTGAGAGTAAAAATATTTAAATATATTCTAAAGTTAATCTCTCAATTAAAATTTTTAAAATTTATTTTACTTTTCTTCAAAAAAAAAAAAATGACCCATGTAAAAAAGAATAAATAGAGTTGTCCATCCCTAAATTTACATAGGATTTTCTTTATAATCATTCAATCAATATTTTAAAATTCAAAATATCATAAAATTAGCTTTAAATTTCAATTACCA
>JACGDI010005432.1:1658757-1673548 GCA_014898725.1 Jacaranda copaia
AAAAAAGGTGTAATAGGGAGTTTGGTTGTGTTTTTATTTTTAATTTTTATTTTCAATATTTTTAAAATTTAAAAAGCTAATTAGAATAAATGAGTTAAAAATAGAATTATATTTAAATAATATGTTGGAAATTTAATAATTATATAGGATTTAGTATATTATAGATGAAGAGAGAGATAAGATATGTAAGTCAATGGAAGAAGATACGTAGGTTATTGAAAAACGTGTTTTGAGATAAAAATAAGTTGAAATATTAATAAAAATAATAATAAATTGTAGATAATTCATTTTTAAATAATAAAAATAATTAAAAATAAAAATAAAACATAATCAAATTGCCCCTGATTGCAAAAAAATAATTGAAAACAAGTCCCAAAAAAGGTAATTCAAATTTTGGTAGATTACCAATTGTTCGCATGGCAATATATTATGAGATTTTTCACTGTATTTAAAACAAAATTTTCATTGAAAATACATGCGTAATCTTTCTCCATGTGTTTCTTTAGACAAAAATTCCATTTTTCCATCTCTTTTCACATGATAAATATTTTTTTTAAATATGAAGTCTAAATCAAACCCATATTTGAATCGAAATACCGATACAAATTCTTTCCTCTTCAATCAGAGATGTTCATATTTCAACAAAATTGATAATAAGTTCTTTTATAATTGACTATTTGTCAAATGTTCAGAAAACATATGTACTCGAACAAATAGCTCTACGAATGAACGGATCGCATTGACTTTCAAAATGGAAACATTCTCAAAGTGGGTGGAAATTCACTTATACTATGATTACATTATGTAGTTAATTTTCTTTGAAAAATTAATGTGTCCAAGTGTGATTTTCAAATTGAATTTCACGCAGACCTCAAAAGGGAAGAAGAAAGAAAGGGGTGAAGAAGACAAGATTTTACCTAATTACTGGCCGACCCTAAACCGAAAACATCGGATGTTTTCACACTGCTTTGAATATAAATTTCCTTTTCACTTCTCTGAGTTGCTGGGGGCCACAATTATGTGACCTCAAAACAGATATTAATTGATGTTGTAACAATTACCGGTCGCCTGTAAAACAGAAAACACAACGTTGGGTGTGCGTATTTATGATCTGTATATGAATGAGGTCAGGTTGACGTTCGGGTGGCATCATTTCTGTTTTGGGCTTTTCGTACTTAAATAAATAAATTTAAAATAATTCTATAGTTACAAAGGCTTACAAAATTGTTCTGAAAGAATATAATTAAATATGTGTTTTTTTTTTCTCTCAAAATGAATTTTTAAAATGATTAGATTGTTTTTGTAATTTAATTGGTAAATAACTTAAAACCCCATATTCTTTACATCACAGTAATTATCAATTATATATACATATATCTACATATCATAATATTTTATTACTATATCTTAATAAAAAATACTACTAAAATTCATTTACACTCTCAAAATCCAACAAAAAAGACATTAATTAGACTGTAACAGTAGAATTTGTTTCATCTCAAAATATAAACAAATATACCAAATTTTCCCAAAATAATTTTCTTACTATTCTCAAATTATAAACAAACACACATTACATTCCCCAATACAAATTTCATATTCCCCAATTGCACTCCTAAAACTCATTCTCCCAAAATAGATAATCCAAAATATATAATTTGTAAATAAACATTACCAAACAGAATTCCCATTGGATAATTTACACTGTGTTTGCTTTCAGAATTTTGATAAAGAAAAGAAAATATTAGGGGGAAAAAAAGAATAAAGAAATATAAATTTTCAAATTTATTTGATTGTTAAGGAAAATAATGAAGAAATGAATGAAGAAAAGTGAAATGATGAAATTGTAGGAGAACGAGAGAGATACTTCAACGTTAGGAAAATTCATTTTTCTCAAATGCACTATATTTTTTCTCAAGTTTTTCTTTCTTTAGTATTTTCCTCACTAACCAAAAACTAAACGTACTTTCTTTAACATTTTCCTTTCTTTTCCTCACCAAAATCCATTAACCAAACATAGTGTTAAGGTTAATTTTTCATTTATGTTAAAGAAAGAACAATGAATTTAGGACAGGGAGTATGAACAATACAAACCCAAAATTAGCACTTCCTCCAGAGCAAGTTAAAATCCTTCCCAGAAAATGCAGTAAATACTAAGAATAATCACCATATGAGAAACATCAACATATATACATAATCAAGAAAAGTTTTACCCAAAGGCCATCTTTCATGTGTTAATATATTCAACCACAATGTTCCAATCAACTCACAAAAGGCATACCTTTTAGAGTACTTGTATGAGTAGAAAACCTTCTGGGCATCAAAAACTTCATATCAGTATCATCAAATGCAGCATATTTTTCTACAGGCATGTTGCAGAGCTTGCAAAAAGCCAGTGCTGTATAGATGAAGTTATCAATTGAGATCCTTTAAGCGCATAAAGCAGGATAATATAGCAGAACGAAGAGTTAGAGGTAAGAAAGAGTTGAGGAACACTTGTAATATATTTCTGTTTATATATTACAGCCTTCTGCCTCCATTCAATAGGAATTACCTTAATGCTCCTCATTTCTGTACTTCGCAACCGTAAAAATGTACTCTTTCTCACTGAAGTACTTATCAATCATCAATATTTGAACCACCTTCTTATACCTTCTTCTGCAGTCCAGAAACATTGATATGATCAATTCATTGATTAGCAAAATCAGTTCCCGGAACCACCAACTAATTGACCTAGGCCATGCCAAGAAAGAGACAGAAGAAGCCTCTTATAAGGTCATCTGCTCCTATGCACAAGTTTCAAGCGGCCCCTGAGAAACACAAGAGAATTAGAAAAGAACATAACCAAGATGCAAACAGTAACTTGCTGACCATGCCACAAGTAGCAATACATTGCTGCACAAAAATGGACAAACAGATATAAAGAAGCTGCAATACTACAATTAGCTAACCACAAGAGAACTGACAATCCAGCATCTTTCATTTGGTAACTTGCCTTGGGAGGTGAACAAGAAATAACTGATACCTTCAATTCCCAAGTTCGTTTATTGAAAGGAAAACTGGGTAAGAAATAAGCATGTTCACAAAAGGTGGAATTGAATGTAAGTTGCAAATTTCATGGAACAATTTGACATACCTTTGACAATTATACTGCCTTTTTTCTAGTCTCAAACTCCTCTTTCCACAACTTCCAAGCAATTCTGACTTCCTGTAATTGGGATTCAGGGATACTAGTATTTGCATCCAATATTTCTACCCAGTCCTTCCAAGGGGACTTTAAAGGGTCTAGAAACTTAGACAACTGATGCAACATCACGGAGTAATAGAAATCATCAACCAACTTGAGAATTTCTTCCGATTCAACCAATGTCAACAGTTCTGGCCTTGTTACATTGCCAGGTTGTTTTCTGATAACAAAATTGTTGCCCCTTAAAATTAGAACTTCAGATGGAGCAAGAGGTAAGACTATCCGGGAGAACTTGGAGAGGGATAACGTCAAAATATCTCTTGGAAGTAAATTGCGCTTTATTGCAACAGCAGTTCCTACCATTTTGCGTATCTGGTCGTGTATTGTGAAAAAATGTTAAGCATAAGTACAATGAAGTAACCATAAGATGCTCAAAAAGACACCACCTAGATACACGTTTTTACTTCTACTTAGGTATTGGGTCAAGTGGGCCGCCCCAGCACATGAGCACATGGACGGCTGGGGCAGGGGGCTGCATTTCTTTCTATGTATTCAAAAACAGTGGAAACAGATCCTTCAAGCTCTTAACTCCTCCATCCATATAATCACATTGAAACACACACACACACACACACACACACACACACAAAAGCCACTGTGTTATGATGCTTTTTGCAATGACAAAGCTTGGCGTCATGGATAAGAAACTGAGCAATAGTAATCATCATGACAAGAAAAACTTAAAATAGATATATAAGCATCAATAGAGTAATCTTATAATGGCATTCAAGATACTCATTGCATATGTTTCCTATACTTCGTCCTGTCAGGTTCAATTCTTCTTGATCTCATTATTAAGAGTGCTGCAAGTGAACCACTTAGTTTGTATGAATCGCCCATGTCAGTAGCATCACAATTTGTATGTTAAAGACAGGACATTAACTCATTCAGACATAGTAAAGATAAGTAAGCCATAAAATGAAAACACAAAGAACTTACCTGATGCAGCATGAATGACTCTCCGCAAATGGATATTTCTACGTAATTCAGACCAGACAGCTGCTCCAACTTTCCACAATAACACTGAAAAATCTTTCTGAAATGTGAAGCACTAAGTCTGTCCTTCTCATCAGGTTCATGCAGCCACCGAGCACGTATGGGTAAAATGAGATTTGGTTCCTTCAAGTTATCTTTATTGTCATCAAATACTCCAACTGAAGATCTGTCAGAGTTGGGGAAAAGAAAATTGTTCTTCCTTTCCCCAAAATCTGTCATTAGAGATTCATTAGCTGCTTGAATATCTTCTGCATCACTCACCTCTGCCTCGGAGCCACTTTGCACATCTGATGACATTGCCCTCTCTGATACAGAACCATTTCCAGAAGATCCTCTCTGAGAAAACTGTTTTCTGTATTTAGATCGAACTGTATAATTGTGAAATGGATGTTCTCCCTGAAACACCAATCAGTGGCACAAACTAGTTGATGAAAGTGAATTTTTATCTCTCTTCAGACAGTAGAATATCCACTATGTCGTATGATTGTAAGTTACGTAGATCTGCATGCTAATATAACTTCCTAGATTGTAACCCATAATTATATTCACTTGTATTAGTTCCAGATTTAGATGATGAAGAAAGTGAATCTTTTTTGCCAACAGAGTGGCCCTTATAGAAAAAACCAAAAAAGAAATTATTATTTCTATGGAACTCCAGGAAAACAAAACTTACTATGAAGAAATCAATCTCTTACAGCCTCAAAGCATAAGACAGTTACTTCTCGAATATCCAATCTATCCATGAGCAGAAAACCAAACATCTAAAAGTTTGAGAGGCTCCTCTAAGCATTAAATATACCTCAAAACTGTTCAATATATCATTGAAATCTGATAGATGGTGATCAACTTCGCTGGCCGTAAAATTCTCTTTTACTCCAATAACTTCAGCAGGAAGAAGATATGAATATTTGCGGATGCTACATTCCTTTCGGGCATCAAAACTCCTGAAAATAAGGTAAGCAAACATTAAATAATTAGAAAATGGGAATGGAACCAAGAAGAAGCACATGGAACACTCCAATTTATGAATAATGAGATGCAATAGCGCACAGAGAGAGAGAGAGAGAGAGAGAGAGAGAGAGCACCAAAAGTAGCCATCACTGTAGAGAAGGCTCTACCTTTGTGAAGGTAAGATGCTGAAAACTCTTATGTTTTCAGGAAGATGAGAATTAATAGAACTAGCAAGAGCAAAGCCATTTGGATCATTGTCCCAAGCAAATGCTGGGATCTCCAATTTCAAAGATATCACGGTCGCCAGTGAATGAACCTGAATGCATGAAAAATTATGGAGTATGATGGACAGAGTTGTATAGAAGGAGGACATGTGCCAGAAACCTATTTAGAAGAACAATATACAATAGCGACTATGTAGCCTACCCCTTTATCAGTTCGGCTACTTCTCGCCCATCCAATTTTGTGCAAATCTCCAAAATTACTATCCCTAATTCCACCAGCTTTAAAAATAGCTTTCTCTAATTGACCTTCAATGGCTGAAAAACAAAATTACAGTGCTTTAGCAAAATCTTGTTTAACTTCAATACAGTCAATCAAAAGGCAGAACCAATAGATTAAAATCAAATTAAGCTCTATTTACTGAACGTCTCTAGCAAAAGAGTCATAGCAATCAAAAAAGTAGTTTTATATTGAGACCACCAAGCAAAAGAAGATAACGGTTTGCTGGCAACAAATAGGGAGCAGACAGAGAAACCGATATTCTGGCAATGTTTAAACAAACAACCCCATATAATCCATGTCGGCAAAGTGAAAACTTAACTATGTTCTACATCTTTTGCAATATTGGAAGAGACAAAATGCAATAGATTTCCATAGAAGAAAATGATAGTATATTCTTTACTATATCTTTAATCCAAGTTACTAAACGGAAATGAAAATTGCATCATTAAATTCTCATTCTTGGGTTCCTTTCTGAACCAAAAAACGATCTCTGGAACAACAAAAGATGCTTCCCACAAATCAATTTGAGAGAGGGGCAAAAAAAACAGAGAAATGACAACAAAAGCAAAGAAATAAAGAAATCTCACTGGATAATGCATGTTCATCTCTCTGAATTTGCAAACCTGCAACGACGTTAGGCCAAAATCCATCAGGGGAGCAAAAGGGCGGGGGAGAGAAAGAGTTCTACAAGAATGAAGAAACAAAAAACATGTGTAAGTGCAGAAAGAACAGACCTCGGTAATCGGAACCAACATAACCAACACGCATTACGACTTTCTTCTTGCGAAAAGGTTCCCATTTGTGGGCAGTCTCCGAAGGCGGCAACTGGGTGGTGGCAGCGGAAGAAATGGAGAAGCGGAAGATAATTACTTTCAGAGGCTTGCGGCTGCTGGGGTTCCTGAAGCTCAGGTTAGTTGTTAATGGAGTAACCCACCACGGGGATATTGAGATTCGTAGAAAGGAAACCGCCATGCTCGGTAAACTTCGGAGGTGTGCGTGTGCTTCCAAACGCCACAGCGTTGCTTGATTTGATCAGCTAGTTCTTCCTCTCGGGTATCGTGTTTGAAGGTCGTTACGCTTTTTAGCGTTCGTTGGGATGACCACGCTTTCTGTTAATCGAGCGTTTGCCAATTTAAAAAACTGCAAAATATTTTTAAAATTTTTTATAGGTATAATGTTGGGAAAATGTAAATTTTGGTCCCCCAAGTATACCACTAAATCAATTTTTGTCCCCATATTTTCACTTGTATCACATTGTGTTCCCAAAATTTTATTTTTTCATTAAATCTCATCCTCCCATCAAGTCCACCGTTTGACAGCCGTTTCCTATTGCTTGAAGAAGGCGGAATGTTTTCCTTTTCTCTCATGTTGCTGTTGTTCTTGAAAACCAAAAGCTTTTTTGTAGTAATTTAGTGATGGATGGTGATGAATTTGTGGATTTTTTTCCTGTTTGTTTTCCTATTTTTTTCTTTAAGTTACTTTAAATTTGGCTTGTTGGAATTTGGTTAGTTTCAAGAATTTGAACTTTTTCTAGAATTTCATTGCATTATATTGAATTTGATTGTTTAGAATTACTGGTTGAGTTTTTTACTTTTGTCTTGTGGATATAATGGTAGATGATTTTATGATGTAATATGTTACTTGTTTTGGTTGTGACTGTCACAATTTTTTGCATACTGTTGTGGTCAATTTTGCTAAATTGAGGAACTCAATGCTAACTACTTGGACAGTGTGAATTTCCTTCCCAATGCAATCTTGCTTTTTAAATTTTAATTTCATGTGGCCCTCATTCCCCTTAGACGAGATTAATGCTTTTAATTCATGAATTTTTTTCTTCCTCTTGGGGAGACTTGAATTAATATTAATATTATATGATTCCTGAATCTATTCTGTAAAAAATAAAATAAAAAAAGGTTTGACAATACAATTTTTTGTTAGTTTAAGTTTTTACTTGTTTATCTTTAATTAGTTTGGTGACATGCCCAATGGATCTTATTTTGTATTCAAAGAGCAATTTAGGAAAATTGTAATAATCAAATTATCCTTGAGATTTAACATCCTATCAATAAGCATAAAAGTAGCATTAAACAAACATTACAAAAACAATTACATAAGTTGTAATTTGTTCACATTTTTTTATGAATTGTTATCTTTTAACACCAAAAACCTTATCACTATTGCAAATAAGCCAATAATAATTGCCAATATAATTAAAGCACAAACTTTTTTCTTCTTTAATTCATCAACTTCTTTCTCTATCAATTTTACTTTGCTATTCATTTTCCTCAATTCAGCCTCCCTTTTTTCCTCCTTTATCAAGGATTCATTTAATTGCTATTCTAATTTCTTCTTTTTAACAATCTAGAAATTATTTGTTTTAACCTAGGGCACATTTCAAGGTCTAACCATATGAAAACTCCACAATAACCCCTAGTTTGAAAAAACAAAAAAATATAATTAGTTTGTTAATTACAAATATAAACTAGGTCTAATGAAAAAAATAAGGACTTACCTCATAATTTGGATATGCCCAAAACCTCATTACAGGATTCAAAACTAGTTTTCAATAGGAGTTGTATCCCACATTTACAATAAATTTCTTCCTTTTGTGTAACTCCATTATTAAAACCATGTGAAGAGGAGGAAGATACCATTTTTTTCCCTATAAAATCACAAGAAAACTAAACCTAACAAATTTTGAGTAAAAAATACTGATACAAGAAGAAAATATGCAAGAAATGGGCTGATCTGGTAGAAAATGGCGCCAACAATTCCCTCCAATTGTCAGTCGTGAGCAATTTAATGGTGGTGTTGATGGAAGGATGAGATTTAATAAAAAAAAAATGAAACTTTGGGGATGCAATGTGATACAAGTGAAAATATGGGGACCAAAATTGATTTAGTGGTATACTTGGGGGACCAAAATTAATATTTTTCTGGCAGAAAATGGCGCCAATAATTCCCTCCAATTGTCAGCTGTGAGTTATTTAATGGTGGACTTGACGGAATGGCGAGATTTAATGAAAAAACGAAACTTTGAGGACGTTGTGTGATACAAGTGAAAACATGGGGACCAAAATTGATTTAGTAGTATACTAGGAGGATCAAAATTGATATTTGCCCTATAATGTTCAAGGAAAATATAGATAGACCCCTTGGATTTTGAAAATTAAATCAATCGTTATTAAATTGAAAAAATTTACGAACACCAACATTTAAAAGATATTTAAAAATTCAATTTTATTCTTGAATTGATTGAACTCATAATTAATGAGATAAAACATTGAATATATAATTATGAATATTTTAAAATTTTAAGATGAAATAAAAATTTATTGACATTAATATTTAAAATTATCTTATTTTGCTAAATATTATAAATTGCATCAATTGATCCTTAAGTACAATTGTTACGTATGAGTATTTTTGATTATTTATTACTCAGTCAATGAAATATTCTCTAATTTTACATGAAGATATAATATTAGATAATCAAAATCATCAAAATTTGAATTTATAAAATATGAGAATAAATCAAATTTCAAAATCGTAACATATACAATAAATTAACGGGTCATAATATACTAACATTAGAAAATTTTGAAAACTTTAAATATTGTGTAAAATGCTGATCACCAAGTGATAATTGATAGAAATAGAGTTCAAATCCTTCTAAGAAATTAATGTGATGGTGGGGCTTATGCTTCTAGAATGCATTTGTATAGAGCGCTTGAGTTAGCAAATGATTATTTAAATACTTTTTCGACTTTGTGTATTTATATTTTAATTAATTAAATATTTAATGAATTTCAACTCACATAAGTTTATATTGACTAAATTTTTAGTGGGCTTCAACCCACTTAAGTTTGGCTATTTGGGTGGCCATCACGACCGGTTTCAATCCAATTAAAATTGGGTTATTGTCTTGATAAATTTATTTTTTTGGGCTCACTATTTATTTATTTACTTATATGTTTTATTTATTTTTTATTTCTTTTACCACCAAATTCTTATTTTGTCATATAGGCTAATTTTTTAAGATTTATTTATTTACTTATATGAATATGTGAAATGAATGTTAAGATTTACATGAAAAAGGACAAAGAACTTTGGAATGAGCAAAAATGGCTAAGTGATGGTGAACCTCAATTAAGGGTGAAGGGTATAGTGTAATGGACTAATGGTAATAGACAAGCCATAAACTGAGGTTTCATTTTATCTCTTCTTCTTCTCAGCGTACCCCAACAAGCCTGCAGTTGTCATCTTTCAGAACTCTTCAGAGTTCTCACTCCCTTAAACCCTACAAGAAACCCCAACCTCCCCTTCCACCATTATTGAATCTTATTTCTCCAAGAGATATACAGATTTGTTGGAGATGAATCCATCAATTCTTCTGCAGCCATACCCTTCTCCCACCTTCCTTTTCCCACCCTCCACCCGTATCCGCCGCCACCGCTACAAAATTTCCACTGTCCGCTCTTGTTCCTCCACCGATTCCCAACCCTCCGCCTCCGCCTCCACCTCCGCTGTGAAGCCGAATGTTTTTGGAGATAAGAGGGAGCTCACAGGTATCCAGTCCCTCGTCGATGCTATGTCGCCGCCCGTTCGAGTAGCCGGCTCTGCTCTAATTATTGCTGCCGCTGTCGCTGCTGGATACGGTCTCGGGTCTAGGTTTGGTGGGTCGAGAAATGCTGGATTTGGTGGGGCCGTTGTGGTTGGTGCCGCTGGTGCTGGGGCTGCTTACGCGCTGAATTCTTGCGTCCCAGAAGTCGCGGCTGCTAGTTTGCACAATTATGTGGTGGATTGTGATGACCCTGCGGCTGTCAAGAAGGAAGATATCGAGGCCATTGCAAACAAGTAATTCAATTTTATTCATTGTTCGTCTGCACATTCAAAAGACGTCTTTTTTTCTTTTTGCAATTAATGGTTGGTTGAGCAATAGTGCAACAGGGCAGGACTAGTTTCAAAATGCTTCTTTGCATTAACTATAATAAATATTTGTGAGGCTATCTATTACAAAATTATAGGTTCCCAATATGGGAATTATCATTGATTAGACAAAATGTTTTAGCTGTTATATGTAGTTCCTCAAAGCACATAGACAATGTTGGATGAGGAGTCCTAGATGTGCGGCGAGATAGGATGTTTTGTACCTCTGCTAATTTCCTAAAAGAAGAAAAGAAGAAATTTGAAATGTTCTAATGTGGGAGGCTTGAATTGTATGGGCTGACAGTAAACTAGAGCCAGAAGGAGCAAATGGCTGCAAATTCAAAAATGGAGCACAATAATGGAGGGACTTGCCCTAAGTTGTGGGGGATGACCAGATGAGAGAAGGGCAACTCCCATGGAGGCTGAGGCCATGGAGGACACAAGTGCCTCCACCTGTCTCTTCATTGCTTATAGCAGTGATTATGGAATATGAAAGTCAATTTCGTGCTTGAACATCATAATATTCTGAAGTTTTGATCTGCAGTTGCTTTCTCTTCTCTCTTTTCTTTTCAAAATAAAATTGGAAATATTGTAGCATATTCTTTTCTCTCTCTGTCTTTATCATTCCCTTATATCATATTTCTACTGTTTATGATATGGTGAATTGGATCATGTTCTTTGCTAACTTCTGCTCGATTCTATGTACTTGTGTAATCTCGCAGATATGGAGTTAGCAAACAGGATGAGGCATTCAATGCGGAGCTGTGTGACATATATTGTCGGTGAGTGAAAAACATTTGCCAAGTTGTTGTAATCAGTTTATTTGTGCATGTAGGAGTGGTGTCCATCAATCCTAATGGAAAATAGTTTGTGCATGTCTATAAGTTTATTAGTGGGCATGGTGAAGGGAAAGTCAAGGGGTAAGGATAATGTGTAATCAATTGGAATCTGATGCATCTCGAGTCCCTATTGGTTGATTCTTCTTTTAGTTATTTTCTTGGTGAGTGATATTGACCTGTCGAGTGTTTCTAATTTGGTGCTTTAGATTTGTATCTACTGTCCTTCCTCTTGGAAGTGAAGATCTTAAAGGTAATGAAGTGGAAATCATTATCCAGTTCAAAAACTCATTGGGTATTGATGATCCAGATGCAGCAGCCATGCACATGGAGGTACCTGTTTCCTTTATTTCTTATGTCATCACTGAAAGAATGCTTGGGACTGCAGTTAATGAATGGAATCCATTTATTTTCTCCTTTTTTCTCCCCCCTGGTTTTTAATTGGTGATTTCTCAGATTGGTAGGCGGATATTTAGGCAAAGACTTGAAACAGGGGATCGTGATGCTGATATGGAACAACGTCGGGTAGGATGTTTTTTTGTTATGTAAGTAATATTGGTTCTAATGCTGCTTCTATGGCGAGAAAGGATGGAGCTTGACCATTTCTGATGTTTCCAGTGCAGGCATTTCAGAAGCTAATTTATGTTTCAAATCTTGTCTTTGGAGAAGCGGCTGGTTTCCTCTTACCATGGAAACGTGTGTTCAAGGTTACTGATGCTCAGGTATCTAAGTAATGGAATGCTTTATGCTGAATGTATTTTCCTAAAATTTGCAATGAAGTTGTTGAAATATTTTATGTTAAAATTTGTCCAGAATAACAAATTTTGACAGTATAAACCATTTTAGAATTTTTATAGCCTTTCTATTGCCTTTTCTCAATCAGGTTGAGGTTGCTATTCGGGACAATGCCCAAAGGTTGTATGCCTTCAAGCTTGAATCAACTTCCCAAGGTAACAAACACAATTCATTAATTATGATGTAGGAAGGTTCTTAATATCAAGTTTTGCTGAAGAATTAACTGAGTGCTTGTTGCTTCTGCTAGGTTGTTATTATTTTCTTTCTAAAGCTTCAAATCAATCATCGTTGTTCTTCTTAATGTCAGTTTTACTTACTTTTCTATGCCATGGTATGCAAAATATAAACAAGAATGAGCTTCCCTAAAATTATCTCATGTCGTGGCACTATAACTTTTTAAGTATTTTCAAGTGCTAATGAATGGCTTGTCAACGAGCTGCTGTTATATTAAACCAGGAAAGGGTGGAAGTTCCTACTAGCAGGAAAAGTTTGGGCAATTTTGCTAAAAATAGATTGCAGTCAATTTCAATTTTGATGGAGAAAGAAATAAAAAGTAATCAAAATTTACCTTCATTAAAGGTATATGTTAAATTCAAATTATTCCAGTAATCCTTAGAAATATGTACATATGTATTAGAGTGGTGGGCAATGCTTTTTGATTACATAATTTATCTATAATGCATTTTATTAAAATTTTCTGGAATGTTTCTCTTTGTGTGTGTAATTAATCAACCAATTCTGAAGTACATCTTTGGTCACTTCTAAGTGAAAAATTAAGCAATCTGTTTTTTCTTTTCCGCAATTATTTTATAGCTTAAGGTAAATTTTGCTAGAGCATAACAAAATTGTATTGTATGTGTTTTATATTCTTTATAGATTGAAGAATTTTGAAATTTGTAGGCAACTTATTTGTTCTTTACAGCAAGCTTTTGAAACATCATTAGAGCATTTAATTTAAAAAATCATCACTCTATTAGATATTTAAAGATTATTTAGATACAATTTTAAGTTGAGACTTATTGTAACTGAGTGACGGGGCCAAGCACTTGAAATAACTATAATTATATACGCGCACCTGTGTGTGTTTGTAGAGTGTTTTACCAAGTCTTGGGAGTCCAGGGACTCTCTTGGCCCCCTTCCCCACTCTCCATCACTATGCTAAACTCTATAAGGACATGTACGTGAGCCCATTCTTGTTAATTTCACTTTTTCTCCATCTAGGACATTCTATTTGCTGTCTGTGGATGTGGTCTTATTTTCTTTGACATGATTATTGGAGTTATTTTTTTGGTACAGTTTACACTTCTCTAATTAGTAATTGGGTAAGAGTGCAACATTAAAGTGCGTTTCGAATGATTTTTAGATATTGATGTGAGCCAGTTGGTCAGCCTCAGAGAAGCACAAATTTTGTTTCGACTTTCCGATGAGGTAAAGAAACAGTCCAGCTATATATTTTATGCAATGTCATACCAATCATATGAAAAAAAAGAGTTGAACTCTGTTGCATGTATCTGTCAGATATTACACAGGTGACAATGCTATAATCTTTAAGATTGAGAAGTGAAGTGCGATGCACATACCTATCTGCTAATGTTAATGGTTTCTTTTCTTTGCAGCTTGCTGAAGATATGTTTAGGGAGCATACGAGAAAGCTTGTGGAGAAAAATATATCAGCAGCTCTCAGTGTGTTGAAGTCCAGAACTAGAGCAGTGTATGAACGATATAACACTAATCTTCTTGAACTTGTAGTGATGTGCAAGAGCGAACATTTTGAGGATGGTGTTTTCTACAAAATAAAAATTATCTAAAGAAAAAGAAGAAAAAAAAATGAAGAAGAGGAAGCATGATAAGTTGTCAAGCTTATTAGAACTAGACGGCTTTGGCCAGGCCAAGCCCAAGCTTAGCTCAAACTCATTGGATAAGCTTGGCCCTCACAAGTTGGACTTGGATCATGGACACAATTGTGCTTTGGTTTCTTTCTCTTTCTCTTGAAATTTTGTTTTTTCTTTTTGGTTAATGACTTATTTATTAAATCAAAATAAACATCATGCGCTGTTTCGTAAGGAATAGTTAATGGTTATAAGTTGTTGACAACTCGTTACTTTGAACAGCTTGAGCCAAAATTAGCCAAGCCCATTGGGTGTGGTACTATACACAGATCTAAATCAGTTTATGTCCATGTGCCAAGTTTTGTTTGATTAAATATTTGGATGAAATGACTGTGAGCATAAAGTTGGTTACAGTCCTAATTCATACAAAGGTCCATGGTGCAGTGATTGCATGCTCATGATAGCACGTTATTCTTTTAGCTTTTGCTCAACTAGTTTTTCTCTGGTATATATATATATTTTCCCTCAACTAGCTGACTGTTTCTTCTCAACATATTCCTACAATCTATACATTTAGCATATGCATTGCCTTATTGAATGTATATATCCAACAGGCAACGTGTTATTGAGGAGCTGGATAAGATATTGGCTTTTAATAATCACTTAATCTCACTTAAAAGCCATCCTGATGCTAGTCGTTTTGC
>JACGDI010005432.1:1702840-1723922 GCA_014898725.1 Jacaranda copaia
TTAGAATTGCCCAATTGAATTTTTGCTCTTCAAAAAATATAAAGATTTTACGAAAAATTATATCAAAAGTTGTAGTAAATATTAAACGTATTTTAATATATATACTAATTAAAAAAAGTACGTGCTGAGCGCTGCAGGTCAAATGAGGTTAATTTTAGGCTTTATTTGGTTATATTTTTCCAAAATAACATTGTTTTAAGAAAATATATTTCCATTTTTCCTCTAGAGCACACATTCTCTAATATATATATATTATATCATTATATATATATTTATTATTTTAACATTAAAAAAATCACTCAATTTCTTTTTCACCCTAAAAACCTAACAAAAAAGATTGATTTGATTGCTACAACAAAAAATATCTCCCCCAAAACATAAACAAACATACCAAAAAATAACTTTTCATATTTTTCAATAATTTATTCTTTCAAAATACATAATAAACACAAAATAAAACCAGACAAAAAACATAACCAAACATTCACTTAGTTTTTAGCGTATTTATTTACTTAGAAAAGCTTAAACATTACTTCAAAACTTTTAAAATTTAACTAAAAATTGAAAATTACTTTCATTAATAAGATTATCACTAAAATACTCTCAATATCACTATTCGAAAAATGGGTCAAAGGAAGATATTCTTTCTGCGGAACATACAAGAAATAGAACATTAATTAGCTAGAATGAAATGCAAGATTTGTAAGACAAGGGTTTGTTTGTTTCTAATAATGATCAGATCTTGAGGATCCCCAGGATGCAGTATCACTATATTTGCCACAGTAATTCGGAAAATTTAATAACAAAAGGTACTATATGTGGTTGATGCATTAGTCAAAGTAAGGCATATGATTATTAGAAATGCTGTTGTAGCTAGCCGTGCTAGAAGGGGATGTGTACAGAGATGGAGTTGAAGAAGTGGAAGAAACAACAATAGAAGACTGCAGTGGAGGCGGCTGCTGGGGAGGTGCTGCGACAGGAGCAGGTGGAGATGGTGTTGGAGTAGGCGGAGCTTGTGGCAGCTCCGCCACGGAAACAGCCAACGCCGCCGCATGGGTCGACGCAATGAATGTGTTTGCAGCTTCTCTATACTTGTATCTCAGTATCTCAGCCCTTACTGCATTAAGCTCAGCTTGTAAAGTTTGAACCTGTTGTTGCAAAGCTGAAATAGCACCCATGCATCCATAAACTGGATCTCTGAGCCTCACATTTGCTTCATAAACCAAACTGTTTGCAGCATCAGCTCTTTGGGGCTCAGGCACCTCCTGAGAAATTAAGGAAATTACATCAAAAAATGCTAAATCATATAGAATTTAAGGTTGAACAACACAAATTAACAGTACTGATTAACTAACGAAAAATTCATTAAAAATTTAGCAAAATCTATCTAAAATATGGGTTTGTAATGGACGATCTTCCGTTACAAGTCTGTCAGTACATGTCTTGTCAGTACGATTTGCAGTGAAGTTTTGATTGAAGGGATCCACTTAGGAGTTGAGAATCTTAACTTCATAATTACAAATTTATTTATTTGGATTAATTTTAAGTTAGCAATAGATTTCAAATCGACTAAAATTGGAATCATTTGTTATTTTGAGTTCCAAATCCTTAATTTTCACAATTCAAAATCTTTTCATTTTCTAACTCAACATACATAGTAAAATTTCTTACAAGAACACCCCCCCACCCGCCACATATATATGCCAAAATTAAAAGAATGAAAAATTTAGGTACCATGAGCATCTTGGAAACATTGCTAGCCCCGAAGACTTTATGAACAGCAGCAAATTTATGGGGTTCGTGAGGGGAGAAATAGGGAGAGAATGGGCATTCCTCGGCACATCTTCTCCTCAAGAGCTTACAAGCTGCACAAGGTGTGATTGTGTTCAGTACTGTCCCACCAGCAGCTGCAGGAGGACCCAACATATGTCTCTTTCCCATATTGTTATTCACTGAATTAAGATTATTACAACCATCGATCTCCGTCTTCAACTTCTTTCCAATCTCATCAAACCCTTCCCTGAATATAAAGCCAAAAATACCGCACAAGATTAATATTGACAGGGAAAGGAAAAAGAAAAAAGAATTTCTTGTGAAGATTAATTAGCAAAATTACAAGAATAGTGTTTCTATTCTTTTACCTTTCCCGTGACATTCAAGAATTATATATGTGGGCCTTGATTGGATTTGGAGATACAAAAGGAAAAGAAAAGCGCAGAAGGGGAAAAGATGATAGGTCAATATGTTAGGTTTTTTAAAGAAAGTTGGTGTGATGGGAAAATTCATGTGAAGTACTAAAAACTATTGAGGGCGGCTGCACGACAGACAATGGACTTTGATGAAATTATATGCAGGCAGATGTAGACACCATTTGTTTTGAGAGGGAGAGAGAGAGAGAGAGAATGCCAGCTCTTTCAAGTTTCAAAGGCAATTGGCCATGTGTGTGAGATCTCGCAGATATTGACTTTGGGACAGCAACATAATGCGACTTTGCGTCTCACGTTGAACAACGTTTGTTTAATTAATGAAGAAATAAATTTGACATATGATATGCTATCGGAATTTTCAAGCACACGAAAGCAAATGATTAGGGGCTGTTTGGATTTATTTTCGGGAGGCATTGTCATTCTTTTTTTGAAAAGGAATAATGAAAAATTAATTATAAATACGTTTTAAAAAATATATTTTTAAAAGTTTTGTTTAAAAATGTAATAATTATATAGGGTTAAAAATAAATTGTATTTAAAAAATATAGTGTTTTTGTATTAAAAATTGTGTAGATATGAGCAACAAAAAATAAAAGGTGAAAATAGAAAGAAAGTATAGTAGAGTGTTTGAAAAAATGTGTTGAAAATGAAAATGTTTGTAAGAATAAGGAAAAAAATTGATAAATTTCTACGTTTATTTTTAAGAGAAAATGAAATTGGGCTTTGAAAACGAAACCAAACGGACACTTAGAAATAGGGAGTACTGCTTGTGGGAACTCATTATTTTCACCACGATAACAAAAACTGATGGAATAAGTGATAAAGATTAATGAGTATTACTCTTAAACCCGTTTACTTTTAGATATGAGTGTGGGGTAATATGGTGAAATGAGGGATAAAGAGTGGAATTATGATAATTTAATATTTGATGAAATATATTTATTTTGTAGGATAGAAGACAGAATGATAATGGATAATATTATTATTTATTTACTTAGATGAATGATAAAATGTGGATAAATACTATATTGATGTTTATACCCTTTCCTTCTTCTTCTTCTTATTATTAATTACAACAACAACAACAATACTTTAAAGTTGCAATTAAATATATATTAGGTCGCGACAAAATAAAAGTTGAGAGATAATTTAACCCCTCATCCCATAAACCTAACTTTGAAGGATTTTTCAATCCCACCAAATTGATGGGACTCCACATCCCATGAACAATGAGCACAGTACCGGGCCTCTAGTTATCCACCGAACTTTCATCCCATGGAGTAAACAAAGGATGGGGCTTTCATACCCCTGCATCCCTCCAAGTAAACACCCCCTTAGTGATTTTGGCATTTTGATCTTTTAAAATATTTACAAAAATTAAAAAATAAAGACATTTGCTTACTTTTTTTTTATATAATATCATATTTTAAAAATAATTTTAATATATTTATTTATATTTTTAAATAAATAAAAAAGGTCATTATAAAGTGGTAATTGTAGAATTATAGAGTGATAATAGTAAAATGTAAATGAAAGTTTTTTTCATATAGATTTTAATTATGAGGATTAGAGTATAAAAATGAGAAATTGAGAATATTTTAGAAAGATCACTCAAAAATATATATTTTCTGTTATGTATCTAATTGTTAATTCCTTATCATGGATTCGTGAATTTGTTTTATATATACATATTTCGGTTGAATCCACCTAAGTTTGTTAATTGTATGTACTACAGCCATGACTATATATAGAAAAGTCACCCATGTAACCAAAAATAAAAAAGAAAAGATTAGGCGAAACTGACTGTAATTCTTTCTTTTAATGTGAGGAATAAGTTTCCTTTCTAGTGTGATTATGATACAATTTATTTTTGATTTTAACCGAATATTTTTAAATATCACTCTAAATCAAATTAATTACATAATCACTGCTAAACAATATATTCCCAGTGAAAATTTTTGAATGCTCGAGTTAATATTAGAAAAGAAAGTAGCATATAAATAGAATATTGAGAACAGTAAAAATCACATTCCTCTCACAATGTTAATTTTCAGGATATTGATAATTAGGGCTGTTAACATGTTGGATTTGGATCGAATCTGTCATATTCGAATTTGATTTTCAAAATTTATATTCGAATTCGACCCAAAATCATATATGATCTTTGTTAGTTAATACCATATTTGAATCATATGGATATCCGAAATTCGATTAAAAAATTTGATTTGATTTATTTATTTATTTATTTTGCTTTTGAATTTTATAAAAATATTGTATTTATAAAGTAAACACATATCATATTTGAATTTTTAACAACTTTTTATTATATATTAATTCAAAAGTTAAATATTTAAATACTAAATTTCTATTTCACATTATATTAATGTATAAATGAACTATTATATGTTATTATATTTGACATTTTATCAATATCCCTCCTATTTTTTAGGTTAAAAACTCAATATTAATGATATAATATAGACATTAATATAGATATTAGGTCAATATAATGTATAGATTTTATTTTAAAATTTTTATTAATATTATATATAAAACCATTAATTTAATAAAAATATTAAAGTTTAGATTTGAATTTTTAATAGATCGAATTGCTTAATTTCATATTTAAATAATTTATTTCAAATTATGAATATTTATAATTGTATTTGATTTATTGAATATTTTAATCAAACAAAAATCTTAAAATTTGAATTAAATTTAAATTAAAATTCAATCAATTGACAATCCTATTTATAATGATGAGTGAAACAGATTGATTGAACTTGAATATCTTTAATTATTGGTACAATCCATCAAAACTCTATTATTACATGACACTAAAGAGTAAGAATGGGCTTCAACTAATGGTCCATTTACTTTAATTAGCCCATATCACTTTCAATTTCAACATCCAAAAAATCTTCAATCTTCTTGAATGGATAAATTTGTGATGAATATTTTTGGAGAGTCAAGTATTGCAGCATAATATTATTTTAATTAATATATAATTGATTCAATCTATTCATGATTAATACCCATATAACATATTACAATTAATAATGAGATGGTCCAGTAGTTTGTAGTCTAAATGACATTCGTCTCCCTATTATATAAGAGGTTTTGTGTTCGACCCTCAATGAGAGTATTTGTAATGCTCTCTCTCAAAAAATATATATATAAAGTAATAATAAAATGATATAATCCACATAATAATATAAATACTCATACCATTTGATTGAATCACTTAAAAAATACTTACACAGTCTTAATGATGATGTGATACTACATAGAACATCAACATTTTTCATGGAATTAAATAAAATAGAAAACCCTTTATTTGTAAAATAACAAATTCAATTTTGCTAAATAATTATTATTTTTTTAATAAAACTACATTCTTGATTGCAACTATGATAATATGACCCCTTAAACTTTTAACAACTTTTTATAAAAATAATGATATAAAAGTACCCAAATTTTTTACTTCACATTTCAAATTAAACGAGAGTCTTTATTTTTCAGATAGAAAAATCAGCTTAGTACTTTTATTGTCCAAATTTATTATTTTTATTTATTTGTTGAGACATTAGATTCTAAATTAAAATTTTTATTTTTTAAATTATTTGTTTACTTAAAATAATAATTTGATTATCAGACATCTTAATTCAAATTTTTAGAAAACATTTATCTAAAATTATGTGGTTTTTGAAATGAAAAAAGTATGTCGATACCATATTTTTTATTTAATCGAATATAATAGTTTCATATTATAATAAATATTAGATATAACAATATTTAAATGAATGTTTAATATCAACTTTACTGATTTGACATGTACATATAAAGTGTAATATATAATAAAATAACTAAATAAAATGAAGAAAATAATATTGGAAAGCCCTTTGGCTATGTTTTGGCAAAAGGTAACTAAATATATAGTTTACGTTTTTTGCCAAATAATTATTATTAATCTCAAAATATTTCTCCAAATTAATTAACTTAGTACCAAAAATTTCATATACATCCGTATGCATATTATAATATTTTATCATTATTTTTATATTTAAAAAATCGTATTCAATTATCACAAATACATATTATATATTTTATTATTATTTTTATAATAAAAAATATTATTTAATTTCAATTTCACTTCACATACTTAATAAAAAAATATTAATTTGACTGTTAAAATAGAAATTATCTCTTCCCAAAATATAAACAAACATACCAAAAATTTTCATATAATTTTCTTATTTTTTTAAAATATAAATAAATATATATCATATTCTCCAACATAAACTTTATACTCCCCAATTTTATTTTAAAAATTTATTTTCTCAAAATATATAATTTAAAACACATAATTTATATTCAAATATTATCCAAATATTACCTTTATTTGTGTTGAGAGTTGAGACAGTGGAAGTGGGCCAGATTCGGCCACTTGTGCGCACCATGTTATCTGTTACTTTTTTTTGAGGTTTTTCTTTAATGCGTGTCTTTCTATGGCGGTGGAAATCAGCGAGTTTCATTCTTCCAACTGGCTATTTTTCCTTTGTTTTCCATCATGCGGTTTTCTTAAAAATCAAACGCACTTTCTCCCCATCCCTTTCTGTCGCGGCTCAAGGAAAACAACTGAGGTAAACTACATTTTAATCCCTTCTGTTTATCCATGGCTTGAATTGGGATTCTGCTTTTCTGTATCAATATTCATCTAGAAAAGAAAAATGATGCATGAATTTGTATGAAATTTGATTTTGATTATGTTTTTAGTGTTTTCCTTTCGTGGGCTGCTGAGTATAGTATGGATATTTTAGTTGTTATTCGTTCTTGATTTTTGACCATTACTGTTTGGGAGTATAGTTTTGTACAGATGAATTATGAATAGTTTGGTCTTTTTGAAATCTTTTTTCTTTTGCTGTTTACAAATCCTATAAGTGATCATATGAATCTCAATTGTTGAAGTATTTTTAGTTCGGGCATTTCTTGATCGGGCCCACTACAATTTTTCTGAAATAAAAAATAAATAAATAAGTAGCAGTAGTAGTAGTAATAATAATAATAATAATGTGTATAAGAAATGAAGAATTAACTTAGACTTTGGTGGTTGGTGGTTATGTGACTGACTGGTATTAGCATACTTGAGTTAGAGTTTGACATGTTTAGTGTATGCTTAATTTAAAAGCTCAGATACATGGTACGCATAAAACTCATGTAATCCTTGGTTTTAGGTATAGAAGTTAGTATATGTTGTAATAATTGACATCATATTTGATTTTCAAAGTTGGTTAATTGCATGGCAGTTTTGCTTGGTTTCTTTAATTAGCCTAAAATTAAGCTGGCCATAAACCCAAGTTAGGCACACTCTACATGCAGATTAGATTCTGGATAGCAGGATAAGTGATGACAATTGTGCCGTTTAAAGCCAGTTGGATTATCTGTAGCAAACTCTGTTATTTGTCCCCTTTTCTTCCTCTATATGTCCTTTTATTGCTTATAGCTTATACAGTGGCTAATGTACATAGAATTCGGTTGCCTTTTAGGTCTCATAATAGGGCAGTGCTGCACATATTCTTGGTCATTTAATGTACCCCATATGTATTAGGTATATATAATGTATATTAATCGTGTTAAGCAAAAAGGTTAAGATCAGAAGTATTTAGCCCCAGTTAGAGTCTTCTAGTTCTGTTATCTCAATTGTTATTTTGCACAATTAATTTAACTTGGGAATGAAATTTTATTCTATGCTGTAAATTGACAGTGATATGCAACTTTCTGTTTTTCTTTTTGTGTTGTATGTATATTGCTGTTTTCTTATATTGCAGCTAGGCCACATTTTTTCTGGTTATTGACTTCATGATATTTGTTTGGTCATGCTTCAAGCAATGTGCTGAAGTTTACGCAGTTGCCAAAACTTTTCAGCATTTTCTTTATTGATCTCTGAAAGACAGAAACCTGGGAATGCTGAAAAATGTTGTTGATTTGGAATTATTTCTCTGAGGTTGATAAGGTCTTCACCTTAGCTGAATTACCTTTCTTTATCCTGAATAAGGGGGGAGATATTGGCTATAGCTTTTGCTCATTTAATTTGAGATTGGTTACTTCGTCATTGACAAGTAAAATGCCTGTTATTCTGAAGCGAATCTTAACTGAGGATGGTTGAGTCGCATCAAATTTTGTGTCATTTCTCGTAAATTAACAGGGAGATTAGATTTTTGTTGAGTTTTTTGAGTTCAATATGGATAATAGGGGCATTGTATTGATGCAAAGATATGAATTAGGGAAGTTATTAGGCCAGGGCACCTTTGCAAAGGTTTATTATGCCAGGAGCATCCAAACTGGGCAGAGTGTGGCCATTAAAGTTATAGACAAGGAAAAGATTACGAAGGTGGGAATCACAAATCAAATCAAACGGGAAATATCTGTAATGAGAATTGTCAGGCACCCTTATATCGTTCACCTTTATGAAGTCATGGCTACCAAAACAAAGATTTATTTTGTGATGGAATATGCTAAAGGAGGCGAGCTTTTCAACAAGGTGGCTAAGGGCAAGTTGAAGGAAGATGTTGCGCGAAAATATTTTCAGCAATTAATAAACGCTGTTGATTTCTGCCATAGCAGGGGTGTCTACCACAGGGATTTAAAACCTGAAAATATATTAGTAGATGAGAATGAAAATCTGAAAGTTTCTGATTTCGGTTTGAGTGCTCTTGCTGAATCCAAACGCCACGATGGGCTCCTTCACACCACCTGTGGGACTCCTGCTTATGTAGCCCCTGAAGTAATTAACAGGAAAGGCTATGATGGGGCCAAAGCCGATATTTGGTCATGTGGGGTGATTCTTTTTGTTCTTTTAGCTGGCTATCTTCCTTTTCATGATTCAAATTTGATGGAGATGTATAGAAAGATCGGAAAAGCAGACTATAAATGCCCCAGGTGGTTTTCACCCGAAATACGCAGGCTGCTTTCAAGGATATTGGAACCTGATCCAAATTGTAGAATCTCTATTACAAGAATTAAGGAAAACTCTTGGTTCAAACGTGGATTATACTCTAAAACAAAAACAAACGATCCGGAAAGTAGTACAATTCATTCATCAGATACTGAAGCAGCTTCTGGTCAGCAAGAGGTATCGAGGCTTTCAAATTTGAATGCATTTGATATCATTTCTCTGTCAGATGGATTCGACCTATCCAGATTGTTTGAGGAGACTTCTACGAAAAAAGAATCAAGATTCATTTCCTGGAAACCTGCATCTATCATCATCTCTAAGCTGGAAGAAATTGCCAAGCGTATGAAGCTGAAGATAAGCAAAAGAGATGGAGGGCTATTCAAGTTTGAAGGATTGGAGGAAGGTAGAAAAGGAATTTTGTCCATTGATGCCGAGATCTTTGTGCTCGCTCCAGACATTCATTTGGTGGAAGTGAAGAAAACTAGTGGAGACACACTGGAATACCAGAAGATATTAGACGAAGATATAAGACCTGGTCTTCAAGACATTGTTTGGGCTTCTCAAGATGAAACAAACGAGCGGCTCGAGATACAACAAACCAGCAGCCGCAACATTTAACTAACAGCAAGATCAACCGCAACTGACTCGACTCTGAGACAAGTTTTTAGTTCATTAGCATTTGTGTATAATTTATAGTGATATTCTGCACAGAATGTGATCGTTTTCTTTGTGGTGGTTTCCTTGTTTCTGGAGAATGAGTGTTTGTGTAACCAAAATTTTGTTGGTAAAGTTTTTAATCATACTGTTGAGTCCTTTTCCTGATGTTTCATTTTAACGCATTGTACTGGTTGGGGTCCTAAATGCCCCGCCTTTTTCATTGATGGTGAAAGGTGATATGTGATCCCATCTTTAGGCCAAACGGACCCATGAATATCTGGGATTTTCAAAGATTCTGTTGAAGGGTAGCACCAATACATTTCTATTCTTATGACCCTAATGCAATTCTTACTCAAACTGGGTTTGTTCGGACTAATTTAATCACGTAGAAGTTTGATAAATTTGGTTTAGCTGAAGATTATAAATAAATTTTAATTAGGATTTGAGCTTAATTCAATTCAACCAATTACATTATATTTCAAAATCAAAACCAATCAAAATTGAATTTATACAGATTTATTTGCGGTTTTATACACCTCGGTGCATTAGCTGGGGCAGACCACACTACATAATACAGTGAAAAATTCTTAGAATCATTAGGCTGATATATAGAAAACAACTAAACAAACATGGGGGAGTTGGTCAAATCAATTATCTCAGGATACATAGTTGGCCTTCTCTTCTTGCTCCCTGAGTTCCCTGTGCAGCACGGCGAAGGTGTAAAAATATCTATGACCTCCACAGTACTAAGGATGCCAGCATTCTTGATTGAAAAGGGTTCTTCGCCAGTAACTAAGACAGTTGCCGCCTGCTTCTGAAGTGGCCTGTCGGATTTTATTTGGTCGTCTTCAACAAAACTGACAATCCCATGGGAGTTGGTGAGGAACGAAGATGATACGCTAACAGGGGAGTCATTGATAAGGACACAGGATTGCCCATGATCTTCTATGCCAGCCGGTGAGTTCCTTGGCCGCACTTTCCAGGTTTCATCTAAACATTGACTTAATCCACAACGGCTATTTTCTCTCTGATTCATTTGAATTCCAACATTTTCCTCAGAACTACAATGATCTGTTGATTCTTCTGAGGTTGATGCCTTGAAACTACCATTTGCATCACATTCTTCTTCACCTTCCCATTCATTCCCATGGTAACAGGGCAATTCATCCACAGAACAGACTTGGGTCCACATATGTTCAGGCAAGGTTGGACAACCAGAGATATACATTTGGTATTTCGTTGAAAAGAAATTCATAGTGAGGTTCAAACTGAAAACATAAAACGAACAAAGGATGAAGTTCGTGAATATATGAAAGCAAAATCTCAGAAAGATTCAACTACTGAATCTACCTTTGCCAGGCAGGTAAAGTGAGCATTGTATATGCCAATTTGATCTTGTTAGCAAGTCCAGAGACAGATTTGAAACTTGCAGCTGCTGCTCTTACTGCAAGAGATTTTACTGGGTGTTGCCAGGCCCACTCAAACTGCCAAGTTCCAATCAAACAATCTCATCGTCATTCAAGTTGCTTCTTTGCTTGCATACAAGGAGAAAACATAGAGCTTGTTGCCAATTTGACCACCTTTAATTGGCATACACAGACCAAAATTGAGGTTCTTGACACGCTAAATATAACAGCAAAATCAAGATTGAGCAAATGGATAGAGATAAAAATCAGCAAATTAATTCTAAACAGCATAATGTTACTAAAAACTTAATAAGAAAAAGGGATTTGCTGCCAATTTCACCACCTTTAATTGGCATGTGCATTTGCAGATACAAATCATGAGCAAATCTTTCAGAAGTAAATGTTTGCAAAAAGTCATTAATAGAAAAGAGGGTTCTTCAATCACTAGGGATAACTGCGAATCAAGATTAGCAAACAAATAGAGATTAAAATTTTGTCAAAGCATAAATACTACAGTGGCACAAAATAAAAAATCTTCAGCTCAAGGGAGAACAACAGCCATCAGTCATTAAAAATCCATGGGATTGATCTTCACTTTATCCTTCACTACAATTAGCCACCTTATAGTGGCCTGATTCAATTAAATCAAAATAGTTATTATTTATAATTCACCCACAAAAATGGGAAGCAGCTAATATAAATAAAACTAGTAACCTGGAGAGCGGCAACATTAGTTGGGAAGCCATAGATGCACAACACCATTTCCCAAGGACGCTTCCGCTTCGTCCGCCACGCTCCGCTCCCAATTTCACCGTTGTGCTGTCTTATTCTACGCCGTGGGTTCACCGTAAATCTTCCAAACAAAAAAATAAACGCCAATATGAAATATTAATACAACTAAACTGAAGATGACGACGATAATATTGCTTTAGATACTTGATATTTCAATCTTATGTAATCAAGAATTTGAATTCCGTTCGACGAAATCTTACCCGATGTAGGTGTGGCCTTTGAATCTGGGACAGAGCGAAGTCAGCAGATAGCACGCGAAGAATCTTTCCCCTTTCCTTTCTTCTGCTTCTTCACCAATTTCTCCATTTTCACGCGTTGAAATTGGGGTTTCTAGGGTTTCTTTTCTCCCCTTCCTTTTCCCCATCCCTTTCTCAATTTGTTTCAATGGAAAGAACAGAAATGATGTAGATAGAAATTCAGTTGCGTGACTTCTCGCTCTCGAATTCGATCAATTGATTCCAATTTCAGTAGCAGAAATTCGACCGTTGTGGTTCGTGGGTTTCTATTTTTCTTTTTCATTTTTGTTGGATTGGTCCAAGTCCAACAAAAAGTTGAATTTCAGAATTGGGCTTTAAAGTGGTCCATATAAGAGACCGCAGGCCCATTTTTTGGAAATTGGGTCAACTAACAAAAGTATATGCATATTTATTATTGTTTCTAAAATATATGTTCTAATAATTTTAAAATGGCGGGGGATACTATTTTTTTTTTCAATTTCTATGCACGAAAAGGAATTTTGCTAATATCAATGGTTAAGCATGAGATTAGAGGTGTCAAATGGGCCGTGCCTAACCAACTCGACTCGTTTAACAGGCGGTTCATAGTGATCCTGAATTGAACCGGGGGCCGTTCACAGTTTGGACCGTAACAAGCTGAAAATTGAAAAATCCAATTTGGCTCAAAATCAAACCACTATATAAGTAAGTCGATTTATATATGAGCTGAGCTAGGTGGCTAGCTCGTAGGTTGGCCAGTGAGTTTTTTTTTTTTTAAATTTGAAAATAAATTTAAAAGTTTCAAATTTATATATTTTTGTGATTATTAATATTTTTTTCAACACTTATACTTTTTTAAAAGACTTAATAATTTATATTTATATAATTTTTAATATTTTACAATACTTAAATTTTTATAAAAACTTAAAAATTCATACTTATGTTAATTTTTTTATCAATTATATTTTTCCAAAAATACTAATAAATAAGATATTGAAGGGTTTGCCATGGACCCCTCTATACGTCATTAATTTAGAAAAAATAATTGCATAAAGATGGATTTGACCAAACTTATAAATGGAAGTATATAATAATAACAAAAATAAATAAATAATTTTGTAATTCTAACATCTAAATATGTCCAATGATAAACTAGTTGTTCACTCAAGTGATCTAAATTATAAATTATAAATTTATAATTTTTTAAAATTAATAATTTGTAATTTAAAAATTATAATTTCTAATTTAAATTAAAAAAATATTGCGGGCCAGCCCATGAGCTAGCACGTTTAGCATACGAGTTAGCCTGTTTAGCCCACGGTCCTTCATGTTCTGCAGGTCGAGCCAGTCCCATGCCGCAAAATTTCAACTCAAGATTGGTTTTCAAGCGAGCCAGTTCAACCTAACCCATATTAAAAAATTAAATGAGCCAAGCTAGGTTGATTTATTTGCAAGCTGAGCCAATCAACCTAGGCCATTCTGACACCTCTAGCCAGCTCAGCTTGTTTAATAGGCAGTTCACGACGGTCTAAGCCAAGCCAAGCTAGCTCGCGGGCCATTCACGATCTGAACTGTGATAAGCTAAAAATTAAAAAATCGGGCTTGACTCAAAATCAGCCCAGTATAGGTGAGTCATGCTAGACGGGCCGGCTCATGGGTTGGCTTGCGAGTTTGTTTTTTTTTAATTTGAAAATAAATTTAAAAATTTCAAATTTTTATGATTATGTGATTATTAATATTTTTTTCAACACTTATATTTTTTTAAAAGACTCAATAATTCATAATTATATAACTTTTAATATTTTATCAACACTTAAATTTTTATAAAAACTTAGAAATTTATACTTATATTAATTTTTTTTATCAATCATATTTTTTTCAAAAATACCACCAAATAAGGTAGTGAGGGATTTGGCATAGACCCCTCTGTCCGTCATTGATTTAGAAAAAATAATTATATAGAAGTAGATTTGACAAAATCTCTAAATGAAAGTACATAATAATAACAAAAAAAAAAAAACAATTTTGTAATTCTAAACATCCAAATATGTCCAATGATAAACTGTTCATTTACTCAAATGATCTAAATTATAAATTATAAATTTATAATTTTCCAAAATTAATAATTTGTAATTTAAAAATTATAAATTTCTAAATTTTTAAAAATTATAATTTATAATTTAAATTAAAAACATATTGTGGGCTAAGTGAGCTAGCCCGCAAGTCAACTCATTTAGCTTGCAACCCTTCATAGTTTGCAGGCTAAGCCAGTCTCGGGCTGCAAAATTTCAGCTTGGGACGAATTTTCAAGCAAGTCGATTCAGCCCAACTCATATTAAAAAATTAAACGAGCAAAGCTGGGCCGGTTTATTCGCGGGCTGAGCCATTTTGACACCTCTATATCAGATGCTGTTAAATTCAAACAGTTGACATCAGACGAGTGAGAATTATGCCGTTGGCCAAGGTGACTAGAAGAATAATAATAGATACTTTATATCAATTAAATTAAAATTTATTTAATGTGATAATAAGATTATAAAGTAAATTTAGAAAAAAAATTAAAAATAAAAATAAAGAATATTTTATGTGAAAGTAGGTAGAAGTTTTTTTTTTTTTTTCATTTATATTCACACATGTTAAATATTTATTAAATTTGAACCCATGACCTCACAAATTATGTGTGAGGTTTATGTGATTAAGCCAAAAATCACTCAACAATGAGTAGAAGTTGATTTTTTTTCTTTCCAAGCATAAGCAAAATATGCCTCCAATTATGATATATTCAACCAACATAATGATGATATAGACCACTTAAAAAATGATTTGAAAAAACAAATTATACACTATTGACCACCATTTCCACTTATGTAGAAGACAATTAGGGGCCCGAATTATGTTTCACATTTATTGAACCACTATGTTGTGTGTTTTGGCTTGACGAGAAATTACAAGATAGAAACTAATATAATTTGTCCGATTGACTAAATTATTGGTCAATCCAGTTAACATAGATTTATAATGATACAAAATTTCATTATCTCATCTTGCCAGTGTTTCATCAGTCTGAATCCTTTATTTTAAAATATATTTCATCTTCTATATGAACTTCATGCATATATGTATATCAAAAAAATCTGCATAACTAAGTTTCTTCCATACCTTTCTAACTCTAGCTGATCATTCCAACGGGCTTAGCACAACGATCATAGACCCACTAATCTGAGACCTTTCCAATTCCAGCTGGTCATTTCGACGGTCTTAGCACAATCTTCATGGATCCAATAATCACACTTTGAACATTCAAATGCAAGCCCTTCCGCCAAACCCGTTATTGGCTTGTAGCAATCTTGACACTTATAATTTCGCCCAACCATTCGCAGGTTAACAGATGTCAGAGGATGGTGATGACCCCAGACACGGATGCCGCCCCCAAACTTAAACTTAGTAAGTCCGTCAAGAAAAGGAATACATGCAATGTGAAATGATTGATTACATTCAAAACAACCATAATACCAATGCTCGCTCTGAATTTTGTTCTCGCAAATCTCACAGAAATTTTCATCTGAATAGCTAAGTTGCAACTGTTGCTGCTGCTTAGTCGGCCTTGGTGCAGGGCCTGCAATAACATAATGATAGTTGTCTTGTTGAATAATCGCATGCACACGAGAAATTAGCTTCAGAGGGTGCTTATCAAATTTGTGCCTCACAGAAAGAGGAAGACAAGCGCAGAAACTATGTATTCCGAAATCACACGAGCTGCATTTATAATTGAACTCTCCCAAATTACTTCCGCAGCAGTCCGTAAATAATCCTTGGTTTATTTTGTGGTTCAAAAGGAGTACATGCCTTTTGTCATGCACTTGGTGGGTGATTGGGTTCGGAAGGAATGTGCACTCAATATCGAGGTAGAAGTCGCAACTTTGACAACCATAGGCAAATCCATTACACAAAGTCCCACAACCTCGGCAAAAGAACCCAATTGATCTTTCGAATCCTCGAAAGAGGACAAGGGGGTGATCTTCATGTGATGGGTGATGAATTGACAATGGCAGATTTGCGCAGCAGTTGTGGAGAAAGTAATCACTGCACTGAGAGCAACTGTAGAACGGAGTAGATGAAATTGGTTGAACACATGCATTGCATAATGCTCGTGGCGGCAGCAGCGGTAGATGCTGATGATCATCGCCATCGCTGGCGCCATCATCTCTGCTTGGGTGGAAGATTAATGGGTGCTCGTGTAATTCTGTACTATCATTTTCCTCCCTGCTCTCGATACAAATTGTCTTCTGTAGCAAATGGACCACCAGGCTTTGGTTTTCATCCGCCATCGGAAAATGAATCCAGTAACTGGGTTCACCTATTTCGCGACTCGATGCTGGAAAATACAAAGTTGCGGAATTATCTAACATGTATATGTTAAACTTAAGAATACTGAACTAAGGAGTGTTTGAATGACCTCATGTGCTCTTCAAACATTTATAACGTGTCTAAATAAATAAAGAGTTGATTCTTATTACCCGACTCGAAATGCTCAGTGCTAGACACTGCGCACTTAATATGAGCATAATAAGAACAAACCCCACAAAAATAAACTCCCAAACTCGTGATGGCAGTTTGGCAAATCCCACAACAATAAGATTTGTCTCGAGGAAGAGCGTACGTAAGAGCAAGAGGATGTGAATGTTGGAGATGTCTTATATAGTTTGGTGAAGAAGCACAATTTTCATGAATCCAGAAACTGCACAAACAACACCAATAGAACAGCCCTCTCTGCCTATCTCCGCAGGCCGCACAACAAATCACCAAATCTTCTCCATTAATCTGCACGGGGATCAAAACGTGCTCGTGGCTTCTGTGGAAGATTCTGATTTCCAGAGGAACTGCACAAATTGCATCGAGGTAAAAATTGGATATTGGTTCCCACGTGGATTGAAGGAAAGTTGGACTCCAGACGATGTTGCCGCATTTTCTGCCACAATTGTTGCAGGAGAAATTGTTTTGATCCGCTATGGAGGCAGAGAGATAGCCAGTAGAGAGAAAGCCACGCAAAACGTGTTTCAATTTTTGGGGGAGATGGGCGCATCTTTTATGCAGGAAAAAGTTGCACCCTGCGCTGCAGGTGTAGGACGGAGTGGAGAAGATTGGCAGGCCGCATGCTTGGCACAAGCAAGAGATCTCCTCGTCGGCATCGAGCCTATTTGTTTCGTTCAGAATTAACTTGTGGCTATGGCTGAAATGATCAAGCTCCATTCTCTCTCTCTCTCGGTTCTCCGAAACACCACGAAATCGGCCGGAATGGCCGTTCTGGAACCGGCACGAAGGTCTGGGTTCCGACGCGACGGTCCTGAACGGAGATGCTTGTGGATCGGATGCCACAGTCCGATTAATCGACGGGAACGCCGCTACAATCCGATTTTTCAGATTATCGCGGCCTAGCGCCGAACGGTACGGTTGAAAATCATGAAAGCATTTTCAATTCTATGTGGTGGTTGTGAGCGTTGCTGATTGAATAAAGGGCGGCTTTGGCAGTGGGGTGGTTGTCAATTAATGGCGCAGAAAATCTGCCTGATTGTGAAGATGGGTGGTGAGGTTGGGTTGGGTTATTGCTCGGAAGTGGCGAGGGAAGGAAAGAGAGAGAGGAAACTGGGGCACAATGAAGACGAGCTCCTTTATCTTCTATTTTCTATTTTTCTTTTCTTTTAATCTTCTTTTATCTTTTGCTCAATTTAATGTATTGGTTTAATATTTTTTTTATTTAAAATTATATTTAGATATTTTTTTTAATTTTGAAATTTTATTAATAATATACACTTATTAAATTTATTATAAATAATTTTAAATATCATAGTTTTATTAGCTTAAAATATTTAACTCCAAACAAAATAATTTTATATTTTTATATAATAATTTGTAAATATTATACTTTTAATTAAATTTACATAAACCAAATTCGCAAAAGAGAAATAATATATAAAGAATTGATATAAAATTTTTATTTTTTGTTTGAATTTAAATATGGTATAAATCTCTATAAGAAAAAATATAACACGTATAATTGAATTATACACTAGTTTGTACAAAATACTTTAAAAAAATTAAATATTATTATCAGTATCCTAACAAAGTTCATATATTTTATTCGTTATTTAAAATCATGCTAACTGTATAATATAAAAGCCATAGACATTTTTACATGTTCTAATATCTTTTAATTTTTTTAAAATTTTTTAAGTGTTTTAAATTGTAAAATATGTGGAATGTCGGCGATTGCTCTGTGACATTGCAATAGAATTGGAATGATAGCCTCCGTTCCACTCCACGTGACCGTTCCTACATATCTATGTGTGTGTGTGCAGGATCCAATAATTAAGATTGGATTAATTTATGTAAAACCAAATATGTAAATTTTCTAATTAAATGCCGGCAATTTATAAGTAATTATGAAGCGTAGATTACCTAATAGTTAATTTGTCATCTAACACATATTCAAAGTAATCTACACACATATACTTGAAATTATTTAAATTTAAATTCCAAATTTTACAAATATAATTTTGAGGACAACTTGTCACTTAACATCCACATTTGGATGTTCTTTTGTGTATTTTATTGGTAAAAGTTAACTATTTTTAATATAATAATAGATAATCTAATAATTTTTTTGGGGGAAAAAAAGTATAGAGATAATAGTAAAATGTATATGTAAGAGATTTTCTATTGAAGGTTCTATTTTGTAAACTTAATAAGAAGTTTGTTCGAAGCGATGCGAATAACATGTGTACTCCGAATTTAGTTGTCAATTAAATGAACTTTTTTGCCACACTTTTGTTGTATCTACTATATATTTTTAGAAGATAGCTATGGCCCATGGAGACCTTTTGAATTTTTATTGATTAGAGCTCCTTTATACTTTGCTTCACAGACGGGCTCATTAGGAAAAGAAATATTCGAAATCTTTTAAAGTGAAACAACATATTCTTAAAAGGTGTCCTAAATGAATTTTCTTAGGATACACTCCAAGAATTTATTTCACTTTAAAAGATTTTGGATATATTTTTCTAATAAAGAGTTCTGTCAAGTAAGAATAGAATAACTTTAGCCCCTAAATATTCAGGAAGAAGAGGTCACTTTGAGAATTTTGTTAGGGAATTTTATGTATTAGTTTCAGTTTAAAAGGTTATGGGGATTCTTTCCTAATGAGCCCATTTGTGAATGTGAAGCAAGCTATGACAATCTATAGCCAATAAATATTCTACAAAAAGAGGTTAACTCAATAAATTCTATTAGTGAATTCTTTCACACATTGGTTTCCACTTTGAATCTTCTATTTTATTCTCTTTTTTATTTTTTAATTCAACTTGATATATTTATACCAAGTGTATTTGATTTTTAATTAATTATTTTTATAAAAAAATATTTAATGCACGTATCATATATTAATAAGAGTTAAAATAGAGAATTGAAACAGATTTGTTTCACTTCAAACAGCTTATGCAGTTTTTTTCCAAATGAGTTCATACATTCAAATGTCACAAGCAAACTGAAAATTTTAAACAGAAATGGAAGCACAAGGCAGAAAATATTCATGTTTTTTCCCAAGCAAACCTTTGTGATCAATAGAAATATATAATTTCACACAAACAAATCATTGCCCAAAATGATTAATCCACCACTATTCATACACATCTGCATTTCAAGAACACATATACAATGCCGGGCCAATCGTTTTGAAAATCCCGGGCCTGCATTATTATTTCTCATTCTGACACTCTACAATTGTTACAAGCTATTGTTTTTATCTTATTAACATTTCATAATTATAGTAACATACAAACACACCATATTATTGTATGAATCCAGCAAGAGATCTACTTTATGAACGGACTTGAAACTTGCAGCTGCTGCTCCTACTGCAAGAGATTTTACTGGGTGTTGCCAGGCCCACTCGAACTGCCAAGTTCCAATCAAACGATCTCATCATCATTCAAGTTGCTGCTTTCATTACATAATACCAGAAAACAGAGAGCTTGTAGCCAATGTGACCATCTTTAATAGGCAGACCAAAATTGAGGTTCTTGACACGCTAAATATGACAGCAAAATCAAGACTGAGCAAATGGATAGAGATAAAAATCAGCAAATTAATTATAAACAGCATAATGTTACTGAAAACTTCGTAAGAAAAAGGGATTTGCTGCCAATTTCACAACCTTGAACTGGCATGTGCATTTGCAGATACAAATCATGAGCAAATCTTTCAGAAGTAAATGTTTGCAAAAAGTCATAAATAGAAAAGAGGGTTCTTCAATCACTAGGGATAACTGCGAATCAAGATTAGCAAACAAATAGAAATCAAAATTTTGTCAAATCATAAATACTACAGTGGCACAAAATAAAAAAAAATCTTCAGCTCAAGGAAGAACAACAGCCATCAGTCATTAGAAATCCATGGGATTGATCTTACGTTATCCACTACAATTACCCACCTTATAGTGGCCTGATTCAATTAAATCAAATTAGTTATTATAAATAATTCACCCACAAAAATGGGCACTAGCTAATATAAATAAAACTAGTAACCTGAAGAGCGGCAACATCAGTAGGGAATCCATAGATGCACAACACCATTTCCCAAGGGCGCTTCCGCTTCGTCCGCCACGCTCCGCTCCCAATTTCACCGTTGTGCTGTCTTATTCTCGGCAGCGGGTTCACCGTAAATCTTCCAAACAAATAGATAAACGCCAATACGAAATATTAATACAACTAAAATGAAAATGAAAATACGTATGAAGATGATATTGTTTTAGATACTTGATGTTTCAATCTTATGTAATCAAGAATTTGAATTCCG
>JACGDI010005432.1:1724022-1740262 GCA_014898725.1 Jacaranda copaia
AATTTGAATTTATTTAATATGATAATAAGATTATTAAAAAAAAGTTAAAAATAAAAATAAAGAATATTTTATGCAAAAGCAGTTAGAATTTGTTTTTATTTATATTTACATGTGTTGAGCGTTTGTTAAGCTTGAACTCACAACCTCATAGGTTATGTGTGAGGTTTATGTGATTAAACCAAATATCACTCAATAATGAATAAAAGTTGAAATTTTTTTTTCTTTCCAAGCATAAGTAAAATATGCTTCCAATTATGATATATTCAACCATCATGATGATAATATAAACCACTTAAAATTTTACTTGAAGAAAAATTAAACAATATTGACCACCAATTCCATTTATGTAGAAGACAATTAGGGTTGTCAATTAAGTTTCACATTTATTGAACCACTATGTTGCGTTTTTTGGCTTTGATGAGAAATTACAAGATAGAAACTAATACAATCTGTACGACTGATTAAATTATTAGTTAATTCAATCAACATAAATTTATAATGGTACAACTTTTTATTATCTCATCTTGCAATATTCCGTTACTTTAAATCCTTTATTTCAAAATATATTTCATCTTCTACATGAATTTCATGCATATATATATACACGTGTGTGTATAAAACCTGCATAACTAAGTTCCTTCCATACCTTTCCAGCTCCAGCTGATCATTTCAACTGTCTTAGCACAATGACCATGGATCCAATAATCTAATACTTTCCTTTCCAACTCCAACTGATCATTTCTACAGTCTTAGCACAATCTTCATTGATCCAATAATCACACTTTGAGCATTGAAATGCGACCCCCTTGGCCAAACCCGTTATTGGACTGTAGCAATGCTGACACTTATAATTTTGCCCAACCATTCACATGTAGACAAATGTCAGAGGATGGTGATGACCAGACACGGATGCTGCCCCCAAACTTTTAACTTAGAAAATCTGCCAAGAAAGGGGATGCATTCAACGTGAAACGATTGATTACATTCAAAACAACCATAATACCAATGCTCGATCTGAATTTCGTCTTTGCAAATCTCATAGAAATTTTCATCTGAATAGCTAGGTTGCAACTTGATGGAGAGAGAAAACAATCTATATTTAGAATATAGAAGTGGACGATCCAACATAGGGAACGAGCTCATGATGAATTCATCCAGACTAATTAGATCAAGAGGACACGCATCATCATCGAAGCAAACATGATAGTACCAAAGGACGAAAGGTTATGGTACTACCCTTGTAGATGAATAGTCGATACTAATATTAGCATGTTCACAGTAGTAGAAATTCGACCCTTATGAATCGTGTGTTTGTTTTTCTTTTTCATTTTTATTATTTGGATTGATCCAACAAAAAGTTGAATTTCAGAATTGGGCTTTAAAGTGGGCTATATAAGAAAGAGATCGTAGACCTAGTTTCTGGAAATTGGGTCAGTGAACAAAAGTACTAGCGTAAGTTGTTTGACTTACATGATCATACATACGTGTGCGCGCGCGCATAAAGTATATGTATATTTATTATTTTTCCTAAAATATGTATTTTATTAATTTTAAAATAGCAATAGATATTTTTTTAGTTTGCATGCATATATATCGGTTGCCGTTAAATTCAAACACTTGACCTCACACATATGTGAGACCTATGCCGCTGGCCAAGGTCACTTGAAGAAAAATAGTAGACACTTCATGTCAAATTAAATTTGAATTTATTTGATGTGATAATAAAATTATAAAGTAAATTTAGAAAAAAATTAAAAATAAAAATAAAGAATATTTTTTATTTATATTCACACTTGTTGAGCGTTTGTTAAGTTTTAATCAATGACCTCACAGATTATGTGTGAGGTTTATGTGATTAAACCAAAGATCACTCGACAATAAGTAGAAATTGATGATTTTTTTTCTTTCCAAGTATAAGTAAAATGTGCCTCCAATTCTGATATATTCAACCACCATATTGACAATATAGACCACTTTAAAAAATGACATGAAAAAAAAATTAAACACTATTGTCCACCATTTCCACTTATGAAGAAGACAATTAGGGTCATTAATTATGTTTTACATTTATTGAACCACTATATTGTGTGTTTTGGATTGAGGAGAAATTACAAGATAGAAGAAACTAATACAATTTGCACAACTAACTAAATTATTGATCAATCCAGTCAACATAGATTTATAATGATATAAAATTTTATTATATCATCTTGCCAGTGTTTCATCACTCTAAATCCTTTATTTCAAAATATATTTCATATTCCATTTGAATTTCATACATATATATACATATCAATAGAACCTGCACAACTAGTTTCTTCCATACCTTTCCAACTCCAGCTGGTCATTTCAACGATCTTAGCACAAAGATCGTGGATCCAATAATCTAATACCTTCCTTTCCAACTCCAACTGATCATTTCATCGATGTTGGCACACTCATCATGGATCCAATAGTCACACTCTGAGCATTCAAATGCGACCAAATCGGCCAAACCCCTTATTGGTTGGTTGCAATATTGACACTTATAATTTCGCCCAACCATTCGCATGTAAACAGATGTCAGAGGATGGTGATGACCCCAGACACGGATGCTGCCCCCAAACTTAAACTTAGAAAATTTGCCTAGAAAGGGGATACATTCGATGTGAAACGATTGATTACATTCAAAACAACCATAATACCAATGCTCGTTCTGAATTTCGTATTCACAAATCTCACAGAAATGTTCATCTGAATAGCTAGGTTGCATTTGTTGCTGCTGCTCAGTCGGCCCTGATGCTGCAATAATGTCATGATAGTTGTCTTGGTGAATAATTATATGCGCACGAGAAATTAGCTTCAGAGGGTGTTTATCAAATTTGTGCCTCACGGAAAGAGGAAGACAAACACAGAAACTATGTATTCGGAAATCACAACAGCTGCACTTATAATTGAACTCTCCCATATTACTATTGCAGCACTCGTCAAATGCTTGGTTTATTCTGTGGTTCAAAAGGAGGACATGCCTTTTGTCATGCACTTGGTGGGTGATTGAATTAGGAAGGAATGCGCATTCAACATCGAGGTAGAGGTCGCAACTTTGACAACCATAGGCAAATCCATTACAGAAAATCCCACAACCTCGGCAAAGGAACCCAAGTGATCTTTCGAATCCTGGAAAGAGGACAAGGGGGTGATCTTCATGTGATGGATGAGGAATTGATAATGGCAGATTTGCGCAGCACTTGTGGAGAAAGTAATCACTGCACTGAGAGCAACTGTAGAAAGGAGTAGATGAAATTGGTTGAACACATCCATTGCACAATGCTCGCGGCGGCAGCGGCGGCGGATGCTGATGATCATCGCCATCACCGGCGCCATCATCTCTGCTTGGGTGGAAGCTTAATGGGTGCTCGTGTAATGTTGTAGTATCATTTTCCTCCCTGCTCTCCTTACGACTTGTCTTCTCTAGAAAATGGGCCACCAGGCTTTGGTTTTCATCCGCCATCGGAAAATGAATCCAGTAACTGGGTTCGCCTATTTCGCGACTCGATGCTGGAAAACACAAAGTTGTGGCATTATCTAACATGCATATGTTAAACTTAAGAATACTGATCAATGGAGTGTTTGAATGACCTCACATCCTCTTCAATGATTTTATAAGGTGTTTAACAACTCGTGAAATGCTAGTAATTATTTGATAATTTTTTTTTAAAAAAAATTATAAAAATAATATGATAATTCTAATTTTTTTTCAATATCTTAACAAATTTCTTTAAACTTAATCATTTTCATTATAAAGTTTTTATTATTAATATGTTATAAATTTTAAAATTTTATTTTATTCAAACAATTAAATTTAAAAAAAAATTAATATCATATAAACTCTAAAAATATTGTACTTGATGTATGTATAAATAAATAAAGAGTTGATTCTTATTACCCGACTCGAAATGCTCAGTGTTGGACACTGCGCACTTGATATGAGCATAATAAGAACAATCCCCACAAAAATAAACTCCCAAACTCATGATGGCAGTTTGGCAAATCCCACAGCATTTAGATTTGTCTCGAGGAAGAGCGTATGTGAGAGCAAGAGGATGTGAATGCTGGAGATGTCTGATATAGTTTGGTGAAGAAGCACAATTTTCATGAATCCAGAAACTGCACAAACAACACCAATAGAACAGCCCTCTCTGCCTATCTCCGCAGGCAGCACAACGAATGACCAAATCTTCTCCATCAATCTGCACGGGGATCAAAACATGCTCGTGGCTTCTGTGGAAGATTCTGATTTCCAGAGGAACTGCACAAATCGCATCCAAGTAAAAAGAGGAGGGTTCTTTCATGAAGGGTTCTAAGAAAATTGATACCCAGACGAAGTTGCCGCATTTTCTGCCACAGTTATTGCAGGAGAAATTGTTTTCATCTGCTATGAAGACAGACAGATATTCACGCAAAACATGTTTCAATTCTTGGGGTAGATGAGAGCATCTTATGTGCAGGAAAAAGTTGCACCCCGCACTGCAGGTGTAGGACGGAGTGGAGAAGATTGGCAGGCCGCATGCTTGGCACAAGCTAGAGATCTCCTCGTCGGGATCGAGCCTATTTGTTTCGTTCAGTATTAACTTGTGGCTATGGCTGAAATGAGCAAGCTCCATCTCTCTCTCTCTCTCTCTCTCTCTCTCTCTCTCTCTCTCTCTCTCTCATGTATATATACATGTGCGTGCGAGGCAAATGGCTGAAATGATGAATTTTTTTAACGTTACAAATGATAAAATTTATCCTTTTAACAAGTATTATTTTATTATCAAATCAAGTCAATTGAAACACAAACAATACAATCAAATACACACAAAGTATACAAAGGTGCTTACTTGAGATCAAACACGAAATTTCCCATAAAATAGGAGAGATTAACACCACTGAGCTATAAACCACTTAGATATTAATTTGCGATCATCTAAATGGTTCTATCAATGCATACTCAAAGAAATCCGCACACATATATTTGAAACTATTCAAATTTATATTCAAATTTCACATATAATTTTGAGAACAACTTGTCACATAACATCCACATTTGGATGTTCTTAATTTCATGTATTTTATTGGTAAAAATTAACTATTTTTAATATAATAATAGATCATCTAATAATTTTTTCAGGAAAAAAAAGTATGGAGATAATAGTAAAATGTATATATAAGAGATTTACTATTCAAGGTTCTACTTCGTAAAATTAATAAAAAGTTTTGTTCAAGGCGATGCGAATAACATGGATACTCCTATTTAGTTGTCAATTACAAGAATTTTTTTGCCACACTTTTTTTGTATCTACTATATATTTTTAGAATATAGCTATGGTCTATGGAAGCTTTTTGAATATGTATTTGTTAGAGCTCCTTTACACCGGTTTAAATTTTCTATTTCATTCCTTATTTCATCTCCTATTCCATTTCATAAATGTATAACAGGTGTATTAAATATTTTCTTATAAAATAATTGATTAAAAATCAGACACACTTAACATAAATATAACAAATTAAAATAGGAGATGGAATAGAGGATTCAAAATGTCTTTACACTTTGCTTCACAAGCAAACTCTTTAAGAAAAGAAATATTCGAAATCTTTTAAAGTGAAACAACAATTTTTTAAAGGTGTGGATGTCCTAAATGAATTTTCTTAGGACACACTCCAAGAATTTTTGAAATTCACAAATGAATTTTTTGAGGACACACCCTAAGAATTTGTTTCACTTTAAAAGATTTTGGATATATTTTCCTGATATATGATAATCCAACAGGCCCAACATAATAAGTTATCAACTCCAAAAAATGCTTTCAAGCCCACTTAGCATCTGAAGTCCAACTACACTTCCAGACTCAGATGAACTGAGTCATTCGACCACAACCGCTAGGTCGAGCAAATAGTTTTCAACCCTACCCGACGGGAAGCTTCAAGCCATCTAGTGTGTTTAGCTATCTCTCTGGTTGACCACTTTGTTTGGTCGAACACCATCGACCAGAGTGCTCACTCCAGCACCGAATCGTATCCCGACCACATTCAATGCTCTGACAGTTAGCGTGTCTCCGCATTAATGGCCCATGCTACCCAAGTACTACCTCTGCCACCAACTGTGTCGGGAGACGCACCTTTAGAATACTATTCACCCAAAAAACTAGAAGATGATGCCACTTGGAATGATACAGGGTTGAGAAATGACCTACAACTCCCAAGCGAGAACAAAAGCCTTCTACACTTTATATGGGCATTTTAAACATATCACCCACCTGAAAAAGGTTATAAATACCCCATTGCCAACCACCCTCTAAGTACACCATTTTTACCATATGCTCTTACTCTACTGCGATTCTCCTACTCGATCAGTATTAAATTGAGTGTTGAAGTGCCTTAACCAAGGACACCTCAGCTAATCTAACATTTGTTAGTGGTTGCAAATCTCAACCCAAAAAGAATATCACTATTGGATCATTTGACCTCTCCAATCGAATTAACTCAAACACTATTCAATCTAGTAAAACAACTGTCAACCTCATCATTTCCTAATAAAGATTTCTGTCAAGCAAGAATAGAATAAATTTACCCCCTAAATATTCAAGAAGAAGAGGTTACTTTGTAATTTTTGTTAGGGGATTTCATGTATTAGTTTTAGTTTAAAAGGTTCCGGGGATTCTTTCCTAATGAGCCCATTTGGGAATGTGAAGCAAGCCACGAGAAACTATAGCCAATAAATATTCTAAGGAAAAAAGGTTTAACTCAATAGATTTTATTAGTGAATTCTTTTGAAATTGGTTTCCACTTTGAATATTTTATTTTATTCTTTATTTTATCTTTTATTTTAATTTGATATATTTATATTGAGTATATTTAATTTTTAATTAATTATTTTCATAAAAAAATATTTAATACAAGTGTCATATGTTTATAAAATAAAATAAAAGATAAATATAGAATTGAATAAAGAATTTAAACAGGTTCGTTTCACTTCAAACGGTTGATGTAGTCTTTTTCCAAATGAGTTCACACATTCAAATGTCACAAGCAAACTGAAAAATTTTAACCAAAAACGGAAGCACAAGTGATACGTGAGATAAAAGGAAATTTTAGTTAGAGCTATCTTCTAGAAAATATTTCATTCATATCATTTAGAAAATAGATTATATCTTTTAGATTCTTTTCTTTCTAGATAAACATTAGATTTTAAATTCTTATTATCTTTTAGAAGTTAGATATTATTTTATATTATCTTTTAGAGAGTTAGGTACTATTTTATAATATCTTTTAGGGATTAAGAAGTTTTAGAGATAAACATAGATTTATCATATTCCTATCAGTTATAGAATTAGAATTCTTTAGGAGGTTTATAAATAGGCTCACATATGTAGCTTGTAAAAAAACAACAACTTGAGCAATAAATTTCTTTGGGTTTTTTCTCTCTACGAGAAGGATTTTTACTTTGTTTAAGGCTTGTTGCGTACAACCTTTCTTTATTTCAAGTTATTCATGCAATAACTTATTTTTCTTTTCTTTTTCTTTTCTCCCAAATTTTACCCTCTACAATAGTTTGGCATCGAAGTGGATTTGGCCTCTCAGATGGTTAATGCAGGAGTAACTAGTGGTTCGCAAAACAACTAAACGGTTGGTGGAGATCAAGCTTGCCTAACTCTCAAGGAGGAGATTCATGCATTGAAAGAATCCTTTGATTGGAAATTAAAGAAGATGAATTTGCATTTGAATGCTCTCGGCACATACAAGATGTCAAGGCCAAGGCGTGAAGCTAGGTAATTTGCCCAAGTACTACAACTAGTTAAACGTGATCTTGTTTGTCAATGTTATCAATATGCCAATGTTGAAGATTCAGAAGAGGAAGAACATGAAGATATTGAGATATTAATTACGGGAAGAGGAAATCAACAAGATTGGATTCAGTGCCTTGCTAGACATGAAGATTTTTACCTAAAGGTAGATCTCCCATACTTTAATGGCAATTTAAATATTGAAGAAATGGAAATTTCTAAGGAGTATAGAGTCAAATTAGTAACCTACAAGTTAAAGGGAGTTGTCTTTGCTTGGTAGGAATGTCTACAAGATGCAAGGAAGTGTGAAGAAAAAGGATGAGTCCGAATGTTGGAACCGAATGAAGCAATTACTGAAGGCTCAATTTCTACCCCCAGATTATGAGAAGTACCTATTCTTGCATAAGCAATGTAACCAAGGAAATAGATTACTGCATGAATACACCACAAAGCTCTTACAGCCTGCTAAGCAAAATAACCTAATGCAGTCAGAAAGTCAACAAATGATGAGATACTTCAATAGTTTGAAGCCTACAATTTAAGACAAGATTGGTGTACAGACAATAGTCTCAAAAGCACGAAATGTGGCTCTAAAAACTGAGATGATGGAATTCTTTAGGATGAATCAACTTTAGTCCACATTGGCAAATGCAAAACAGTAGGCATCAACTTATAACTCGCAAAGGCAAATTGGGGAGACAACGTATGATGATGCATCAGGTAAGAAGTTGGAGGTGATCTAGACTCAAATGCAAATACAGAAGAATCCATACACCAAGTTGATTCCTAAAAAGTGACACTGTTGTAATCAACCTAGATATTGCTGTAATGATTGTCCAAGAAGAAAAGATATCAACATCGTAGAGCATGGTGATCTTAGAGAAGAACTTGAAGATGGAAGCAAAGTGATATGCAAATACGATAGTAACAACAATGGAGAAGATCTAGAGGATGGCTAAACTTTTGTGGTTCAAAAAATGATGATGGCACCAAAGAAAGAAGAAATGACTCAATGCTACCAACTTTTTCGAACTAGATGCAACATTAATGGTATCATCTATGACTTAATTATTAATAGTGGCAATGTAGAGGACATTAATGGTAAGAGTTCTATTGAAAAACTACAATTGCCGATGGAGAAGCATACAAACACTTACAATATTGGGTAGATCAAAGTTGTGGAAAATATCCAAGTGACAGAATACTACAAAGTTCCATTTCCAATTGAGACGTATAAAGATGAAGCATATTGCAATGTAGTAGAAATGGACGCTTGTCACTTACTATTTGGTAGACCTTGGCAATTTGACAATAATGCACATCATTTTAGATGGGAGAAAATATACAAATTGGAGACAAATGGAGTGAAGATGACCTTGTTGCAACTGAATAATAAGTTTGAGGCCAAAACTTCTAAAGTGGAAGGTAAATCTTTCCTAACACTAACTCATTCAAAGAAAGAGCTTAAAGCTGCCTGTAGAGAGACTCCACTAGTTCATTACTTAGTAGTAAAGGGATCTTGACTCCTATGAACGATTCACTAGAAAAACAACTTTATGAAGGCATACATTTGGTATTTGAAGAGAATGACATTATACATAAGGAGCTACCAACAAAATTATCACCAATGCCCTATGTTCAATCAAAGGTCAAGCAGAAACTCAAAGAAGCTAGTATCAAGTATAAAGTAGCTGCTAATAAACATGGAGGCTTCTTAACTTTTGAAGAAGGCAATGAAGCTATGGTTTTCTTGAGAAGAAAAATATTCCCAATTAGTACTTACAATAAGTTGCAATCGAAGAAGTGTGCACCTTGTCATATCTTGAAGAAAATCAATTAGCATAATTATGGTGGAATTGCCAAAGCATACATGAAAGCTGCTGATCTTTTATCCTTATCATCCATTCGATAAGCGCTTATATCCAGAAGATGTTGATAACTAGAGAAGAGTTATATTTTTAAGAGTGGGAGGATGATACAGGAAATAGAGGGAATTTTAGTTAGAGTTATCTTCTGAAAATTATTCCACATATGCGGAATATTTTATTCTTAACATTTGGATAATAGATTATATCTTTTAAATTCTTTTCTTTCTAGATAAACATTAGATTTTAAATTCTTATTATTTGTTAGGAGTTATCACTTTTGGGGGAGATGGGCGCATCTTTTGTGCGGGGAAAAGTTGCACCCCACACTGCAGATGTAGGACGGAGTGGAGAAGATTGGCAGGCCGCACGCTTGGCAGAAGCAAGAGATCTCCTCGTCGGGATCGGGCCCATTTGTTTCGTTCAGTATTAACTCGTGGGCATGACGGAAATGAGGAAACTTTTGGTCATGGCTGAAATGCTGAAGCTCTCCCTCTCTCTCTGTGAATATGTTCTATGGAGGAGGGGTTTGAATATTTATTGGTTAGAGCTCCTTTATACTATGCTTCATAGACGGGCTCTTTAGGAAAAGAAATCTTCGAAATCTTTTGAAGTGAAACAACAAATTTTTAAAGCTGTCCTTAATGAATTTTCTTAGGACACACTAAGAATTTTTTAAATTCACAAATGAAATTCTTTAGGACACACTCTAAGAACTTGTTTCACTTTAAAAGATTTTGAATATATTTTCCTAATAAGGATTTCTATCAAGTAAGAATAAAAAATAACTTTACCCCCCTAAATATTCACGAAGAAGATGTTACTTTGTGAATTTTGTTAGGAAATTTTATGTATTAGTTTTAGTTTAAAAGGTTCCGGGAGCCCATTTGTGAATGTGACGCAAGCTATAAGAAACTATAGCCAATAAATATTCAAGAAAAAGAGGTTAACTCAATATATATTTTATTAGTCCCCTTTAATCTTTTATTTCATTCTTTATTTTATTTTTTATTTCAATTTAATGTATTTAGTTGAGAGAGTTCATACACTCAACTGTCACAACCAAACTGAAAGATTTAACAAGAAATGAAAGCACAAGGCAGAAGATATTCATGTTTTTTACCAAGCAAACCTTTGTGATCAATAGAAATATATAATTTCACACAAACAAATCATTGCCCAAAATGATTAATCCACCAATATTCATACACATCTGCATTTCAAGAACACATATACAATGCCGGGCCAATCGTTTTGAAAATCCCGGGCCTGTATTATTATTTCTCATTCTAACACTCTACAATTGTTACAAACTATTGTTTTTATCTTATTAATATTTCACAATTATAGTAATATACAAACACACCTTATATTGTATGAATCCAGCAAGGGATCTTCTATTTTATAAATAATAGCACGACAACCAAAAAAAGGAGACAAAAAGACGAAAATGCCCCAGCTTGCGGCCGTGGCCCGAATTCTAGCTGCCGGAAGCTTGCAGCTCCGGTTGTCGGAGAATTACGGGCCTAATTTTGTCATTCCACAGCTCAGAGAACGCATTGGCGTCCCCACATTTCCTTTTCACCTCAACAACCACCAACTTTTCCGTCAACCGGTAAACCTCCAAAGCGACTATGAAATTACCATTTTGTCCCTCCAGCTCCACCGCACATTCTTTCATCCTCTTCAATTGCAGTCCACCGCTCTCTGCCTTCACCACCTCCTCCACCTTCTCGATAACTCTTTCCGGCTGCTCCTCCGCCGTCAGACGATCCACATCCTCCACCGCCTTGTGATTTTCATTGAACATCCCAGAGAGATCCAGCCCCCAAGAGAAAGAAATAATATCGAAAGCGTTCAAATCCTGCAATTTCTTGTCTTCCTCCTTCACCACAGCACCAGAATTTTCATTTCCTTGAAATTTGATCTCTCTGTAACCCTTTCTGAACCAGGGATCGTTCTTGATTTCATCAATCGTGATTCTAGTTTCGGGATTTGTATCCAGAAGGCGAGATAAGAACCGCTTGAGATCCGGCGACATCCACTTGGGACACCGGAACTCGCCCTTGTAAATCTTCTTGTACATATTCATCAGATTCGGATCGTTGAAGGGCAAATACCCAGCTGTGAGCACGAACAAGATGACGCCGCACGACCACACATCTATCGTCGCGCCGTGGTAGCCTCTCCTTGTCAGGATCTCGGGGGCCACATACGCCGGCGTGCCGCAAAGCGTGTGCAAAAGCCCGTCGGCCCGAACTTGATCTGCCAAGGCGCTGAGCCCGAAATCGGACACTTTCAGATCCCCATTTTCGTCCAGCAATAGGTTTTCCGGCTTCAAATCCCTGTGAAAAACTCCCCTCAAATGGCAATAGCTCACGGCGGAGATCAGCTGCTGGAAGTACTTCCGCCCCAGATCTTCACTAAATCGGCCTTTTGCCACTTTAGCAAACAATTCCCCACCTTTCACAAATTCCAAAATAAAATAAATCTTCCTCTTGGTGGCAAGAACCTCGAAAAGCTTGACAGTATTAGGGTGGCACAGCCGACTCATAATAGAAATCTCACGCTTGATATTGTTCATGAGATTGACATTATTGTTGAGCCTACTCTTGTTGATGACTTTAACGGCAACACTCCGGCTGGTGGCAACATCCCTAGCATGATATACTTTAGCAAATGCACCACAGCCCAGAAGCTTTCCGATCTCGTACTTGTTAAACAAAGTATTCTCGGGCGACAAAGCCATAGCCGACGCAGCAGCCTCCGGCGGACCAGAACTCGAAGCCTCTTTGATCTCCGACATCAGTGGGCAATCAAAAGCCGATAAATTCGTGAATCAGATAGAAATTTGTGAGGACAGAATGAAATTTAGTTTGAAAAGAAGATGCTTGTAATATTCTCCAGCCAACAGCAATAGGTAGGCGACTACTGTCTTGTTTTATATTGATTATCTCTGAACAGTAGTTGAGACTGGAAGATTCAGGAGAACAAGCTGTACAGTTTTATTTTATAGCGGTCTTTTAACTTGTAGCGTTTTTTTATGTTGACTTGAGATATTGAAACTGAACGCGTTATGGGACTGCGAAAGGTCGGTCAAGTTGCAAATTAAAATGTGCTGACAGAACGCGCGTTTTTTTACGTAATAATTTGATAAGAAGACGGGAAAATTAATCAGAGTTAAAAATTAGGATAAGCTTTTTTGACTCACTTTTTCTCCCTTCGTTATGCTTTCTTCCCCCGCCATTTTGGATCGGGTCAGAGAACACGGGAGTTCTGTGCCAGTCAAAGACTATTGGATAGGCAGTAATGGATAGGTTTAACCCGTAATTGCCCCTAATCCTATTCGTACAAATTTTACACCCACGTATATAAGGACTAGTTTGCATTAAATGATATATAAATAAATAGATATATTATAAATTTATTAAGATAAAGTAATATAATTTTACTTAATTGAAAAATAAATTAAAATAAAATATATAATTTTATGATTATAATTTTTTATTATTTATTTTAATATATTTTTTTACACACTAATTAATAGTAATTTGATCTTTTTAAATTTTATCAAATTCAAGAAAAATGTATCAAGTTTATTCCTTCTTAATTCATATTTCAATTTAATATTGGGTCAATGATTTGTCATGAATCTTATATCAAAGCAAACAAATAATAAATTAAAAATAATTATACATCTATCAAATATAATTAATTAAAACAAACAAGTTCAAGAAAAATACGTACGGAAAAGATGGGAATGTGCTTACTTATCATATGTAAGTATTGGGCATATTCCAATTTCTACATAAACTCACAACATAATATATACTCCCTCACTTCTAGTATCTTGGATTCAACTTGGCTTAATGTAGAACTTTATATATATATATATATATATAAATTTTTGTGTTATAAAATTAAAATTCTTTGTATTAGAGTTCAGAGTTCTTAGAGGAGCAATCAAATAATTTACTATTATAAATAAGAGTATATATTTATTAATTAAAATATACTCATGATGAGTACTTGTATGGAGTTATAAATGGGCAATACAAAGGGAACTAAATTATTTTTAATAATTTTGAGAGTGTTGAATAATTGATATTTCATCCTGAAAGTATTTTATTTTGATAGTTTTGAAAGTGGTTGCACAAAAAATATTTTGTTTGATTACATCAAACGAAAAATAAAATTTCTCCCATAATAAAAAGAAGGGACTTGACAAATTTTGTTGAACTATGTAAATTTGCGTTTTCTTTTTGTCAAGTATTGTTTTGTTTTTAAATTCATTTGCGTAATTTTTAGATTTTTAATAAATTAAATTTCATATTTAAATTGCTTCGCATATATATGTCCAAGAATGAGTAGTGATTAAAAGTTGGTAATATTGCAAGATTATTTGAAATTGAAATGATAATTAAAAAATATTATTTTAGAAATTACACCTCATACGATGAAAGTTTAATAATTAAAAGAATCATTAATTTACTCTTGTCCCGAACAGACGTAGAATCCTATGTGATGAGATTCTTTTACTTTACACTTGTCCCTTCTTTTTTTTATCCTGAATATGTCCAATATTGAATTTGGCCGTTCGGGTCCCGCCAACGCATCGCGAATTTTGACAGCTCCACCCCATTTGACCTATCCATTTATGATTCGGGTTATCCATTTCGACTGGGTTGAATCCGAACCACTATTCGTTAATGTGGGTCGGGCGAGTCCGTGAATTTCTGCCATCCACACACACATTTCCCACCAAGGGGAACGAGAGAATATGGCAAGCGTGTTTGACTTGTTTTTATTTTTTCCTTTTTTTTTAATTGCTGTTTTTTATTTGAGGTCGGTGCTTATTCTCATTGGTCGGTTATTAATGAATTTTCTACTCTATTATTATAGTGTTTTATAATATATAATAATAAACTAATTTGTCAACTTCTATTAGCATATCTAATATAATATGTTTTATTTATATTTTTAATGAAAACATTGTACTTCAAAGGCTTGGGAAATATTTGGTTATATTTTTTGTTTGATTTTATTATGTGTTTTGAGATAATGAATTATTTAAAATTATTAAAGTTATTTTTTAGTATATTTGTTTATATTTTAGGAGAGATATTTTTTTTATTGCAGCAGCCAAATCAATATTTTTTTATTCGATTTTTAAAATGAAAATAGAATTGAGTGATTTTTATAATATTAAAATAATAATAAGAATATATATTGTATATATGTATATATTAGAGAATGCATGTTTTGGAAGAAAAATAGAGATTTTTTGGTTATATTTCTCCAAAATAATATTTTTTCGAGAAAACATAACCAAACAAAGTGTCATATTCCTGATATATGTATATATAATTTTGTAAAGAGTATTATTGACGAGGAGTTATTACCAAAGGACTAAACTAACCCCCAATATTAACCAATATCCCAAAACAATTATAGGATCCTCGTCTTTTTCATATGGGCCAACCCGACCTAAACCTATGAATTCGGAAATCTTAGCCCTCCAAAACAACCACCTGTACGCTTGAATGACAGAACACATGAACCCTATCAACACAGATGAATACACCACTATAAATATTTTATCATCTATTGCTAAAAGGGTCAATTAATGAGATCAAACACCTACCTTTGCATTAAAACTACATACCTAACGATCCATATATTCAACCGAACTCGACCTATTAATCTAGAAAACATTCATCCGAGTCTCATCTTTGGTTGAACTTCCAATCATCGAAAAATATACTGATTGTCATTTCTTGCAATATCAAGTATGTTACACCAGCCTATATAAAAACAAATAAAAAATAAATTAAAGGAATTGATTAATGCTGGGTAGTAATATACCCAAGTTAGAAAAATATATGAGATTTTAAAATAGGTGCCAGAGCTTGAAAGGTTGTTTCATAGCTCAAGGAAAATGGGAGAACGAAAATACATATATATTGGCTGTTGCTATGAGTCGAAATTTTTAGTCCTAAATGCATTTTACCCCCCCTCTAAACAATTTTAATAGTGGGTCCTTCAGAAATGTCTAACACAGACATTTTCGTGAAATTATAAAATTTGTAGCACTTTGGCCATCGGTTGGCTGGGCTTGGTCCAATAGGAATATTATCCAAAACAATTGTTGTGGCTGTGGTGGGAAGTGTTTCCGGAACCAATTGCTAATGGGGGCGGGCCAGTGCAATAGCCAACATCATCAAGTGTCATTATACGTTGATACTATGCGTGTGGAAAAGCATTTAAGATGAAGGGGTGCAAGAAATTGTTCAACAAGTCCAAATCATGCCAAATTAAACCATTCTCGTCCATTTGTTATGGTTTTAAAAATATTGTACAAATTGCTATGCACAAGTTGATTTGATTGTGATGTGGAATTAATAATACTATACTACATTGTCATACATGACGTAACTTTTCTAAATACATAAATAGTTAAGTTTTCTACATAAAATAGATAAAAATTAAGCAAAAGTATATATGTATGAGCCGAAGAAATCACTTCTTGATTTTTATTTTTTTATTTACTAGTTTATAACTTTTTTTTACTAA
>JACGDI010005432.1:1740362-1760095 GCA_014898725.1 Jacaranda copaia
ATTTGAATATTTTGTTTTAACTAGATTTTGAATTTTTATTTACTAATTTTTACTTATTTTCTACATTTTTAATAATTTCTTTTTACTAAACAACTAATTTTCTGAATCGCATCAATTATTATAGTCCTCGTATTCTAAATAACTACTATTAGCATGTAATTTGTTATTTGCTTAATCAAATCTTTTTTTTTAATTCTCCAATTATTTCCTTTAACGCTCCAACCTGCTATTTATCTATTAGCAAAAATAGATAACTTAACGACAGGTGCTTATGTTGTCACTTGTCGTTGATGTTTAATGTTGATGTGGACAGGAAGTGCTTGGCACAATTTAACGACCAAGCTGGTAGTGGTTGCGCAACAGGCACGACTGTTAGGTATAATCGGTTTGTCTTGGGTAAAGGCACGAATCCATGGACTGTTTTATATTATGAAGTATGTTGGGGTAATTGGCTTAGCTCAGACAAACCCTAATCACTGCTCGACACAAACTCATGGTGTAGGGTGTGTTCTGGTGAGGGGTGTTCAAATTTAATTTAATAAAAAAAAAATGATTAATTGATTCAAATAATCGAAAATTGATCGAAATTAGATTGGATCAATTTTTAATTTTAACATAAAAAATCGATTCAATCCAAATCGAATCGGAATTTATATATTAATAATATAAAAATATATATTAATTGTAAAATACACAAATAAATTAAAATAAACTAAATATAGGATTTTTTTCACTTTTAAAAATCAAATATATATAAATAATTATTGTGGATGTATAACTTTATAGTTGCGTGTTCTTACATAATTTAACTTAATTCCACAAGATTAGTATGATATGATAGCTAAATGAAATTTACAAATTGATCGATTAAATTAGTTTAGTTATCAATAGTAACTTATCAAATATTTCAATTAAAAATTTAAATTAAAAAATTAAATTAACTAATCCAATCCAAACCAATTTAAAATGAACTGAATTGGGTTGGATTTACAATAAAAATCTAACCAATTCAAATTAATCAAATATACATTATATAGTTTGAATTAGTTAACTTTTTATTCCAAAATCGATTCAAATTATTTAAGTGGATTTTAATTTTAATAAAGATTTAATATGAGATTTGAGTTGGGACCCCAAAAGGGTCCTTTCACCAACCATAAGTAAGTCCCCAAAGTCAACGATTGCATTTTATTCATAGCAAAATAGAGTATCATAGCATTTGGTTCGGGATTGAGATGGAGTTTATTATATTTTTATTTGTAATTTTGAAAGTTTGGAAATGTTTCTACATTTTTATTTACACTTTTGTGTATCAAACTGCTTTTTGTGATGGATTTTGCTTTGCCAAAAATCCGTTGCAAATATTTTTTTAATTTTTTTAATTTTTAAAAATTTTTGTGATGGATTTTTTATTGCAAAATTCATCGCAAATTACAACGATTTTTTTTTTTGTCGCAAAAAATATTTTTTAATAGTAAATGCAGAATAAATTCATCTTAAAAACAAAAACCTCAACTCTTTTCTTTACCATAATTGTTCCAGCTTTAGTTGAAGAAAGGATCATAATCTCTATCGCAAATTATTCAAAATTGATTTAATTTTTTTGTTTCGGAACCCTAATTCGATTGTACTTACATCCCAAAGAGATTTTGCGAGAAAGAAAGTCCGAGCGCCCGCGCCCGCCCCTAATGAGTTGTGGTTGAAGGAGGCAAAGTCTAAAGGGCAATATTTGTGGGAGAAATTCTCTGTACTAATTTAAAAATAATTCAAATCCACAAACTATTAGATTATGAACTTTTTTTCTATTTTTATAAATTAATGAGATTGACAATAAATTATATTATAAATTTTCGTCCTTATATAGTTTGATTGAGACGATATAAAAAATAATAGTATCTATAATAAATTAAAATAGTAATTTCTCATCTCAATATTATTTGATTAATATCACAAGAGGAAATAATGAGGCCCACATATTATCAGTCTTATGGTAAACTAGAAAATTGCATTAGTGATTCACATGTATGTTTTCCTCAAACCACTATCATTGATAAATTTCTTGAACTATTAAAATAAATTAAAAAATATAAAAAATTATAATTTAAATTATAATGAAAGGCATGATTTTTTATATATTATGTTGAAAAACTATATTTGTACATATATATAATAATTTTTGCACCAAATATATTGGTCCTCTATTTGTCGATATCAAAATGTGTAATATGATATTGTTTATTCTAAATTTGTATAAACTTATTCTTTACTTTAATATATTATATGTAATTTATTATGTGAAAATACTTCGTATTTTATTTATCTTAAGGTAAATACTACTCTAACATTTATCATTTTTTTCTATTAAATTTAAAATTATTCACATAATTACACACGATATATTTATCAAAACATATTAAGGCAAATTAATATAGCCTAGCAACATCAGTCTTTCCTATTATGTGAGAGTTTCGAATTTGAGCCTGAATGGGTTCTCTTGTGCGTATTATGTACATCTGTTTGTATAGTTTATATTTTAATTTGATCTATTTAATAATATGATAATATTAACTTGTTAAAATGATAAAAATTTATTATTTATAATTTTTTTTTTAAAAAAAGGCATGTTAAGTCAAATTAATGCAGAAGCAAACAATTGGGAAGGTCATATGTAATAGTAGGCCATGGATGGTGCGGGTAACAACGTTAGCTCGGATGGACCAACTCCCGACACAACACATGAGACATTTGTTTGGATCCCACGTTAAAATAGCCAACTGACAGCCTATATTTCCATTGAACCATCGCCAAAAAAGACAGCCTATATACTTCCATTCAATTATTTTTTTCCATTTTATCATCATAGTATTTGATGAGGTTGAAAATAATTTATAGTGAAAGAAAATTGTTTGGGGTTGATCTGATTAAAGAGATCGAGTAATCCAACTAGTATATTTTTTGAGGTTTAAGATCTGCAACAATCAACACACGTTAAACTAGTCGATGTGTCCATGGCTAAGGCACTTCGACACTCAAGTCAGTTCTAGTCGAGGTAAGATAATCTAACAGAATATAAAAAGCTTATTGTATATTTGGCATTACCTTGAGCGTGATTGAATATGAGGTATTTATAGGCTTCTCCAGGTATGATTTGTCCATGTTGCCCCTATCAGGTGTAGTGAGTTTTAATCCTTGCCGAGGGAGTAAATGGTCATTCCAAATCTCGATATTATTTCAAACGGCGCAATCTCCCGTTTTTCAAGATGAACAGTACCTCTGGTAGGTGCTTCTCTGCCAAAAGTGGTGACAGGGTTGGTGACAGCGACTGTACCGGCAGTCATGTGTCATTAATGTGAAGGCATGATGTCTGACAATAATAAATGCATCCTGGATCTGAGTCAGCGCTGGAGAAAAAGACCTGAGGTTGACAACGGTCGATCGGACCTAACTGGTCGACCCTTTAAGTAATCGACCTGGTACATGGCGAAAAAGGTTATGATAGGTGGTGCGTCCCATCGATCCCAGTCGACAATAGCTTATTTGACTAGATAGTTAGTGGAATGTGAAACCTATATCACATTTATGGTTAGAAGATTGGATTGTTAGTCAGACCAAACATAAGGTCTGATTGATCAAAATAAAAATGTATGAATTATCTGATCTATTTGGCCGTTACTATATTGTATATGGGTGAAATGAAAATTTTAATTGATATCTTATTAAATTCTTGAATTTTTAGAATCTTATTTTATTTTTTTTCACCATTCATATGAAATAAATATTAAAAAGGTGCAAGATTTGAAAGGGATGTTTTTCAAGTGTCGGTCTCAAAGCACATGACCATCAAAAGGGATAGGTCATTGATATTGAAACTCACAAGGAACTTTTAAGAAGTTTTGTAGCTACAATGATACTGCTTCGAAGGCAAACATGGAATAAAAAGTTTAAAATGTAAATTTAAAAAGTTTTTTTGATTTTTTTTTTTTTTGGTGGAGGTGAAGGGGGAGAGATGTCATTTTACAATATGCTAAGAAAATTAAATGTAATATGAACTTCTTTTTACTCAATTATTTGTATTTATTAGAGACTTATCTTTGCATAAATATAAATTTCTGTATTTTTTTTTGTTTTATTTAAGACGAATGTCACATCTAATATTGTTGATCACAGTCTCATTTGATTTATATATTAGTGAAATTGAATTTCACGTTAGATCTAAAACACAATGTATAAATTCATCATCTGTAATATCTTTTGATATTTTAGAAAAAATAATTAATTCGTTTGCAATTTCAAGAATTTAGTGGATTGGTAGTGACCATAAAACATGAATTTTGAGGATAGACCTTGTTCTCTAACTTATTGATTGAAGCATAGATAAATAAGATATATATTTTTTATCTTATTTGGTGAACATTACATGGATTGAAAAATAGAGAAAATAATAATTGAGATTGGAAAAATAGAGAGAATGAGGTGGAAAAATAAAATCCGACCTGCCGGATTCGAACCAGCGACCTAAGGATTTGCTGCGTCAACTACAGTCCTCCGCTCTACCAACTGAGCTAAGGTCGGGTTGTGCTCTTAATTAACATATTATTATATAAACTAAGGCTTAAACAGAAATTAACACCCGATTTAAACCCAGCAACCTATAGAGATTTCAACTTGTGCAATGCAATCTTATTTACTTAGACAGAAAATTATAAAATATTGCATCCTGATGAGTTTAAGCCAACAAGCTGAGGATGATTTCCATGGTATCATCTTCCGGCAACTACATTCCAAATTGAGCTAAGGTAGTTTGGTGCTTAATGCAATTTTATTTAAATACTCTATTAATTAGGTTAAAAATTAATAAAAAAACATTTAATACATTTTATAAATTGTTTTAATATAAAACTTATAAGATATTATAATTACATTTATAAAAAAAAAAATCTTAAAATCATGCACCTTGTAATATGCATGCAAATACCAAATCATGCACCATCAAACTAAGCAAACGAGGTGATAGGGGAAACATTGACTAGGCTGTTACCTAATAACCAAAGGGGGAAGCATTAAACAATGGGCCGGCAGGCTGCGGTCCAAGGCTAACCTAATACACTAACCAACGTTTGGTCGTGGCTTCTTCCGAACTAACCCTTCTTAAATATTGTTATCTTTGAATATGGAAATGGCACACTTCCTATATTTGAATGATACGGTGCTTAAAAACACTTCTTCATGTAATTAAGCATCGCTTTATATATATATATATATATATATATGTATTGTCATCCACATTTAATTTGCTTTGGGAATAGAACTACACCATCGATCATTCACCAAAAGATTGAGATCGAGTTAATACACACTTGTGTGATTTGTCATTTATTCTAGAGCTTAGTTTGATTGGTAAAAACAAATACGAAAATGTATATTAGTCAAGAGTTATTAATTACTTGATCAAATTAGTACACATATGTAGGGGTGGACAATGTGTTTGGGCTTGGGGTACCCAACCCATTTGGGTCTGGTATTTTTACCCCCCCTCCAATCTCGAACAAGTTTTTATGGAGAGTACCTTAAAATTTGGGGGTCTGGTATCGGGTATTGGCTTAGGATACTTGATACCCATCGGGTACACCCATTTTATTTTTTTTAAAAATTTTTATTATTAAGTATTTATACATTTAATTGATGAAGTGTTTTGGACCACTATTTAAGGTTTCAGATTTTTGAATAAATTCGGGCTCATTTTAGTAGCCCAAGCTCAAATCAAATTAGAGAAGAAATTCAAATAACTAACTAATAGCAGACTAATAGCCTACTAGTGAAGATTTGGAAGTACTCGTGGGGATACCCCTATCAAATGGGGATTGGAATTCAAATATTAAAAAATGATACCTCAAGGGAGGGTACCTCACCCCGCCCACCCTGCACATGTGTGATTAGTCATTTACTTTAGGGATAATTTGGTTGGTGAAAAAATATTTCATAATGTTCATTTCTCAAGAGTTATTAATTGTTTGGTTGGCGTTATAATAATATTTTCAACCCGCATAAATTTATTGGCTCAAATTTACATACCTAAAACTTAGGATAAAGAAACTAACTCCAACCTTCAACAATTAATCCCATGAGAGAACACATCAATTTTGGGATATTATTAAATTATTTCTGTCCATCCAAACTAGCCAGAATAGGATTCTTGAAAAATTATGATGGAAACCAAACATATCGAAAGTAATATTATAATTATAAGAATTATCATAAAAATCAATCACGGTATAAAATCAAAATCTAACAAAAATTACAACAATTACAAAAATGGGAATATTATAGGAATAATTTTTCAAAGTGAAGGATTTTATCTTCCTGTTAAAATTACAAAAATGGCCCTAAACATTAGTAATTCAAAAAATAAAAATTCCCTCTTCTCTGTTTCCGTGTGTCGCAGAACCCACAGCGGAGATTCCCTCCTGTTTTTTTCTCAAAAAATAATGGGGCAGACCTGCCCCACAACGACATCGTTCCGTGCTCACACACTCCGGAATGGTTACTGTTTGGTGTCAGAGCCCATCCGTAGTGCTCCAGCCAAATTCTTCACTAAACTACTTCCCACCTTGAGCATGCCGCGCCTAACGACGTCGTACGCACCGCCACTCCCTCTTCCTTCCCTGTGCAAACCTACTGGTATTTCTACTCATTTTTTACACCATTAATTGATTATTCAACGTCGAAAACGGCGGCGTCATTTTCACTGCTGTCTGCTCAGTTTTAAGCCTTCAGCTGTAAGTCTTCCTCGACTTTTCGTAACTTTTCTCTGTACTTGACTGGTGAATCTTGAAATCTTGGGATTGTGTTTGCCCTTTTATGGCCAAATGATTGTAAAAGAGTGGATTTTATGTGTCTAGGTGGTTCTCTTGTGCTCATTTTTGATGGGAGAATCTGTTGTACTAAACTTTTTTTGAGCCCTCAAATTACGGAGTTACTACACAAATCCTAGCAGACCCATCTGTTTAAAAGCCCATGTCCAGCGGGAATGATGCTTCTGGTTCCCCACGTCGAACCCTTTTTCTGGTAGCATTTCTTTCTTTAAAGCCTACTTGTTAATCAGAATAATTTAAGTTCTTGGTTTAAAAAACAGATCTTGAGTTTTGTCGGATTTGGGCAAATGGGGTTTGAATCGGATAAGCATGGTATGGAATTTGCAGCTAGTTCTAAACCCCTTAAACCCTCTTCAAATATTTCGGATTTTGTTTCGAAATTCGCCGAAGTTTGTAAATTTAGGTCCATTGGGGTGTTCAATACATCTGAAAACCCAGACCATGGTCACATCTACAAGTTAATTTCCCGCGACAATGCACCTTTATTGGTTGAAGAAAGCAGCAATGCTACCAAAAATGCTGCGTTCGATGCCACAAAAATTTATCTGCAGCACACTGAGGTGCAAAAGAACGGGAATGAACGTGGCCAAGTGGAGATCTTGAAATTATTCGACACTCTTTTGGCTTTGAAATTAGCATATGTTAAGCTCCAGGAAGCTCATATTCCCTATGATCCTGAGAAAATTAGAGCAGCTGATGAAGAGGTGGTGTCTCTGCTTGATTCTCTCTGCAAGATTAAGAAGGCTTATAAGGAGAAGCTATTGAAGGAAGCTAATTCTGTTTCCGCATGTTCAGCTTTTTTGCTTGCAGAAATTCAGGTTAAGGAGAGGGCTCTAGAGAAGTTAAAGTCTCAATCCAAAAATAAGGACAAGGAGGTGGCTAATTTGCAGCTAGAGCTTCAGGAGTTGGAAATGAGGAATAAAAAGTTGGCTGAAGAGATTAGGGAGCGAGAGAGCGAAAGTTTTAAGGGTTTGAATCACTATTCCTTTGAGATTGTTGTCAAGGCAGTTGGGAAAGCTATTCATGATTTTGCAAAGCCATTAATTGCCTTAATGAAACTTTCGGATTGGGATCTAGACCAGGCTGCTGATGCCATACAAGCATCTGTTGTATATGTAAAGAGGTCACACAAAAAGTATGCATTTGAAGCTTATGTCACCCGAAGGATGTTTCATGGGTTTTCTCCAACACCTTGTATTTTGGAGAACATAATGAAATTGGATGACCCTGTTGTTGCTTTGATGGATGACCCAGAATCTACTTTTGCCAAGTTTTGCAGAACCAAATACCTCTTAGTAGTTCATCCCAGGATGGAAGAGTCTTTTTTTGGTAATTTGGACCACAGGAATTTTGTGGCTAATGGGATTCATCCACATACTCCATTTTACCGTGCATTTGTCAGAATGGCTAGATGTGTTTGGTATTTGATGGGATTTGCTGCTTTTATTGAGCCTAAAGCTGAAATGTTTGGTGTTAAACAAGGAAGTGAGTTCTCAGATTTTTATATGGAGGTGCTAGAGGAGCTCAAGGAATACAAGATTCTGTTGGATAAGAGCCAAGAAAGATGCAAAGTTGAGTTTATGGTCATGCCTGGTTTTAAGCTAGGGGAGAATTTAATCCGGTCTCAAGTATATGTCTCTAAAGGGGGATTCTCAAATGGCACACAATAGGAGGATTGGTTTAGATACTGATTGTGAAAACTGTTGTGCCTTTCTCCTTTTAATTATATAGTAGTAGGCAGCAGATTAATCTGACAGCTTGATTAATGATATAGCTTTCTCAGTGCAGATCCGAAAGCATGTCTTTGATACTTTAACTTGATATGATTTCCAATATATATATTTATACTCTGTAATTAAATAATCTGCTGCAATTTGACATGTACATATATTCAACTTTCTTGTGTCATGCAATGCTTTTGGCTCTCATGATATCTGTCAGATCTTTACCTTATTTATGGGATATTGGCGCATTCATAAATTCACTTACATTGCATTGCATTGCACTGAGAGTATCTTTGCCAAAATTGTTTTCTCTATTTTAGTGGTTCAAGAGAAGTGGCATTTCTTTTAGAATTGTAAGACTGATAACATTTGCTGCAAGCATGAATATTCCATCAAAGACATTTTTCATTTTACAAAGAAACAACCAAACTATCATGGAAATCAATTCTACCGCAGAATTCCCTTTGGTGTCCTGTTGTCATTCTCACAGCTATTGGAAAACAAATCTTTGCATAGCTCTCCATAGAACTGGCATACCAAACCAATGAACACCGGACACTTGAGGTTTTTCCAGCAGTACAAAAGCTCTTCAACATCCACCAAATCTCTCATTTTCCCTTCTTCCACAATCATCTCCACCAAATAGTTCTCAAAGCTCCTGCATGCATCTTCAACATCATCCTGATCTGAAACTTCTGGTGTATCAGCTTGGCTCATTTTTACATATGCTGGGGTAACGGGTGAAGGAAAGGGTGCTCTATGATGCCCGGCATCTGAAAAACTCTTGAGCTCTGTGACTCTATCCATCTTTCTTTTTTGTCTTAGTGAGCACAAAACTGATAGAATTTTGGGGAGACGGCCCGTATGTGCAGTCTTTCTGACTTTAGGACGCCGGTGGAATTGGAGAGCTCTTATAAAGACTGGTTTGTGGAGTCTGAATTTGAAGAGGTGTAGTATTTTCTTGCATGGTTTGAAAAGCTTGCATTTGAAGGGAATTATATTCTTTAACTTCATTTTTCTTAATGCTGAGTGTTGATGAAGGAATTGTGATGGAAGATGGCTATTGGTTTTTATGTTGCTTCCTTTATAAATCTTGGGTAGGGATAGGATGTATTGTGAATTTGGTCAGTGTAATGGTTGGTGCAACAGACACACACACACACACACACACACATAGTTGGTGAGAGATGGGTTTTTATGCAAATTTTCTCTTATTTAAGGCCTAAAGTTATGGGGTAAGAGTATCATTTTGTGTGGATTTCACGTCTGGTCATATTGAGAAAGTGCTATACCATAAAGTGGAACTTTTCAGCTGTTTCCTGAAATGTTTATTTGGTAGTTGCCTAGCACTTATAGCACACTCTCAACTCTCAACATTAGCTTCCTTAATTGTATGATTTATTCCATGCCAGCTACTTAGGTAGTACCCAAATAGGATTATAAAATCATTGAGTTATCAATGGTTTAATCATGTGTGTATTCAAATGCTTATTGATTCACTAGGACACCAGTGTGTAGGATTTACCATGAAATTCAGCTCTCAGTTTAAACCCTTTTCAACTTGCAATATTCTCTGTCTAAGCATGTTGTTAAAGAGTAGCAAAACATTGGGCCTAAGATTGTGGTTTGCAATTTTTCTTTTCCCTCTGGTTTTATTTTCATTATCATTCTTCATTTTCATCATTAGTTTCAAAATTTGAAAAGGTAGTAAGTGAAAATGAATTTGTATTTGGTTAAATTATTTGAAAAATAATTATTATGTTGAATTTAGTAGGTTATAAATGAAGAAAGCTAATAATAATGAGATAGACAAAAAGACAATATGTATGTTATTAAGAAAAGATATAGAGGATGCGGAATATGTTTTGAGAATAAAAAATAAAAATAATATTTATTGAAAACGTATAAAAAGTAATGTGTTTTAATTTTTAAATAGTAGAAAATGTAAAAAGTGGTTTTGAAAAATAGGCCCTTACTTTTTAGCACGCTTAGTACTGAACTTGAAGATATAAGGTTGTTAGGGGTGTTGTTTGTTTTTTCAATAATAACCCTCCAACCCTCAAATCAATTAAAGATGAAAAGAACTTGTAGGAAATATAAAAGAAAAGTGTTTTTTTGTGCATACTTCAAAATGACAAGCACAATGCTATCTATAGAAGGGTTGATCCAAATCCAATAATAGAAATGAGCCTTTTATAAATGGGTCGGGCCAATAGGGGAAAGAAGTGAAGGGTCACGCCATAACAATCAACCATGAGAATCAACACCATGACAAATGCGACACAGCATTCCAAGGCCACAAAGGTTCTTGCCATTTCCAGGTTGGGCCGCTGGAGTCGAGCCCATAATCAAGAAATGTTCGACCCATATCAGAACAATAGTATTCTATCGTATCTTCCTCAAACTATTTCTCTGGCATTATAATATTAGCATTACACTTTTTACTTAATAATTTATAATTTATTTAGATATATATATATATCAAAGTAGATGGTATAAAATTTTTATCAGAAGTGGTCCTTTTATTAGACGTAATTGGTCTCACTCCTTAATGTAAAAATATAAAATTAACTGACATTTTGATGAAATTTTTTCGATTAAGAGGGTGTTTGGATGAGCTTATAAACTCCTCAAAATATTTTATAAGATATATAAGAGTTTATATGTAAATAAAAAGTATTTGGTAATTTTTTTTTTATCAAAAAACTTATAAAATATCAAAATAAGATGTTAGGATTTTATAAATTTTTTTAAAAAAAGTAAAGAAAATCTAATTTATTTTTAAAATATTAATAAACTCCTTCATTTTTAATCATTTTAATTACAAAATTGCAATTATTAATATCTTATAAGCTCCAAAATCTTGTTTTATCCAAATACTTTAATAACTTATTTTAAAAATAAGATCTAACATCTTATAAAACGCATAAACTTATAAGATGCTTAAAATAAGTTTAATCGAACACCCTCTAAATTCACTTATTAAATATAGCTATAGAAACATGTATTTCACGAAAGACTGGAATTTTATAATAACGTCTATGAGAATGCTATCCCTTATTATTTTATTGACTAATGCAACCTAAGGAAAGCTAAGGATCCTCAGGTATGAGCTTGCACGCGAGTGATTAATCAACTTTATACAGTTCAAAAACATGTAGCCTCCATCATTTCTCATGCATGGAAATTTGGACAAGACCAGCTATTCTTAAGCATATGGGCATTTATTTTCTTACCTATTAAATCATAGTCCATTATAACTTGTCAATCATCACACATAAGGATGAACGCTTTTAAACACAGAAGATCCTCCTAAAGAAGTTGGAATATTTTGCAAAATCGCAATCTTCGGTATGCAATTGAGGATTCACGTTTTTTGGTCATTAAAGAATGACATTGGCAATTCGAGATAATATTTTGTTTAATCTTTCGTCATTTAGAAATAGATTTGATGAAAAAACTAAAAATAGTTGGAGAGTGCTGTGTGCCGAGTACATGGCCATCTCAATTTGGGATTTTTCAATTTTGTTGGATTTTTTTTATTTTTTATTTTTACTGTACACACGCGTATTAGGAATTCGTCAAAGTTCGAACTTCTGACGTCGCATTTTATATATGAGACTTATACCATTTAATGAATTTTTTTAATATGTGATGTGTGCGTAACACCAAAATTTTCAATTTTAAAAATCACGTGCTGGTCACATGACTTTTGTTAACGATATTAAATATTTCAGTTAAATTCATTCTCAATTTGTGAAAAACTAATAGATATTACAATAAGTTGCAACTAATGTCCCAAATAATCAATTGATTTATTTGAAAAAAAATCTTGATTTGTTGAAAGGTCTATCTCGTGTTTGGTTGTTTTTGTATTGCATAATTTCACTTCACGAGAGCTTCAAATTATTTTCTTGAAACTCATCTTAAACAATTTTTCGCTCTTTTGACTTATTTAGGGCAAAAATTAAATGTTCAAGATTGTCAACTCCCCAGAAGAAAGGCAACAAAATCTTGCAAGAAATTCTGGAATTTCGTCTAATTATTAGTTTGGTCTCTCTTAATTTAAGAGAATTGGACTTCGGCAGGTGATTATTCCGTATAGTTGAACGGATACTGATATCTTTTGATAATCTCAAACAGTTGAACTTGATTATTTCTTGAAAAAACAAACGTATCCTCGGGCTATCATGACAATCATGGTACTCCTCATTTCTTTATTCGTACTCCATTGAACCAAATCTTTCCTTGTTTTCCCTTAGAACAATGGAAACATGATACATACATATATATATACACACACATAACATAATGTAAATGAGAAAATGAGAATTTCTCTTAATTTGGAATCAAGGAATGAACTTTAAGTCTAACTCACCCTAAAAGCTAGTTCAAAAGGTGAAAATTATTCAAAGCTACACATATATTTAATTGATGTAGAAATCAAAGTAATCTCATGCGTACTTATGAATGGATGTCGGGAGCATAGAATAACGTAAAATAAGTGGCCCAACAATACTGGGTGATCAACAACGAAAATGAGTGGCTCTGATATAATGTTAGGGAATGTGTCTTAGACCTAACTTACCTCCAAAGCTAGCTCGGTGATGATTGCCTGAAGCTCTATAAAAAAATTACTGTATAAGTACTTAATCAATGTAGGAATTTAACAATTTGGACTAAATTCCTAAATTGGGTTGCGAACTCCAATTTAGTCTTGAAAGCCTAAAAACATATTAGAGTTTTTGATGATTGTATAGCAAAAACCCTTCAATGCACAAAGTAATTACACAATCAAGAAGAATAGAAATTGCAAAATATGAGAAAACTAATAAAATTATGGTTGGTTGATTATTTACCAGATATAATAAAATAGAGCTATTTATAATGATACTACTTTAATTTTTGATATACATAACAATATCTAAAATTCTTTCAGACAATAAAATTCAACATCGTATAATTATTTTTTAAATACACGGATCCCCATTTTACCTAGACTAGTGCAAAAATACAATGATCATTTTAGTAAAGCCACCGTCCATGTACATGTATACACATTTCAAAATTGACATAATCTTTGGCCAACCTCAAATCACCTCATCCCACATTATGAAAGAATAGTTTGTGTGGTTACTAAAGGAAGGCCAGCAGCAAACCTGGCTTCTTGTTGCCTCCACTTGCTTTCATGCATGCCAATGTTCCCCTGGAGGGACCCCTTCTGTCAATTATTATTTCCACATAAAAACTATAGGAGAAGCACTTCATTTTCTCCCAGCTTTTAGTACTAAAATCATTGTATCTATTTGAGTACTAATTCTCATTCTTATGTTGTTTCTTAAATGTGTCAGTCTGCCTCTTCCAAGTCCCCTCAATTTTCCCCTATAAAACCTCCTTAAAAACATCAATCAATCTCTTGACTTCCATTCTTAAACATAAACTCCCCAATTTCACAATGGGAAATTACAGGTTCAGATTGTCAGATATGATGCCAAATGCCTGGTTTTACAAGCTCAGGGACATGAGCAAAGCCAGAAACCACAACCCTTCTCATCCCATCAAGAAAAAACAGCCCCCTCCTACGCAAAACCCAAGAAAATCCTTCTACCACACCGCAGAAGCCTTTAGAACGGACAAGCTCTATACTTCACCCAAGAATCCCAAAACCCTAGACACACGTTTTCCTTATGATCCGCCAAGAAAATCGTCATCCAAGAAAAGAGCTAAGAGAAAGACCATATACATGCCCTCCCCAAGACAAATCGCCCCTGCTGTTTCAGCTGATCGTTTTACATATCAGGAGCCTGACAATCCTGTCTGGCTTAAGCCTGGAAAAATCCATTTTCAGGACTATTCCGACTCCCCCATCGATGGCCTTACTTCTCCTGATCAACAGGATTTTCCTGAATCCCCCCTGGATTCTGATTCTTTTGATGCCACTGATATCATCATCGACGTCGATGAAATCTCGTGCGGCGCAGTACACGCAGAATTCGACATGATATCAGAACCAGAACTTCCTCCAATTCTGACCAAGCCCGCCAAAAGCAATCCCCCGGAAGAATTTCCCACAGAAAATAAGACAACTCGATCAAAGAAAACAACAACTACGGCCACCAGGAAATCCGTTTCCCGTTCCGGAGGAGTGAGGCTCCGGGGAAATGGGCCTAAACTTGCAGCAGCAAGCAAGAAGATTAATGAAACCCGAGGCCGGAAAAGTATGAAAGGCGGTGAAAGGAAAGGGTTGTTTTACTCCGACAGCTTTGCCATAGTGAAGGCATCTTTTGATCCGGAAAAGGATTTCAGAGACTCAATGATGGAAATGATTGTGGAGAATAATATCAGGGCATCAAAGGACTTGGAAGACCTTCTTGCTTGCTATCTTTCTCTGAATTCAAATCAGTATCATGATCTCATTATCAAAGCCTTTGAGCAAATCTGGTTTAACCTGCCTCAACCCCAGTTTTAGTTATGATATATTCACTACTCTTTTTCGTGTGTTCAATCAGTAATTCTGTCTGTGTAATATTAGAAAAATGTAACTACTAGTAGAACAAAAAGGTTTAACCCACATGTTATATTAATGAATAATCCGTTCTGAAGAAGGGAATGTTTTGATCTGCAGTACTCAATTTTCAGAAGAGTTGCATTTGTTATTGCATACATTCTTTCTGACAGGTCTGCAGATATATCCCCCCGGGAATCAACAGGAAAGAAAACAAAACAGTTGTCTCGTTCTGTTCTTGCCCTTTTGAATCAACAGTTCTCCTTTATTTATTTTATAAAATGTTTGATGTGAGTCTAAACGAGGAGGTCCACATTTTCACATAGTGCAAACACAAATATTTGTAGATAAGGAAGGTAGGCCTAAGTGAGAGCCACTTTTTAGTTGTTGTCCAAAGTTAAAGTATAATCATATCAGTTGAAGAGGCTTTAGCTGTCCATGCACAAAAAGAATGGACCCTTTTTCATTTATTAATTGTAGAAATTTCATTGAGATTGTGTTATTTGCATATTCATCATATTTCGCATGCCATGAATCACAAGCATTTGTCCATGGTAAGGTTGGCGAAGAGATTGATGTTACCACAAACTTAATTACTATAAAAAAATATTTTGAATTGATAGCTTCAGTATTTTTAAATTATCTTTTATGCGACCCAATAATGTGGATTTGAATTTTTTCTAGTCAATTTCGAAGATATCAGGTTCCGTTTTATACTAAAAGAAACTAAGAGTGCTAAGATAGTTTATAATCCCTTTTATAAGGATTTTTTTAAAAATCGAACTTCCTTTTAGGTGGAGACGAAAAATGCCTCGACACACAATTGAATCATCATATTTGACGATATATTTGATTATCATCACATTCAATGTAATTGAACTATAGAAGTATAACGCCTTTTCAGTACAGTAGCTAGCACAAACTTAACAATAAAATTACAATACTTCAAAAACGAAATTCTATGTAAAATGAGTTTTGATTTCGTCCTTTACAACCCTTTATACCAAGAAATTTTTTATAATCAAATGCAATAATCGTTGGCATAACTTTTGTCCATTCACAGTAAAAACGCACACACGGGACTTAAATTAAATGCCATATAAATTCCGTCTTGTGTGAGTGACAGATATGACCAATTGTATTATAGAATCTTCCATGCAATAGTGCCCCTTTTTTGGCAACATTGGAAAATGAACCAAATTATTGTAATTTTTTTTTAATTCGATGCATTCATCTCAAACATGATTCGACCTCAGATCAATGGAGAAAAATAAAAAATAAAATACAAAATATCAATTTATTCAAATTAAATTTAATTAGAAGTTAAAACCACTCGAGTTCAATTCATTTCACGAATGATCATATTCAGCCAATATTTAAAATCAATAATTTCGAAAAAAAATTAGACAATATTTCTTCCAACTCTTTAATTTAATTGATAACATCCCTTTTTTGATGTATCCCAAAATCAGGGGACTTATCATGAAATATTAAAAATTATTGATGGTTTGTGTAAAGTCACATAATTAGTGAAGATGAAGGAACCTATATATGCGATAAATACATATGAAATTTACATAATTATTTATAGGCGAAGAACTTAAAGGGTGTTTGGATGAGCTTATAAGTTTTTTAAAAGCTTATAAATTGATAAAGAGTGTTTGATAATTTAAAAAAAAAAAACTTATAAAATTCTAAAATAAGATATTATGAACTTATAAGCACTTTTAAAAAAAATAAGAAAATTCTAAATTATTTTTAAAATTTTAACAAGCGCCTTTATTTTTAATCATTTTAATTATAAAATTATCATTATTAATATTTTATAAGCTTCAAATCTTATTTTATCCAAATACTTCAATAATTTATTTTAAAAATAAGATCTAACATCTTATAAATTTTAAAAATATCTTATAAAATATAAAAATTGATAAAATATTTAAAATAAATTTAGCCAAACACCATCGTCAGGATGAGCAGAACCCCGAAATTCCGGGGTTGATTGAAGGTTTGCTATATGAAGCCACAGCCGCCGCATAGAAATATGACATAATTTATATGTCTAATTAAGGAAAAGAATGAGACTTGAGAGGTTGTTAGGGGGCCTTTCAACAAACTTAACCACCGATTGCCATTCTCACAAGTCATTTCAATGCCAATTCATGTGACCAATAATTATTAAGACCCCCATTCAATTCTAGCTAGTTTTCAACTAAAATAAAAAAATAATATCAGATCAATTATGACTACCAAATCATATTATAAAGTTTTTTTTATTGTGGTTTTGACAATTGAACTAACAAAACACACAGCCACACTGAAATTCTTCCATTGTAGTTTTGATTAGGGATGCAATCGAGTTCGATTTTATTTGATTCGATAAAGCTCAAATTAACCAATGAATTTTAAAAAGCTGCAACTTTGAACTCAAACTTAAAATTAAAAAAATAATAATATAATATATATTTATTAATAAAATAAAAAATAATATTTAATTATATACTGACTCGCGAACCTAAATACAGATGGCTCGAGATCGGTTTGAATTAGAACCTGAACTTGATTTAGTTCGACTCGAACTAGCTCGAGCTTGGTTCATGAGCCGGCTAAACTCGTTCGCACCCCTAGTTTTGACAATTGAGAACTTTTGTATTATTATTTATAATAGACTTTAAAAATTAAGATATTTTTAAATAGGGTTCAAGCAAGTATAAATTCAAATCCACCGTAAATATTAAAATAATTATATATTAATCGTTAGGTTTCACCAAATCAGTCTGAACATTCAATACATATGTACAAACGTACATATGTATGTATGTATGTATAACGAAGAGCAAAATGGGTTCTAATTACATGGAACTTTAAATTCCAATTAGCTAACAAAAAGAGCTTGCTTTCTTCAATGGGACAGCAAACACCTACTCTATTGCAGTTGATGGCATGCATGAAATGGACCAGACAGACATAGGATGGCCGCCCAACTGCCCATAATTCTGCACTTTAGAAATCCGCGAATCCTACACCACACAAATTGTGACTAATTCTCGACTTTGAGGTTGTTTGCCTAAGTTTAGAAATACTTCGAAAAATAGAAGAATGTGGAGGTTCATCTTACAATATTTTAGATATTAATTATTCTGGAGTTTTTTCTTATTAATGGACACCATGATTAAGAGAACGTTTAGTTAAATTTATTTAAAAAAATTATAATTAGTCCCTGATGGAGATGTTACAAAGCTTAAATAGGTTGTTGAAATATTTGAATAAATAATTTTTTTGAGTTTATAATATGTTAATAATCGTAATTTTATAATTAAAATGATTAAAATTAAAAAAATGTATTAACATAGGAGGGGTTTGGGGATTTACCATAAGCTCATATCCGTGACACATCATCTATAGTTATGCATGGCATGGGGCAACTTAAGCTTGCCTCATACCCCATTCCGTCTTGTCCCACCAACTTGGAAAGAATTAAAAAAATTAAAACAAGTCAATAAAAAAATCAAATTAGAACCACTTAATAGCAATTGAAATTCAAATTTCAGTTAAAAAAATAAAAAATTCATGCAAAAAAGATAAGTTTCTAGAAGCAAAATAGGATAAAAGAATAGAATTAAAGTAATAACCAACACAACATTCAAATTTTTATACATTGAAACAAAAAAACTCAAAATTTTTAAGTCCAATAAGTTTCCACCATACCCCGCTTGATATTAGTGAGAAATGAACAACAGGTGGGAATGAAAAAGAAAAAAAAAAAAAAACTAGTGGGAAGTAGAAGTGTGGAACTGTAAACTATTTGGCTTGGACATTATTTTTATTTTAAAAAATATAAAATAATTTATATATAATATATTTCTTATTAAATATAATATTATATATTATTTATATATATATATATATAATATATAAATGTAATTTTTATATGATTCGAGGTGGCCTAGTGGGACGGCAGGGCAGAGTCAGTAAACCCTATATCCCACCCCAAATAATTCGGGTTAGAAAAATTGCGTCTCATACTCCGCCCCAAATCCATCTCATTGGGGATGGGTTGAGCTCGGTTCAAGTTTTGTCCCACCCCATTACCACCCCTATCTATAGTATTAGAAATTATTTGAAAAACTTTTGAATTGATAAATGAGGGTAAAAGTATCACTTATTCCTTAAAACTAAGGAAAACACGAAAAACTCACAAAATGATTAAGGTCATATTAATGAAAGGAATTATTCATAAGATTTTTAATTCTCATTTTAGCACTTATAAAACGTTAATCTTCGCGAAAAAATTACATCTTATTATTTCTTTAGCAAACTAAAAATGTTTTAGGATGAATACACATTTCTCCTGTCTTCCTTAATTTTCTTGAGATTAATATGATTATGCATGCTCCTCGAAATATTGAACTTGAAATTCTGGATTGGAAAGAAAAGGAAAAATAAATAAATAAATGAAAAGAGGAGTAGCCTTTAATAAAAAGTTAGGCATCATAATTGAAGTAGGATCCACCTAAAGACGTAAATTAATTAACATGCAAAATTAGAATTACTATGCTGTACTCATATATCTAGTAATTATTAAATTACAAATTGACATAGCCTGCTATACGACATAATGACCATTACCAT
>JACGDI010005432.1:1768683-1780746 GCA_014898725.1 Jacaranda copaia
AAAGTTTAAACCCTAAAAGAAAAATATTGGAGAGGACAAGAAAATGTGAGATACTAGAGAAGTGAGAGAAGTAAAAGAACTACTAAACAAATTTCTAAGAACAAATGAAATGAAAATGATATGAGCCAAGGAAAATGGATTATAAATTGAAATTCAAATTTATTGTCTAAGTAGGGTCACGAAATTCTAATGGGCTGAACTAAATAAATAAAATCATTTTGCGCCAAGTCAATCTCCTTCTCCCAATATTATAAATAATTCCAAGTTCAACATTATGACATATATTATTTTTACCATCCGTCATATTATCTTTACATATTATTCTCTTCAAAAATATAAATTTAAATATTAAAGAATTTTCATCGAAAACATACTGACGATCCCAATCATTTATTTTGAATTTTAAAATTAAATAATACCTCTTATTCAAAAATACAAAAATTTGAATTAAAAGAAAATTTCCTTACACGCACATAAAAAAGTCTCAAGCACGCAAAGAAATAAAAATACGTATAAATACGAGTTCGAGGACCCTCTTACATTGACTTGAGGGAAAACGTGTCTACATATGAAGCATATTAAATGGAAAAGTAATGTATTGACAAATACATTGGCCTCATCCATAAAATATTTGATGAGTGTTTGAATTTCTTACTTTGATTTATTCCTTTTCTGTCCGAAATAAATACGTTTGTGTTGGGTGGGGACTTCAACTAATTACGTGCAAAAATAAAAAAGTTTGCCACAAAAATCAAAGTTTATATAGTTAACTGGTCAAGTATTTCAAACATAATATATATATATATATATATATATATAAAATAATTGATTAATTAATTAATATGTAGCCTTGAATAGTTTCCATAGTCTCAAAAGTCTTCATTAGACAAAACCAATTAATTTCTTCACCTAAAATAATTTCACATGGAGTGGTAGTCCATCATGATCCACACGAAATGTACCACTGTGTTTGGTTTGCATTTTTGGAAATTATTTTCACATTCTTAATTCGAATATATTTTTATTTTGATTGATTTTTGAAAATGTTTCCTGAAAGATCATACTTTCAAAGTTTACCCTCTATTATTAGATCATATTTTCAAACCCGTATGTGTGAGACTATATTGGTGAGTCTTTTCATATAATTAAATTATCATCAAACAACTAAATCATTTTAAAAAGTAAAATCGAAGTAGGTTTGTCGCAAAACTGTTGAGATGATTGAATATATTTCTAGAGTTCGTTTGCTTGATTTGATATTGCATTATAAATACACAATCTAATTTAATTTCAATATTTAATTCATTTTTAATAATCTTTGATACAGTTAAAGCCCAGTACGCATTTAAAGCCAAACTTGGCTTGTGCATCAAGAACTTTAGGTGTGATGTATATTTCAATTTAAGTTGAAAATAAATTATAGTTTGTTAAATGAGATAATCATGTCAAACAAACAATCAATGTTGGATATTAAGTTATTTAAAATATGCAAGCAACTATAAAATAGAATACACAATAACCTATTATTTATCCTAATTGTATGCATCATACATAATCCAAACACACCAAACAAACGAGTTCTTAATGCAAATCCTTGCAACAAATTTTTTTGAAATAACTTTCACACTTTATCTCATAAATGTTTTTTAAACATAAATGGTTTTTAAACTATTACTTTAAAAATAAATATTTGGACATGATAAAATCTTTTAAAATTTATATAATATTAGTAATAGCAATTTAATAATTAACATTATCATAACAAACAAAACTCTCATATTCTAAAAAACAATTTTATAGAACCAGACTTACAAGATTTTTTAAAAAATATTTACCAAATACTTTATAACATCTTATAAGCTATCCAAACGGCTTCTTACCTCGTTCCTCCATGACAACATGACAACAAACCTCATATAATTCACGACTTTGTTTCTCTAAACTAAAAGACTTAGAAAAATTAATTTACATTCAAACACCAAAATTTCCTGTATCTATCAACAACCCAAAACAGGAAATCAAACGTTGGAGGTGTAAAGCACGCTATCAACCCGGCGTTAGTCCCGCTGCCAAGATGATTCCTATTATGTAACTCAATAAACAGCCTAGGGGGTAAGTTCTAACAATTGAACTCCGAATGCACTGAACCCTATTCTACCACTGTCTCGTTCTGTACGAGTTGCAAGGACGAAAAGGGTACTATTTTGGGATTGGAAAAACTATAAAAGCCATTATATCTACCAAAAAGTCTTGGGGTATGTTAAAGAGTAAGTCCATATGCCCTTTCCACTCTGTTTGTGCTACTTAACTAGCCTTTGTAATGCATCTTATTGGCAGAGAGGAGGGAACTCATCTTCATTCTGAAGGTGAATTGACAGCCCTGCAACCCTGAAAGTCCAAAACATGTAGAGCTTCAGACATCAAACAAGATATGGTTAGGCTTGTCAATGGGTAGGGTATTACCCTACCATATCCAAACTCATTAAAATAATGCATTGGGTCTGTGTAGGGTCTAACCCTAAATTACCCACATACCCAATACCCAAAAATTATCCATTAACCTATATTCAAATTTAACTTATTAACCTAAAAATAATTTATAACAAATTTGTGGGAGTGAACTGTTTTCATACCTTTCTTGCATCATTGTTGCTTCGGAACCTTGTTTTTTCAATGAGGCGTCTCGAGTTGAGCCCCTAACATGAGCTGAGCCTGAAATCAACTCTTCTGCCAGATTCCCAATAGATCCAAATTGGACTCTACATGATGCACTTAAATGCCCATTGCTTTGATTACCACCTCCAACTGAAACAGGAGATTGGCACTGTCCGTCCGATCTCCTCCTTTGTCTTTGGTTTTTGCTTCTTGCAGGCACAAATTCATGACTACTATTTTCAGAAGAATTCAACTTGGTAGAATTAGGATATAAGCCATTGCTGTGGCCGTATCTATGAAGATGATTGTGATTGGCAGTTGCCTTGTCCCGGCCCCTCCCATGCGAAGGCCTCTCCATGTAAAAGAAGTTCTGCAAGACATGAAGGGTAAGATAATAAGTTCTGCAAGACATGAAGGGTAAGATAATCACTGAATTATGATAACATAAGCAAGATAAAGCAAAATACTACCATATGCGGAAAGAAAGTGCCAGTTCCTCGTGCTTTTGGCTTCCCTTCAAATTGAAAAGCAGTACCGAGCAAGGCAGAATCACATACAGCATGGTCCATGGATATCGCGTGTGGATCCATTTCAGAAAATTTAATCTGAGTAAGTGGCATGGATTCACGAACAACCTCCCATGGCTTCTTGTTTTGAATTCTAGAAGGCGATGATGGAGGATTTGACACTACAGGTGTAGATAGAGCAAAACCATGGCATAATTGACCACAAAGCAGACTCCTAATATGGCTGTCATAATCTCCAGTGAGGTCAGCCAAAGGATTGAAAGCTTCTGACTCCCCACCTACACTTGTTGAGTCTATTTCTCTAAAATCAAGAGACAAACTTTCCAATACGTTGGCCTTTGGAGTAGAACTAGAATCAGTTATGCATACAGCATCAGAATTGTCCATGCACCATCTATGTGTATTATTCATCTCGACATTTTTGTCTCTGTTTTCCAACCAGTGAGGCTCGGAGCTTCCATTTTCAGCAGATGATTTTGAAGAGAAGTAATGTGTTTGGAGATAGTTCTCAGAGAGCGATGCACTGTAATTGCTGCTTGATATATAGTCCGACATGCCACTTCTCAAACTCGAATTATGTCCTGGGACAAAAAGCCCATCTGTAGAACAGCAAGCTTCAGATACCATATCTGATGAAACTTCTCTTGTTGAGTGTCTGTCTAGCTCATTTTTGAACTCTAAAGTAGGTGGCTGATCCACACCAACACTGTCATTATCAAAGTCACCGAGAGATGACTTCACAAGCATGTCATCCTCAGAAGATAATTCAACTGGGGATGATAAAGACATGCTCAAAGTCTCTTCATCCCCGAATTCTAGGGTCAGATGTTGAATGCTACTTCTATATTGATGTTCATGCCTCGCACGGGTATTTGCAAAAAATTCAAAAATCTCATCAGCAACTTTTTCTCTTGGTTGTAAAAGAACTTGACCAAGCTTGCGAGCCCCATACTTGAACGCACTCAATATACGGTAGAAATTGCCTGTTACAGAGATTGATAAGGGTGAAAGCATAGTTAGACATTTAAAGAACCCCTTTGAAAGTTTCTATATTTTAGAAGGTATTTAGCCATTCCAAATCCCAATTCACAAGGTAAGTGCAAACTAATACTTGTAAAATATATCCCATTATGTATAAGAGCAAAACACTGTTGGATGAGTGGCATGATTTGAACAGAGGCCAACCAGAAGAGCCAAATAAAACAGTGACAGATCGATCTTCCATCATTAATTATATTATTGTAATTCAACTTAATGATTCATCTGATCATAGTGCAGAATTTCATTTGAACAGAAAGAATCAAGTAATAATTTTTTCTCACCTCTGTGTACACTGCGCCCAAGATTATTATTTTCCTTCAGTGGGTCAATTATATTAAGATGCTTTGTCTGAAATGCTTTTATGTTTGCTTCAAGCCCCCTAGAAGGAACTGAAAACATTTCTATGCAGTTCTGTAAAAATGCTTCATTAAGCAAGAGATCATGCCACCCACTTTCAAGCATCTTCACTGCATGAAATCAAAATAAGAAAAACAATTAGGCAACGAGACTGACAGTGTACACTTTTTCAGACAGAGGGGCAGAGAAAGTTGAAATGAGATTAAAGTCAAACCATCATTATATTGTTGAAAGGCATTGCTTACCCCCTGTATCACGTAGGGTTGATTTACAAACTGGACCTTTCAGACTGACACAATAGTTCTCCCAATCAAATTGACTGTAGTAATCCAAAAATCTATAGAGTACCTACATAGATAGAATAATAATAAACAGAAAAATTGCATCCATTTGCAAATAGTTCAGAGTGTCTATATAGTTTGGTGACAGGTAATTACCGCTAAAGGGCTGCTTAGCGACGAATGGAAAAGTTGGAATATGTACAGGACTAGTATTTCCAAAGCATATGTAGAAATTAAACCATGGTGTGCTCCAAGAATACGACTCTCATAATAGCACCAAGTCTTAACCAGGATTATGCTGCGTTTAAAGAGATGATTTCTCCCAACAAGGCGATCTACCTGAATTGGCAAAAAAGGCCACAAAAACACAGATTAAGCAACCATGCAATTTCATAAGTTACACTTAAAAATAAGAAATTGAAAATCCTAGGGGTGCAGCACTAAGCATAATCATCACAATGAGCAATTTCAGTCGAAACTTACTGAAAGATATTTAGTATAGAGAGAAGGAATGCAATCGATCTTATTATGAAGAGTTGCCGGATAAAAATGCTTTTACCATCTAACAACTTAACCATGGACGATCAACTTCATGTTATTTCAGGTGTTTTGTGGAAGAAATATATGTCAAAAGGAACCATACATATTTTGTTCCATCCCATGAAGAGCAAAGCACAGAAGACAGCACATTTCTATACAATTAAAAACTAACAAAAATTTTCATTACTGAGGACCTAAAAAATGAAGTTTTCATTGCTACCTGCTCAAGGAAGCACAGTGTAGAAAGTCCACCTAACTGATTGAAGGATATGTCAATCACAATGTTCCTCACAAGGCATTTCACAAGTTTAACCTGCGATCAGAATCAAGTCATACTCATTTTAAAATCTCACAGAACAGCCATACATATCTAAGAGTGAAGACCGTAAAAATCATCCGCTACAAATTAATTAAACCACCACACTTTTGGCAGCTTCATCCCAATGACCTCTAAACAAACAAACCAAAAAAATAAAACATAAAAAAAAGGTACTGCAAATGAGCTTCTCTCCTCAAAATGGAGTCACACAAGTTGCTATACAAAATCTGAATATGGAATACCTCGGCATCAATAAATTGTGTATCCTTGACTTGGTACTCGGCATTTTCATTCAGCTCTTCATCCTGGAATAGAGCAAGAACATCATGGACCAAAGTCTCCTCAGCATAAGGTCCTTTAAGGATGGTGAAATCAATATCACCATCAGGTAGGTATGTCTTGAGTGGCACTGACCCATAGGAGACAACCTGCAATGAACATCAAGGTGTCAACACTGAACAATTGAAGCCTTCAACAGATTAAAGAATGAACAGTACATTCACAAGCACTAATACAGACATCAGACCCAAAGTCTTACCATACTAGTTTCCAAAATTCATTATCCAGTTTGTCTGACCAGCATCCTAGGTTCAGTAAGAATGAAGTAAGAAATATCCTTCTTGGAGATATAAGATAATCCAATTAATTTATGTGAACCGCAGTTTTATTTTGTAGGGAGGGAGAATACACCTTGCTCTTATTAAGAATCTCCTCTCATCCAATAAGAAGCCCCAAAAATGTCACCTTAGAAATATTTATACAAAATTAAATAGCTTTATAACCCATCTGTTGTGTGTGGCATTCTCCCAAATATGACTTCTCCAGCAGGCACTGCTTCGGCTTGAAGGACCCAAATATACCATTGAAAGGCTCCATTAAGACAAAGATGGGCTGCTCTATATAGGCTGAACAAAGAACCTAAGGTGCACTTTCTAGTCTGCTTCAAGACATGCCTGTATGTGATACTCTATCATCAACCAGGAGCTTCTTATCATTATCAAAAGATAAAAGGGTACATGGAGTCACAGGCCAACAGCAGCGGGCTTAGACATGCAGCCAGGATCACCAGCTACAGAACTGATTAGCTGAGTTTTCTATAAAAACTCTGGAGTGAGGTCTCATAGATCAAATGTAAACATAGAGAAACACGAAAACCTCCGGTTTATTGTCCTATAATTTTCTGTTAAAAAATGGGGCAGTGTGCATGCTGTTCTACAAATGAAAAAGCAATTAGAGTACTTCTGAAGACTGGAATCTAACATATAACTCAATCCCAACATCATGGAGTCTAACAAATAGTAAAAGTTTCACTTTTCTATCACACAATTATCTAACAAATGATTAAGCCAATCACACTTTTCCACAGCACAACAAGCAAACCACCCCTCAAATTATCGACTGTTACTGCACAATAAAAAAATCCCAAAAACTCTTTAGACCAATATACAATGTAGTACTACAGTCCACGCATCACAACGAAGATCAAATGTAGTTTATTCCCAGGGAATATGCCACCACTTCGACCCACATAAAAAATAATAAAAATTAATTATTTAACTAACAAATAAATAAATAAACGAGCCCACAAAGGAAAACGCGTGATAAAAAAATTCTTAAACAACAGAACCCCACCACCTTAACTGGCATGCATAAAAAACTTATAAAAAAAAAAGGGAAAAAAAATAAAATTTTTGGAAAAAACGAAAAAGAACTACTAACTAACTAAGAAAAAAAAACAATTAATAGTAATCACCTCACACTTAAGATGACTTTTGACGAGTTGCTGAATATAATCAATTACGTCTGTTCTCTTCTCCTCAGAGTCTAAGGTGGGGTGTACGCAATTCAACACCTGTTCCGCCGCTTCCTCCGCAGCGGATAAACACTCCTCGCTGATCACCGCCGGATCAGGCGGAGGAGAAAACTTGCACCCCAAACCCAAATCCAAACGCTCGTCCTCCATCGAAAAGTTGCCTTTTGAATTGACCACCCCAAGCTCACACATCTTTATTTTAATTTATATTCACACAAACAGAAAAGGAAAAAGAAGAAAACAATCAAATAATAAAGAAAAAAGAACTCAACAGGTTCTTGTCATAATTCTTTTTCTCTTAATGTTTCAGCTATGGCGTTTGAGAGAAGACGGCTCTCATTGTCTTCTTACACGAAAAAACAGCGAATTCTAGAAGAAAAGATGGGGTTTAGAAATTGGGGCTTGCCCACATATATAAATATATATGGAAAGAATTAGGGAAGGTTTTTCATTTAAGAAGAAAAAGAAAAGAAAAGAAAAGATAAGAAAAAGTTCATAAAAAGAAAAAAGAAAAAGAACGAGAAATCCGGAGATGAAGACGAAAACTATAATAATTTGTCTGTATTCATCTTCCTCCAGACCTCTCCTCCTTTATTCAGTTATTTGCAGAGAGATGACAAAAACTAAAACAAACCCTCCTTCATCTTCTTCGTCCTCTCACCCCATCTGTTTAAAGGTCTGAATTTTTATTTTTCTTTTCCTTTTTTTAGATGTGAAAATATCTGCATACACCGCTGCAGAGAGACAGGGCGCGGCCAGGGGAGAGGGAAAAGAAATAGACGCGTGTTTATAGTTGTGTTCCAGAAGGCAACACGGTGTCGTTTGGACCGTGCTTGGTCGATGGTTCTACTGCGTCGTTTTGATGGATTTAGACTTTGGCGGGTTGTATTTTGGCTCGGCTGGCTACGGTTGTGGATTTTGCAATTAATAAAAGAGAGGGGAAAAGATAACAATAATAATATGTAACGGAATTTATGAGGGTGAGTTCAAATTTATAGATTTCATTGCAAAATTAAAGCATAATATGCTTAATGACGTATGTTTTATATTAATTGTAGTAGAAAATGTAAATATTGGCTTAAATTATTAAATGCGTGGTAAATTTTTTACGTGCAATATGCAATTTATTAAAAAAAAATTATATTTACCAATTTGGTACACATAATTTTAAAAATTATATTAATATTTATCGTATGTAATATTGTATAAAAGTGTCAAAATAGGGCGGAGTGGAGATCCCCCCACCAAGCCAAAACAGCTCCCAATCCACCTCCGTTCCTACGGCGAGTACCTATTTCCGTTTTCCCATGGAAAGATGAGACCCACGGATTTGATAAAATTGGAATTTATAAAATTCATAAAAGAATTTAGAATTAAAAAAAAAATTCTAAATTTTTGCAATAATATAAATTGTTTCTAAAATTAAAGCGTTGTCATATATAATGCCCGATCTTTAATTATATTTTATAATAAAATATGAAAAAATAAATAATACATAAATATAAATTTTAACAAATTTCAATAAATAATACTTTCCAACCTCAAATTCTAAAAAATATGGTTTGAGGTTGGAAAGTTAAACACACACGCATATATATAAGGTGGCCAAGTGGCCCGTGACCCAACAGCATAAATTTTTCACATAATATAGAAAGTCAGAAGTTTGAACCAAAACGAACTCTGAATGTGCATGTATATAAATAAAATATATAATGATAAAATAGTAATTTAATTAATTTAAAAGAATAATAGAGGATATTGTGGGAATAGGGACTATGATCCCCGCCCCGCCCCAGTTAGCGATTGGGGATCAAAATTGTCCCTATTCCTTCCTCACGAGGAGAAAATTTTCCCCATATCTGTCCGTTACAAAGAATTCCCTATAAATATCCACAGAGACAGTAATTTTAACATCCTTAATCTTGTGTAGTAGCATCGTTTAATTTATAATAAGGATAAAAAATATGTTTTCAATCTACCATCAACTTACATATATTATTTACTCAAATATAATGATCAAAATTTAATTAAAAAAATGAAGGGATTACATCCATTTTTATAAGAATTTTCCACATACTATTTAACAATTGTTGCGTTCGCTTATTTTGCCAATAATAATACAAACAAAAAAAGAAAACGCACAATATGAATATGTATGAGTTTGTAATCATCCTTCGCATATTACTCAATTCATCTTACAACAACAATTTAGTTTACGGAGATCAGGAAATGTTTGGTTATGTTTTTTATTTGTTTTATTATATATTTTGGGACAATAAATTATTTTTAGGAAAACATAACCAAATATTTCCTAAATTTATAACACAAAAATACATAATACACTCACATTGCATGTTATTTACTTAAATAATAATTAATTATTATAAATCATTGAAAATTACATATAACAATGTTATTTTTTTTCAATTTATTATAATATCACATATATATATATAACAACTTACCAAAATCCATCAATATGGATGGCAAATAGTTGAATAGAAAGTCAACATGACATTGTTTTATTAGGCTTAGTACACACACATAAATATATATATATATATATATATATGTGAATTATTGATGTAATCTCATTTCAAGATTGATGCAATCACATTGCCTTTTTGACTTCAGCAAAGACTTCTTTTGCAACGGAAGAGTTAGGGCCCTTTTTGCTTTAATTTTTCACCTTATCCACTCGCGAAAAGTGGTAACCACGCCCCAATCTTTTGTGAGGACCATTTTGTACCATACTTTGAATATGTAATTTGCGAAAAGATATAAAACGTGAGGGCATCAGCACTTGGCATTGTGTTTTTCATGAGTCAGTAAAATTAATTTATTTTAAAAGATAATAATAATATAGATAATATTTGGATACTGATGATGCATGGGTCCCTCACCACATGGCGGCCTCCCCTGAGGTATTGTCCGGCCTACACTCGGTTGACCATTCGTTACGGGGCGTCCATGTCGAGCGGGGGGTTTTGTCCTTTTCTTATGAAAAGGCGCCTCACGAGGGAAAGGAGGGCAAGCCGCTTATAAGCTGGTCAAGACCCTCTTCTCCATCCGATGTGGGATAGACTCCACACATATCAGATACAAATTATGTGATCTGGCTTATATATTTTGGGAAAATAAATTTTGAAAGTATGATTGGAGAATACACAATTTACATTGGAGAATGTGATGTATGTGTTGTTTATATTTTTGAAATAGTAAGAAATTATTTTGGGAAAATTTGATACGTTTGTTTATGTTTTGGACGGAAACAAATTATACTGCAGTAATCAAATCAATGCTTTTTTTTTTGAATTTTTTGGGGTGAAAATGGAATTGAGTGATTTTTTTATTATTAAAATAATAATAAAATATGGATAATCTCTATATATAATATATGCATGTATCTATTGAAAAATGGAAAAAATTTGGGGGTAATGAAAAATAGAAGAAGGTATTTTGGAAAATTTAATTTAGCATTGTTTAGGGAAAACTTTTGTATGTTTGTTTCCCCAAAATGTAACCAAAAATAGTTTATTCTTCTTTCTAAATTTTTTCCTCCACAATTATTTATTTTTTTGTATTATTATTTTAATTCATCTTAATTTTTTCATTTTATTTTTTTTGAAAATTTTAATAAATACATTAAAATTTTGAGTAAAGCTTTTGGCGACTTTTATGAACTTTTGTATTCAAAAGAGGAAGCACTCTGGATTTTGAGATGCTCTGGCTTTGGATTCGCAGAGGTTGAAAATGACTTTGTCTAATGTTGTGTGTTGGTAATGAAGAGCCCTTTTCGTTTCATTTCCACAGCCTTTGTTTTTTTATTTTTTACTATTCCACAAATCAAATATATTATTTTTTTACGTATTTTTACCTAACATTACTTTCATTTTCAAAGCACATTCTCTAATAATATATATATATATATATTCTCTCTCTATTCCATTATTCCTATCTCTCTTCATCTACAATTTATTAAAAGCAACATAATTATTATATTTTCAATAATTCATTCAAATACAAACTCATTTTCTTAACTAACGTTTCAAGTTTTAAAAATAATAAAAATAAAAATTATAAATGAAAATGAAATCAACCGAGGCCTGCACGTTTGGTTTTATTTCCAAAGGCCATTTTCATTTCCAACCATTTCTAAATGTTTAAACGTTAGTTATGAAATGGAAATAGAAATTGAAATGTATTTGGATGAAATGTTTGAAAGTAAGTAATAACTAAATATGTTATAAGATTGAAAAGTAGGCTAATGTATATTTTTTTATGTTTAAAAAGATCTATTTTGTAAAAATATATGTATATTTTATTAATTTGAAAATAATAGTAGTTACTTTATATCAAATTAAAATTGAATTTGATTTATATATAATAAGATGACGTGGTACGTTTAGAAAGGATTTTGAGAAAAAAAATGCATACTTTTTCTGATGAAAATTTGTAAGAAAATATTTATTTCCATTTTTCAATCCCGAATGGAAATGAAAATGGGCCTTGGAAATGAAAACAAACAAG
>JACGDI010005432.1:1783403-1833639 GCA_014898725.1 Jacaranda copaia
ATTATATATTGTTATATTATTTTATTAAATTATAATTTTTTGATTTTTATTTGATGTATGTTAATTAATTACTAGAAATTGTTTAAAATAAATTTTATATCTAAAAAATTATGTTTCAACCAAAAAAGACTATTCTACAAACTTTTTATTTAAGAAAAGCCCACATATTAGTTTTTATCTTATTTTTGGCTTGAATTTCTTGTATTAATTTTTTTTATTTATTAATGTTTAAGTTTATAATTTAACTCTTTTGGATGTATTGTAAAACTTTTTATGAGAATTAATTTATGAATTTTAAAAAATTTTAATTTTGTCTTTAAAGGATTAAAATTGTCTTTACTATAAGTTGTATATGTTTCAATTCAATAAAATTTTCCAAAATATTTTAATTTGTTGATGATAAAATCATCTTTGGCATAATTAAATTTAACTAATCTAAGGAAAAAAATTTCATTGGAAAAGCTAATTTATTATTTTTATTTTTATTTAATAATTCAAAGGTAATTCCGTTGAAGAATTAGCTATTGCATTTTTTTAAAGTGAAAAAGTAATAGAATGGATATTTTGGACTGAAAAATATTTCAATGAATTTTTTAGATATAAAAATTTATTTTAAAAAATTTTTAGTATTTTTTTAAGAAAATAAAATATTATTTGAAAATATCTAATTGCGGGTGAAACTGGCTGGATGGATTTACAAAAGAAAAAATTAAAATTAAAAGAAAAAACTCGTGAACCTCTAAAAATGTATAATATAATTATTATGATGCTATTGAGGGCCTCAGACCTTTCTGCCCTCGGATGGATTTGAATTAAGTTAATAAATTAATATTTTAAAATTAAATGAAGTGAAAAAATAATACATGATTAATTAATAATATAAAATATATCTAATTTTTAATTCAATATTTTTTTTATTTTAAGAATATTATAAAAATAAAAATAAATTAAGGCATGATCTTTAAAGAATAAGAGAACAATAATTTTAAGACTGAAATTGAATTAAATTATTTAAAAATCATATTCAATCTATTTTAAATTCATTTACATTTTAAATTCATTTCAACCTATTAAAGCCGAACCCAACCCACTCAAATTCAATCCAACCCAATTCAAATTCAATCAAATTATTTTAAACCTAACCCAACCCAAAACTAAGTGGAATGAATTGAAAAGTTTAAACCCAATTTGCCTTCCCTACCTATTGTATTTGTATTCCTTAAGCAAGATACTTAAAAACCTGAATCAAGTCAATTTCTCCACCCGTCAGTCTGAAGACTTCAGATTATTCAGATATAAAAAGTTACATGTTACTCCGGCACCAAACAACAGCAATGCAGGCATTCCAAATAAACAGACAAGTAACTCCAGTCAAGAAAACCAGTCCCTAAACAAGAGACATACTAAGATTGACTGCTAGCATGTCCATTTAAATCTAACAGACCGGCTTGGTGCAACAAATTAATGAAATCATCATCCCAATTCTAAAATCATTCAAAATTTTCCAGTGATAATTCAGCTAATGATTTCATAAATCAGTGCTCTTTGCTTCACAGTAGAACCAGAAAGACACATTTTTACTAAAATTAGAAACCATGTTGCAAATTGGACATCAATGACATGGTTCTGAGTCTAACAAAACAGAAAATTTAACAAAAAGGGTAAAAACCAGGATATAAAATTGCATAACAACCAAAGAGCCATTAGCAATAGTTCAAACATAAGCAAAATTACGAACGGGCAGCTGCTGGTGCTCCACCAACACGTGGAGCTTGACCTGGCTTTGGTAGATCATCCTGTCAATGTAGAAAGGAAATCACAGCAAATAAGATACGGATTCTGAATCAATAGCATAAAATAAAGAAGAAACCAAGACATTTCCCCACCCCCCAAAAAAGTCCAATGACTCATTTAAGTATCATTGGGTTGCGGGCAATGAAAATTGGCCAATCACATTGAGGCAGTACAAAGGTTTAGAACTGGTATTTTCCTCTTACAGAGGCTATCTAATTCACAATATTTCTTCTCCATAGAAGGAAACATGATAATGAGTGAATGTATATGTGTCTGGGCGAAAGTGAGACTGAGGAAGAGAGTGAAAGTGGCACATATTTCCTCAGCAAGGTCAGTCACATATAGGGCAACTCTTGTACAGCATATGTACGCGCGCGAGGCAGTAAAAGGACATTAAACTTAGAAAAGCAAAATGCTAATCCAAATAAAGAAAGCAGTGTAAAGAGCAAAATACATCAGATAAAGTAGATAAAACTGACCCTTGGGCGCCTGAAGCGCTGAGGAGGATCACGGATCCTCCTGTCGGTGCGAGAACGAACTCTCACCACTTTGGAGTGAATTGCACATGAAACACAGTATTGCATCTTCACATACAGCTTAGGAAGGGTGTACACTATTTTGAAGACAAAGGATGGGTCAGATCTTTAATCAATATTTTTGCAGTGATTTATTCAAGTAACAAGATATGCATCACAGAAGAAGTCAAACAACCAATTAAGATAGAGATGGAAAAAGCTTACTATCAAAAGCACAAGCTTCCTGCACATCCCTAACAGCAGCTTGCTCAACTATGTTTCTCACCAGAAACCTCTTGATTGCCTTGTCCTGTCAAATAAAGAGGGAGTAAAGATCAACCATCAACTGATTTATCGAATTATTTGCAAAAGCTATTAAATACTCAGAAAATCTTCTAATACTTTTACTGCATCAAGGTAATAGTATATCATTTTTTAGCTCATAGCTAGTGGAAATTGCACATTTACCATAAACACTGTATACTCATGAATAATGTCATCTAGCTCTCAGAATGTAAGCAAATAGAAGCAAAACCTTTGGAATGTCCCAAATCAGCATACATATTTAATATATAGTAAAAATCAATTGGTAACAAACTCCAAATTCATTTATTCATTATCCCTATAAATTGACAAGTCACAGGCACATTCTACTCCTCAGAATTTCAACATCCATGAAGCCAGCTCAAGTAAAGATTCCCAAAGGCCAAAAAAGAAGAGACCGATCACACCAATTATTCAACACTGAACCCACTCTTACAATTGAATAGCTTTTAAACCTACAATCGGCTGGGAGAGTTAAACTTCCGCAATCACTAAAAATTTTCCAACTAAGTACTGCATTTGTTAAGCATATTTAACGGATTCACCAGCTCAACATGGGATATAAAAAATTTTTAACTTTCAATGGAAAGATAATATCAACATATGCAATTTCCAATCACCTAGCAAAACGAAACTCAAAAACCAAAATAATGTCTACTGCATCCACAACAGATTTGTTCATACGATAATCAGCCGAGCTCAGTCCATAACCAAAATGACAGATAAAAATAAGTTAAACAAAAAGAAAAACCTTGGGGCAGCATTTTCCACAGTTGGAGCAGCGGATGAAATTGACATGGCCACGGCCATGCTTGTTGCGCCCTCCGTTCCTTCTCTTGAACGTCTACCAATTTTTTTAACACAAATAATTTAATTAACCCAGTACAAGTAAATTCGACAACAAAGAAAAACACGAACAAAGAATTGAACAATTTCAAACAGAATTAGGGAGAAAATTCTCTCACCATTCTCGACTGACTGTTATTGATCTCGGGAAGTGGAGGCGCTCTGCTACAGCAGCAAAATGCTCTAGGGTTTAGTGTTCCCCAAAAAATAAGAAGAAAGATCACCGTTGGTGAGAATTTATACAAGGGCCTTTTCAGTGAAACCCTAGAATCCACTGGGCCTAAATGGATAAACCATCAGTAGCCCACTGGCTGGCCCATCTACGCCCCTAATCTCTATCGGACTTGACCCATTAATTGTTTGTCCTTCATCCCAAGCATATTTACGCAAAGATTAAGAAATTTTTTGGCTAAATTTATTTTAAAATAATTATAATCTTTTTTATTTTAAAAAATATTAAATTTCTATTTAAAATAAAATTTTTAATTTTTTTTTCTATTTATCAATAAAATCCTATCAACATGAGTTTGGATTTACAAAAATCAATAAAATGCTCATGCTGCTTGATTGCCACTTTCATGTTTGTTGTGGTCAATTTCGCTAATAGACTTAACTAAAAGCAAAAATAAAAATTATGATATGAGCCCACCTAGAAAAATTGCAAAAGACTTTGATTTTGTAATAACATCCAAATTTTTAATTTTTTTTGAAATCATCATTATGATTTTCGTCCCACTGCCTTGCTGTCTGCAATTTTCTTTTCTATATTTCAACATTTAAACGTTATTTATATAAAGTGCGACGTAAAGAAGTCATGTAAATGTTCCAATGAAATATGAGAAATTATGAAGTGCAAATATAGACTTAAGGCAATGGCTATACTGAAAAAATAAATATTTTACAAATAGATCAGATGATAATTTTTATTCATTACAATACTCATCTTAATGTGAAAAGTAGTTCCAGTCAAATTCCAAGGACAATTTTGTTTGCAAGAATTGGTTAAAAAGATGGGCCAAGGTAATTCCCCATATAGGAAGGAATTTTAAAAAATTCACCCAAAAACCTGAAAAATGGGATAGATAATTGAGAAATCCCATTCGATATGATAACAGGTATGCAATGAATAAAAGTCATGATAAAATGTTCCAATTTTGTTTCAAAATAAAACTCTATTCTTTAATTGTCAGGTTAAAAATTCTCCATGGAAAGGCAGTTTTATCAGTTCATCCAATGTTTTTGACAGCATCTCATCTAAATTCTAACAATTAACATAATAATATAAATACTGGAGCCTGGAGGGACCAAAACCTTAAAAAGTATAATGTAATTTGCAAAAAACCGAGAGAGTATATAATAATTACAATACATCTCTAATTTGTATAATTGACCCAGTAGAAAAAGAATGTATGTCTATATCTGTGCTTGCTTATTCAATCCCAAGTTTCTATATGTTCATCCCAGGACATAGAAATGGTTCCATAGACATGAAAGAAAAGAAATATGATCTAAAAACTACAAGATTTTCGATGGAATTCCAGTGGTTTCTCATCATACTGCCAAACATTTGAGTATATCTGAACAATATACTCTACATGACATTCTTTTTCTACCATTTCCATTGAATTTGAGGGTGCCAATCTGCATAGAGGCACTGGCTTTCAACACAGTAGATTTGCAGTGCTTTCTGGCAGCATATGTCGGCTTTGTTGCTCCAAATGTTTTCCTGTTTTCTCAAGAGTGCAGGGAATTCAAATGGGAAAAAACCCATGTAATGTAAGGAACCTCAAAGTCCAAACCTTAAAGGTAAGAGTTATTGGCAAGTCATTTTCACTACAGCAACTAGAGTTTATGTACTGAACTTCAATAAGACAACAGAAAACCAGTGCTAAATATATAAATGTCAAAACCAGCTCTCCCTTCACCGCCAATGCCACTATTGGTTAGACGCAAGCTCTACAGTAAATGATAAGTTTACCAAAGTAAATGATATCCTAACAAAAACTAGGTTTTATATAATTTGAAAGTATATTTCAAACATGTTAATGCCACCACAAGGAAGTGTAGTCATAAATTCCACAGAGGAACACTCCAATAATTTCTTTTCAACCAATTGAATTTCATTAAACTGCATTTCATAATCTAAATTGTAACATTTGCCTCACAAAAACAATGTTTTCAAAGTTTATCTTTAATAGGAATAATTGTCAAATTTACTGACACACCTAGGGTATGCAAAACTACTATATTAAAAGACATGATTTAGCTCTAGTACTAAACAAAAGTATAATTTGTTGAAATGTCGAACTCATAACCCACAATTTGTGTAATCCCTTGCTGCGACATCTTCATCGGTGGAAGAGTTTCATATATTTAAACTGGGTAAAAGAATTGATACCATGAAATGTTACGCCTGCAGGTCCTTGTTTGAATTCCATCCCGGGACTCTTGCAATATTATCAGTTAAAACAACTCCATTTTCAACACTTAATAGGGGACCAGATTCACTTTCCTGGGCCTTCAAATACAGAAAAAGAGAATTAGCACATCAATTTTCTCATATATAATGGAATTCTCGTATATGAGAAAGGCAGATGCATGAATTACAAAGTGAAGAATTGAAGGTTAAGCACCTGCGATAACTGAGTTGATGCTTCAGCTATGACCTTTTGCTGGCTTTCGACAGTGCAATAATATGAGTATAGTACCATTCCTACTACAGCAACCAAGATCCCTAGAATGTTCCGCCAGCTAAAGGGGTCTCGTAGAAGAACGTAGCCAAATGCCAAAACAAGGCATGTTTTCAGATGCCCTAGGACCTGATAAGTGACTGGTGATGTTTTTCCAATCACCAAAAAGGTACTGAAGTTTACAGAAACTGAAATTAAGCAGGATAAGATAATAAATGCCTGCCATTAAAAAGACACGTAATCAGGCAGTATAGGACAATAAATGGCTATCATTAATTTAAATAAAAAAACAAAACACGAAGTTATGTGTTGTGTGAGATTTATCATCTACAAGTAAAGAGTTTCGGTCCTCACCATCACTTCAACAGTGTAATTGAAAGCAAATACATTCTGGTTTGTCAGAAGTCCATCTACAAATGGTCCAGTTACGAACAGAGTGACTGCCTGATAAGGACAAGATTGATACAAGAGTTGGGTTGAAGAAACTTTGAACTTCTTCTGGATGGTACTTGTCATCTGAGTGTATCCAAAGTTAAGATACCATTACTGCTGAAATTTCAGTAATATAACTATACAAATAGATAAAGAAAAGATGAGTTTTTTTCAGTCCAGATCCATTTTGTGAAGAACAAATTGTTTTCAAAATGGAGTGTTCTTTTATGTAGCATGAATCTGGGGTCAGGGAAATAAGTTAGAAAAAACAACAGAGGATACAATTTGCGCAACACATGTTGTAGCAACTGCAAGCAAAGACAAGATGGAACCCAGGAGATTGAGCTGTAAATCAGTCACTGTAGCAATTCCAACACCCATGAGAAGAACAGTGAGTGAAAGCTGGACATTCTGACTGTAAAATGGTGTATAAGAAACTATTAGAAGCCAAAATTGGACTTGCATATGCAAAAAAGTAGCAAAGAGAGTGCACTACTAAATTACTTTTGCCAAGGGGAGTAGTGTTTGAAATGAGAATAGTATACAATTATGTATTGAAGAACCTTATCCTATATAGAGAGAGATTAGATCAGAATAAGACCACTAGAATTGTATGGATGCTTATGTGATCTACCACCAGAGATGAGATAAATAAAACAAAACTAGGTACTGAAAAAATTTCTAAAACGTAGCATGCAGATAGCAAAATGTAAGAGAAGCTCAGATCAATTCAAATTCACAACGTGAATAGTTGATGTTGCACTTTGGAAATTAGCATATTTAGCCAAAAGTAAAGAAACAACAGACTAATTATGAAGAATATAATGGTAAAGAAAATTTTCAGAAATTTATCATTATGAGCTGAAAGTGCACCACAGGCAGTTGCCAGATGGCACAGGCGAACATACTTTACTTAAAAGCAAATATGATGGACTTATATGTTGTGGATGAAACACTTTCAAAGCAGAAACAGAACTTTCAACTTTCAAGAGCACAAGAAGTAAAGTATTATACAAATCACAATATTCAATAGAACATTCCACGTGGTTATGACTTGTGTTAAGGGTGGGGCTCAAATTTCTTTTAAACAAACTAAAACTAGATAGTTATAAGACGATTTTTCAATTATGGGATATAAGATAGTGTATTCTTTACAATTATAATATATAAGATAATACATTCTTTTCTTTTTCAAAAAAACATTTACTAAATTGGTAATTCACAATAACATGCGTGCATTGGTATATTGGGATCAATGAGGAAGAACACAGATTAAAAACTTGGGGCTATAATACTTATATACTCCATATGATGTATATGCCAGAATATACACAAGGTTAAATCTGAAACCAGAGTGATGTAAAGATCTAACCTGAATTTTTTCCGAAAGAACAGCATCTCTAAAAGGACAGTGCAGGGGATAATTGCCAATTTTGTCATCTGATATCCACAAACATTAAAACATTAACATATAGAAACTATGACTACAGCAAAACAACAAAAAAGTATGGATAACAATGTTGCAGAAATGAACTTTGATGAGAGTGAATTGCCAGACAAAAAAACCCCTATGGCACGGGTTATAGGACAACCTTTTATCATTTTTACATGGGGCAGACTGTTAAAAAAGTAATAATCAACCACTACAAGATGGAAGGCACAGCAACTGAGTTCTTCCACTACAAGTAATAAAATACATTGTTACAGAATCCTTTTTTCCAACAATTATGAAAGAAAGCTACATGGGTTTCCCTGAGTTACTTGGCTTGTCATCGTACCTTATTTAACTATGCCAGACCCCTGGTCCAATATCTCAAGTTGACTAGTGATTCTTAAAAATGAATTCCCCTCCATTAGATTACAGATCTAATCTAACACTGCTGTAAGATATTGAGCATACTAGCTTTAATGTTTGATATGATAAATGGGACTTTGATTTTAGCACCCCTTTTTACACGGATTCCTCTATTACAGATCTAATCCAACACTGCTGTAAGATATTGAGCATACTAGCTTTAATGTTTGATATGATAAATGGGACTTTGGTTTTAGTACCCATTTTTACACGGATTCCTCCTTTAGCTCCTCAACTTATAGGGTTGTTGTTTTTAGCTGTAGTTCCCCTACCAACTTCCTAGGGAGTTAGATTTTAATACTGTAAAATCATAAAAACACCTAGGAAAACTAAACTTATCAGGTGAATATTTTTTTATTTGAGAGAAGCATATAAAATTAAAAGCTATCTAGATCTCAAAGAACTTGCCAACAGTTAATGACTATAAATTGTAGATTATAGCAGTGGCAATAAAGAAACCAACTGAATTGAAAGATTTACCTGGTAGAAACCAACTGAATTGAAACCCAGGCTAAGATTTAGAAGTCCAATCGATGTTCCATTCAAAATTCCAAATCCCATGACAGCTCTTGGATCAAAAGGCTTGTGCTCAAACCATTTCATCCATAGAGCCACATGAAGAGAACAAAATGTAACAAGAAGATGCCAGCTAGTTAGAGTCGTTGCTGAGAAAGCAATGAAGGGAGACACCAAAGTTAATCACTTCAAGAATTCAGAACTTCGACTAAAAACCAGCATGGTCACTAAGATAGTGAATAGAAAACAAAAAAGACATATGATGATCAACCTATATCATATGTGCCTGAGCTTTAGGAATTGACGGTATAAACTTGATCATGATAAACTTAAACATGCAACTAAAATGATAAATTAATTTCAAAATGGAATTACAGATTGTATGCACTTCCAGAATATTAACTAGGGGTGTAAATGCATCGAGCTCAAGTCGAGCTTGAAAAAAATTTTGAGCTCAAGCTCAATGAGCCGCCTGTTAAATGTTTGAGCTCAAGTTTGAATTCAGTATTTTGAGCTTGAGCTCAAGCTCATGAGCTCAGTATTAGCCTCCTGTCAAATGTTTGAGCTCAAGCTTGAATTCAATATTTTGAGCTCGAGCTCACAAGCTCAGTATTAATCAAGCTCGAGCTCGATCTCACGAGCTCAGTAAAAATAAAATTTAAGTTTTAATATATAATAATTATTTAATATTATATATAAAATATTTTAAAATAATGAAAAAATAAACTATTAATATAAATAGTTATTTGATTAATATATAGAAAGTATTTAAAAATAAAAATAAGTATATTATTAATATATAGTAATTATTTAATTAATATATAAAAATATTAAAAAAAAAAAACTTATGAGCTTTTGAACAACTAAATCAATGCTCAAGCTCAGCTCATTATAAAGCTTGAGCTCAAGCTTGAATTTTTCGAGCTCAAGTCAAGCAACAATCAAGCCGGCTCATGAGGGTCATGAGCTGGCTCAATTCATTTTACACCCCTAATATTAACTAGAACTACAGATAAGCCTGCATAAATCTGAAAAATTATATCTCTGAGGTTACTATACAGAACTTCCTTCAAGAGTCACTAGTCAGTGCAACTCCTAACATTCTTGTGATTCACATGATCAACAAGGAAAGTGGATGAAGGTCATTTTAAAGATCAAAACGGTAGCATTGATTGTTCAAGATATAACTTATAACTAGAATGCATCAAAAGGAAGCACAAGGCAAAACTCAGACTAGTGGAAGAACTTAAGTCTTTTGTGAATGCCATGAAAAGGTCGGGCTGGAATACATCTTGGGAAAGAAAGACCAACTAAAAGTATATGATTCCAAATTCCTAGCATTTTCTTTTATTGGATACTCAAAGGCAATTTTTGATAATTATGCAGGTTGTAACCTTGTCCAAGTAGCTGATAAATTTTAGTGATATTCTTAGGAGTATCAGTACATTATAAATACCAACCCCATCTCCTCCCCTCTCCCACATGCACAGAAAATAAATAGATAAATAATAAATAATAACAAATATAAATATAAATTGTAATAGTAGCAAATCAATATGACCTTGATCAAGAAAAGAAAAGGGAAAAAGAAGAAGAAAAAAAAGTGTAAGAGCATGGCAATACCACCATACAAGAAAACAGCAAAGTAAGAAGACATCAAACTGAGGAAGAAACATCTAAGGCATAGGCAACATCTTCCGAATCACCACTGCCCTTGTGAATTGTTGGAATTTGGCAGATTTCTCTACCAAGAGTTGGATTGTTGAAATTGTTTTGATACCAACTAAAATTTGGGTATGAAGACAATGAACTATTATGGGAGAGGAGAGGAACAAACAAACACAATTATTATTATTATTATTCACATTACTAATGCATCAAGTCCGTAAAACTCTCACCAAAAGTGAAGCCAAGAGTGCTAATAAGCGCCTTATTGCAAATCACAATTGACACCGACGAAACCACAGAGAGACTCAAAGCTCCAATCGTTCCCAACTGATACCTCTTGACCTCGCTCATCTTCACAACCTCCTCTCTGATCCAACACCTCAATATCTACTCACCAAACATAAAAGTTCGCATAATATCTATGCTTCCACCAGATTATAAATTTAAAAAATGCTTAACGCTCGCTACAGAAATGTTCATTTACCTCATTTCAGATTTACAACAAAAAATTCAGGAACAAATCACCAAATCCAGCTTAACTGCAGAAAATGAACAATGTTTCAAACCGAATGAATAATTTCAGAATGATGATAACAACATTGGAACAAAGCAATAAGTTAATAAAAGAAAATAAAAACACGCCCATAAATACAGAATTTGTAAACCCCAAATCTGATTTATTACATGAACAACTCAATCACAACAACTCGCACCAAAAGTACAATAAACAGAACACAATCACAGAGCGACTATATAGTGGATATATTAATTGTGTATGTATATGGAGAGAAGGAGAATACCTGAAAAGGATTTTCAAATCACATATATTGATGAAATGTTCTGAGTTAGGAATATCTGAAAATCTCATCAATCTTTTTTTCCTAAAATGGGGAACGCGATTAAAAGTACAATTAAAAACGTGTAAGAAGCCCAAAGGGTTATGAAATTAAAATGCGAAGTAATTTGAATTTGCCGGCTAATCCAGTAATCCTGTTGGGGGTACAAATGGGATGCCCCTTTACTTTGTGAAATTATTTTTCAAGCCCCCAATTATAGAATTATTTTATTAATTATCCTTATTTAAAATAAAATTATGAGAACAAAGTGACCTGCATCTTTTCTCTAAATTTTTAATTGCTCGGATCTTTTAGAGGGTGTTTGGCTAAATTTATTTTAAATATTTCATAAGCTTCTACATCTTATAATATGTTTTTTTAATTTATAAAATGTTATATCTTATTTTTAAAATAAATTGTTGAAGTATTTGGATGAAATAAGATTTTGGAGCTTATAAGATGTTAATGATAGCAATTTTATAATTAAAATGATTAAAAATGAATGAGATTGTTAAAATTTTAAGAATAAGTTAGGATTTTTTTACTTTTTTTAAAAGAATTTGTAAGCTCATAACATCTTATTTTAGAATCTTATAAGCTTTTTTTTTAGAAAAATTATCAAATATTTTTTGTTAACTTATAAACTTTTAAAGATATTTTGAAAAGTTTATAAGCTCGTCAAAACACCATTTTAGTCATTTTTACTTTGAAAACAAATCGATAACATATTAATATTCTTGAACATTTATAATTACTTAGGTTTTGGCTTAATTTACAAATTGATCGCCAATATAAAGTTAATTTTAAAGATTAATACTCACCAATCACAGTTTATTATATGTCGAGTGGCTTGTAAATAAGTAACGTAAGTTTTCTTTATTATGTAAGAGGTTATAAGTTTGAACCAAAATGAACTTCTTATGTACATAAAAAATATTTAATTTATATTTTAAAATACTTTATTCAATTTCAATAATAAGATAATATTATTTTTATGGTAGTACGTAACATGTCTCTCTTAAATGACAAGTCTATTGGAATCATCAATGATTAAGATTTTGGCCTCAAGTTGGACTACAACTTCAAGCTTTGATTAGAACTCAAAGATAAAAATGTTGAAGGAAGTAGGGCTTTGTGTGTGCATTTTTATGCTTGGCCCAAGAGCAGCCCCACTTCAGTTTCATGGCCCTATAAATTAAGAATGGGTGTCAATGTATTAACTGTGCTAATACCTACTTCATTTTGGTTGTTCTATTTTACACAAACTTTGATAAAACCAACATTAGGATTATAATTAAATAGATCTTACTTAATGCATTTTTATTTTGTTAGTAAATAGATCTTTATAATTAAATTACTAAGGTAATGTTTGTTTACAAATTATGTGTTTTGAATTATATGTTTTACGAGAATGAGTTTTGGGAGTGGGATTGGGGAATATGAAATTTGTATTAGAGAATGTAATGCATGTTTGTTTGTAATTTGGGAATAGTAAGAAAATTGTTTTGAGAAAATTTGGTATGTTTGTTTATATTTTGAAAAAAGACAAATTCTATTGTAGCAGTTAAATCAATGCAGTGTTGTTATTTTGGGAGGAGATAAATTATATTATATCAGTCAAATTAATATCTTTTTATTAAATTTTGAGGGTGCAAATGGATTTTAGTAGTATTTTTTATTATAATATAGTAATAAAATATTGTGATATGTAAATGTATGTATATGTGATAGTAATATTGTGATGGAAAGAATACGGAGTTTTTGGTCATTTATCAATTAAATTGTAGTAATAATTTAATCATTTTAAGAACTATTTTAGGAGAAAAAGAAGATATATGTTTGGTAACATTCTCCCAAAACAAAATTATTTTGGGAAAATGTAACCAAACATAGGCTAATTGGTTTAATTTATTCATTAATACCACAAATTTGGCCCTAGCAAATATAGGAATCCAATAGTTTCCTTTGAAGATCAATACAAATTCTATACAAAGTATTTACAATCATTATGCAAAAGGGAGATACAATATAAAAATTTGAAGTTTATATGTTAATGCTGGAAGAGTAGTACAAACAAAAGGTCACCATCTCTTAGCAAACAAGGCCAAGCGGGTATGCTAACTAGCCACCTCTGCTTGAAGCCAACATCTCAAACCTCACCACTTTCCCTAGCCCCAAGCCAACATGCCCAAAAAACTAGACATACCTAAGTAGAAATGATACATACATCGATTTTTTATCGATTTATCATTCCCTTACACACATCAACAAATACATTTTTTTTTTTAAATCACCAATTTATCATCCCTTATAATGATCATAAAAATTTGTTTCAAAGTAAGAAATTCCGATAAATCGTTGATACTGTAAATATAGCAGTGCTAGTAGAAAATTCTCTGGTTGTTTTAAAATTGACTCCCCTCGAAGGTCTGACCAAACTGCCAGTTAGCGGGGACTATGTTGTTGCTTGTGACAGTTCTGCCATCACTGCTGGTGACTTGGAAAGAGAGGCTTTGGCCATTGAGGTAGGAATTGCTCTGCCAATTCTGGCCCCAATTCCTGGACAGGCGTTGCCAGCCAGTTTTGGACCCTTTGATTGAAACTGCATGGACATCTCCTGCACCCGCAACGTTGGTAACAAGAACCAAGTTGAAGTATGAGTGACCGTTGATAGTGAACCTGATCCCTCCTTTCTTTACACAAGGCACCCTGCAGCAAATTGCACAAAAGGGCATCAAAATTAATGCTTCATTCATGCAATGATTATTTACTATAATGTATTTTGGGTCTTTTCTAACAACAGCAAATTTTGTTACATGAAAGACTTAAGAGTTAACTGTAGTCAGCCCCTAATATATGGTCTTATTTACACAGTGTCTTCCAACTGTTGTCAATGTGTAATTAAAATGTCTGCCAACACCATATTTTTACTATTTTGGTGGAATCTAACAAGAATATTTCGTTGCAACTCATTTGTTAAATTCCACCGGAACAATGCATGTGTGATGTTGACGAACATTTTAATTAGTTCATGAGTGAAATTGCACATAAAAAATGATTGAGAGGTAATGTACAAATGAGGCCATAGGTTGGGGGTTGACTGCAATTATGGCAAGTATTGTTATGTGGACATTCATGGTAGATTACTTTATTTCTATACAAAAATGTTGTGATACATAAAAAAAAAAAATTATAAACTAACTCAATATTTTGAACTTCTTTAATTTAAAATAAAATTTGACCATTATATACAACGACTAGTATAAATTGTAAATTAAAACTTCAGAGCTAGAGCTATCTTTAATAACAAAACGTCCGAACTAATTGTAAATTAAAATCTTCCCCCACGACTCCAATTGGAGGTCGTTAAAAATTGGTCAAAGGGGTTTTGTTTGTTATTTTTGTCGTTATCCAATCTAATTAGCATAGATATTAATTTGACATTAGAGTGTTTGACAGAATACTAACAAACCTTCTAAAGACAACGGGTACGATGCCGGCACGGTATTTAGCAATTTGAAGAAAAGCAGGCTGAGCCATGTCGAAGTGTTGGAGTGGGGGATTGCACCACCCGCCGTTGTTGTTAGGCAATGCATAATTTGGAGGGCAGAAGTTGGTGGCCGTGACGGTGATGGTGCCCGGCAGGCACCAATTTGGGTCGTCGTTGCACCGCATCTCGTAGCACGCCCCGCATGTCAGCCCGTTGTTAAACAGGGCCGTGCTCAGTGCCGCCGTGTTGGTGCCGTATCCTTGACTATACAAATTACCATATCCACACGCCCCACCTGCACAATTTTAATAAAAATATTGACTAATTTAACTAGAACATTTTATATGTTCGACCAGAGCTGTTTTTCCTTTTATTTATACACACACGTTTGTTTGGGATTCGCTAGATTTAAACATTCAATATCACACTTTATGTGTGAGACTTGTGTTATTAGATTAAAAGCTACTTGACACCTAAGGCTGTTGAATATGTATAATTAATTTGCGTTTAAGGAACAAGGAAATTATACTTATCATATGACTAGTTAGTTCAGTTTAATTTGAAGTAAAAACTTTTAGTTGATCCCAACTTTAAAGAGACTGAATATATGTACCCATGGTGCCCGAAGCATCGCCGCTACCATAGAACGTGGCATGAGCATCTTGCCAACCGCCATAATCAGCCTCGACAACGTGTAATTGAAGAATGTGTAGAATGAAGAGAACAATAATGGCAAGGGAAACCCGTTTTTGAACCATTTTTTTGAAGAGATTTTGTCAAATATCTGCTGGGAGATTAGTAACTTTAGGTGTGCACAAGGCTTGTTGAAGTGAGAAGAATGAGGCAAAGGGAATGGCCTACTTATAGTGAACAAATTAGAAAAAAAGAAGAGAGGAGTTAGCAGACAAGGTGGGGCTAACAGCCGGCCAAAAGCCCACGCGGGGATTCTATGTATTGAAAAGGCACATGCATTGGTTCTGAGCTTTGTAGGTCCATCTGCTCCACATGCATGAAGAAGCCCCCAGAGTCCATCCATATATTTGTTTTGTCAAATTGCCACTCGTACGAATTCGTGTCTGTTTCTCTTGCTGTCTAATCTTATCGTATCGTTGTGCAAGAAGTTGTTGATACTATTGGCCCTTCTTGGAAGATTCTCGTTTACATTCGTTTACATCATTTATATAGAGTCACAAATGGATTTAAATTAAAGTATATAACTTAGAGAATGTTTGATTTAACAATTAATAAAATATTTTTAGAATTTATAACATGTTAAATTTTATTTAAAAAAATAATTTTTTAAAGTATTTGAATAATATAAAATCATAAAGCTTATAAGATTTAGCAATGATGATTTTGTAATTAATGTGGTTAAATTAAAAGAACTTGTTAAAATATTTAAAATAAATCAGAAAGTACTCCTTATTTTTCTAAATGAGCTTACAAGACTTTAACATCTTATTTTGAGATTTATAATTTTTTTTTTAAAAATTCAACAAATATTTTACAATATCTTATAAGCTCCTCAAAATATTTTATATAAACTCATCCAAACATCCTCTAAACTGGACCACAACTTATCTAATACTTGAGTATGATATAATTGGTCCCTCCTCAAAAATTGGTTAGATAGTTTTTGTCCTGTGGATTTCCATGTCCCTTGAATAGATTTATGTGAAATCTACAATTATTTTTTCATAACTGTACCAGCTGTATCATGAAATATTTTATATTGATCAAGCAATAAATTTAAATTGGCTAAGCTAAAAGCTAACTCATGAGGTGATGATTGCTCAAGACCATATATAGAGACCACAACTTATTTATTTCACCGATGTAAGATATTAACAACAACCAATTCTATATTTGTTATTAACCTCACTATTCTTTATGATTAGGATAAATTAATTTTTGGACTTCATACAATACAAAAGCATCGGACATGCGTGTGTGTCTAATATGAAAATTAACGAAATATGTATTGGGTTGGTGGATTAATTAATAACGTTGTCCAAATATGCTTTTGATTTTACTATACGGTTCGAAGAGCGGACAGGATAAGAGGGCATCTCTAATGGCAGTGATTTGCTGTAATCACGCAATTATGTGAGGAATAAAGATGCTTTTCTAGTGGGAAACCGGCCAACTAATGACGCGTGGCGAGGACAAAACGTAAGTTGATTTTTTATTACTTGTGTGTTTGGCGCTTGTTAACCTAAATTTGTAACCACTGCGTGACAAGAATTTAATAATTTTGAGGACTTGACTTTAGGACAATATTTTCTAGTAAAGTTCATTTTATAGGTATTGATTCTAGGAAATTAGCCATTGGCCAAAAGGCCAAAAAGCTTGGGCTATGTTTGGTTATATTTTGCCAAAACAAATTCATTTTGGTAAAATATAACTAAATATATTGATCATTTTTTTGTCAAAACAATAAATACTGATTTCCAAAATTCCCTTTCAAATTAATTGGCTTATTACCAAAAATTTCATATACATATATATACATATCATAATATTTTATTATTATTTTTACAATAAAAAATATTATTGGATTTCATTTTTACCCTCCAAATCCCAACAAAAATAGCATTGATTTGACTGCTATAATAGGAATTTTCTCCTTCCAAAACATAAACAAACATACCAAAATGCTCTAAAATAATTTTCTAACTATTCACAAACATACATTATATTTCTCAAAACAAATTTTACATTCCCCAACCCTACTCCCAAAACTCATTCCCCCAAAATATATAATCCAAAGCATACAATTCACATCAAACATTAACTTGGGCTTTATTTGGTATTATTTTTTCAAAATATTTTTTAAAGCAATATAAACTTTTTTATTTTTGGCAAACACCCATGACAACTCCAAAGTACCATTTATCTCATTCTTCAAGGCGGAAATAATTATTACTTATATTTTTTTATCTTACACATATAAATCAAAAGTTCGAATATCAAATCTCATGCATATATATTTTTACATTATAATTATATATACACAAAAATTATAATATAATATTATATTTTCACTCCCACCAATCAAAAAAAACTACTAATTTGACATTAATAGTATAATTTATTAAATTTTAAAATAAAACCAAACATATAATTCTACTCTAAAGTAATCTCTTACCAAATTTTCAACTTTTTACTTTTTATATTGTAAATATATATATATATATATATATGTTTTTCTATTATTTTTTGTATAAAAAAGACGTGTGTTTGCATTAGAAGCACAAAGTATTGATTTTACGAATTGAAAATGATATTATAATATAAAAGTGAAAATAAAAATATTAACTTAATTTACTGTAAATCTCATTATTTCCTTTATATACTTCGTTTAAAAACTATGCTGGAATATAAAATATAATTTCACTTTATCGTGGGTTCTATTACTTTATAAGAATAGAAATAATTATTTAATTAACATTATTTTTATATTAGTGGAACATGCGTCTAGTCGACAAATACATTTTCTATTTTCAAACATTAGATAAGGCAATAAAAATAAAAATAAAATTTAAATTTAAAATCATTTATATCCCAAACCTTTGTTGCTATCAAATGTTAAATGGGAGCTTACGATCCGAAGGCCAAGATGCCAAAGTATCAGCCTCATTTGTTTTCTTCCGGACTGAATAATTTTTTCCATCTCCACCGAAAGCTACATGACAAAAGCTACTTTATTTTATTTTTAATATTATTCTATTTAATTATGTATGCATATTTACGAGACAATTATTTTCCATATTTTATTTCAAATAGAAAATACAATTCTTTGTTCATGCAACAATCTGGCTAGGCACAGGGGGTTGTTGGTCAAGTGGCATTCGTCTCCCGTATTAAGTAGGTATTTGACTACATTTATTTTAGACACCTTATAAGCTCCTACATCTTATAAGATATTTTTAGAACTTATAAGATGTTAGATCTTATTTTTAAAATATATTATTGAAGTATTTGAATAAAATAAGATCTTAGAGTTTATAAAATGTTAACAATGTCAATTTTGTAATTAAAATTGTTGAAAATGAAAGAGCTTTTTAAAATCTTCAAAATAAGTTAGGATCTCCTTATTTTTTTAAGAAGAACTCATAAGCTCCTATCATCTTATTTTAAATTTTATAAGATTTTTGTTTAAAAAAACTTATAAGTTCTTAAACATCTTATTAAATCTTTTTAGGAGTTTAGAAGCTCATCCAAACACCCTCTAAGTGGGAGGTCTTATGTCCAATCCGTAACGGACGTATTGTGCGCTATATGTGCATTTATACTTTGATTATTTAACTTGAAAATAGAAATTTATTTAATTTAAAAATAAAAATATATTACTTTATTAAAAGGATAACATTTCGTAATTTATAATATATTCTTAAAAAAGAGAGAGAGACACACAACTTGGCTTGAACCAGATAAAACTGGCTAAGTGACGATTGAGTACTATTGCTTCGTATAAAAGAGATTGTGTTGATATTTGGGTACTGTTCCACAGACACAGCTTTGGTGTGTGTCGGAAGTTGGCTAGCAAAAGATGCCAATCTTACAAATACAAACAAAATCTCATATTCTACACCTTTTGAGCATGCGCACACACCCAATATACAAACTGATGATGTTCGAATATAATTTATAGTTAGGTCCAATTCAATGAATTTTTACATTTTTCGAAAATGTACTTAGATGACTACGTGAGTGAAAAATGCTTATTAAGTTTCTAAAGGGCTCAGACTCTTCTAATGTAGGATAAAGTATTGGTCTTTTTTTACCGTATTTTTTAGTGATATTAAAAAATTTCTTTATTTTTATCTATTAATTCTCGTAATTATATAGAATAATTGCTTTTTACAACTTTACTATAGCTCCACTACTACCACTTTATATATAATCATCCCATAATTACTGTGAAGGTTATATAGTATTATTATTTTCTGCAGCTTTTTTTTTTCTTTCCATCTTTTTGACTATTGTTGTGGCGTGTCTCTTTCGATTACACTATTTTATTACTTTTATTGTTTTAAATAATATTATATGTATTTAGTTATATTTTTTTAATGCTAGAATAATAATAAAATATATATAATATGTATATGTATATATTAAAAAATATATATTTTGAAAGAAAAATGAAGATGTATTTAGTTACGTTTTCCTGAAACAATACTGTTTCAGGAAAACATAATCAAACAAAGCTTTATTGACTATAAAAAAATATTATGTATAGACTTACAATTAATCTAACCCAATAAATCAAAATATACACATCATTATCTAAAATAATGTGAAATTCAATTCTTATTTTGTATTTATGGTGTCCTTAATGATAAACCAACTTTAATTAATTAAATTTTAGTGGCTGCTAAGATTGGCTTTCAACAATATAGTTATCTACAATTCGGTGATTTGACAACATAAATTAAGAGAGCCACTTAAGAGCATTTTATCATAATGACAACAAAAATGTCAAACTATACGGCGCCTGTCCGATACAAAATCAGCTTCTGCGTAATCACATTTTAATTTTTACATATTTAGATATAAATTTCAATGTCCTTACTTTTATCTATTTGTCTTTATTGAGACGTCGTTTTATTTTTTTGGAGGCATTTTCATTCTATCGTGAAAATAAATAGTAAAAAATTAGGACCCATTTAATTTCATTTTTTGGAGTCATTTTTATTTTTTAGTTAAAATATGTAGTGAAAAGTTAGTTAAAAAAAGTATTTTTGAAAATGAGTTGTATTTGGAGGTGTTGTTTAAAATTATAAGTTTATATAATTGTGAAAATGAGATGCATTTGAATATTGAGTGTTTTTGTATTAAAAGTTATGTAAGATTTGAATTTGAATTGGAAAAAATAATATTATAATTTGAATTTAAATTTTTTTGGTAAATGTTGTTTGAGAAGTATTGAAAAGATAAAAAAGTAGACATATGTAATAATAGAGGGGGAAATAAGTATGAAAATGGAGAGAAAAGGTAAAAAGTAATGTTTTGAGAATGAAAATGTATGAGAAAATGGCGTGAAAGTTGATAATTTTTTTATTTTTATTTTGAGAAAAAAATGAAAATGGAGTTTGAAAATGAAAACAAACAGGCCCTTAGTTATAAATGTGTTTTTAAAAATGAAATGCTATTTGAATATTTTATTCAAAATGTAACGATTATATATAGTTGAAATTGAATTTTATTTGAATATGAATAGGCTCTATATTAAAAATTGTGTAAATGAGAGTAAGAAAAAATAAAGTGTAAAAGTCGATAGAGAATGTAAGAATGTGTTTAGAAAAATGTTTTAAAAATAAAAATATCTGTAAAAATAGAAAAAAAAATCAATAATTTTTTATTTTTATTTTCAACAGAAAATAAAAAATAGACCTAGAAAATAAAACCAAACGAACTGTAAGATCAACAAGAAAGATAAAAGAATAGATAGCTACATGTTTGAAAATAATAGCTTAACCAATGCTAATATTTGTAGTAATAATAATAATTAAAAAAACAACTACAATAATAATAAAGATATTCTTGATGTTTACTATGATTTTACATTAATCAATAATTTTATTTTCATTAAATATTATGTTATTTGGAAAGCACATTTTAATTTGAGTTGAGCTGAATAAAATACTCTTCAAATAGACAGAATTTGTTCGTTTTATTCGGGAAAATTATTTTTATTTTATTCCCCCTAATAATAAATTTGTTTCCTCTAAAGCATTTTTTTTTCTCTGAACAAAAATTCTAATCATTACTAGAAAATATAAATGCATACACACATGTATACATCTCAAATTCCATATCTTTTTATACTTATTCAAATTATTTCATCAATAAAATATGTTTATATTTATACCTTTCAGTCATTATTTTAATACACACATTTTTTAATTACTATACTTAAATAGTAATATAAATAATATAAATATATGTTATAAGACCGGTAATTAAATACAAATAATTTGAAAATATATTTTTAATAAGGAAAGTAGCTCAAAAAATAAATCCTTTTTTTTTTTTGGTATATTTTCAATATTATCTTTTCAAAATATTTTTCCACACATTCAAAAAGAAACAAAAAAAGTCAAAAATGTTGGATAATAATGAGGTCTTTGTGTCGGACCCACCATGTTAGGATCACATGAAAATTCCGGATTTCCGGGTCTGGTTTCCAAACGCGTCGTTTTCAATCAAGTGATCAATAGTTGATACATGTTGGGAAGAAAATACCAAAATACTATAATAGTAATACTGCATGCTAAAAAAGCAAAACAAAACAAAAACAAAAACATAAAAGAACAATGGAAACAACGTAAATAAATTCCATGTCATACTAAAAAAGTATTTAGGCGAGTTTATAAATTGTTTTAGATTTTATAAGATGTTATAAATTATTCTGTAATTTTTCAAAATATAAGCTTATAAACTTCTCAAGGACAGATTGGGCAAACTTATGAACTTTTCCAAACAACGTATAAGATGTTTGGAAATCTATAAAATATTAAAAAGTATTTGAATTTTTTCAAAATAGAACTTATAAATTGTTAAAATATAAGGTGATTCAATTTTATATTTTTTTTAATGAAAAAGTAATGTATTCTCAATTTATTTTAAATTTTGTAATAAATTTTAAAATATTAATATATAAATTATAAAATTATCATTATTATCATCTTTATAAACTTCAAATCTAAATCATTTCCATTATTCATTGACACTTTAAGCCAACAATTCACGTCTAATTGCTCAAAATCAAACATTTACAAGTCAATCATATGATGTTCAATTATTTTATTTTATTTTATTTTTTACCTAATGAACAATTAAATAATGCGATATATGATAATAAAAGAGTATTACAAAATTAACGGTAGAGAAAGGGTGAAAGATTGATTTGCCATGCAAATAATATTTCCTGCTTTAAATAAATAAATAAATAAATAGGCAGAGAAAAAATTTAGGGCTTATTTGTTTACAAACTCCCAATATATTTTTAACTTTCAAAATTTAAACAAACAAAAAATGGACATTTTCGAAACCCACTCCCAAAATACAAAATTTATTCACAAAAAATCTCTGCTATTCACACTCCCGACACATTCTCCAATATTTCAATCAATTGTCTCATCATTACAAATATATACACATACTACCACTCATATAATTTATATATATAAATAATTTTAAAATGTTCATTTCACCTTACGAATCAAATAAAAAAATTATTGATATGACATCTTTCCCCCAAAACACAAATAAATAAATTATTTTCTTTCAATTCATTATTTACCCACCTCCAAAAGCGCAAACAAATAATTATCGCATTCTCCAACTTCATTTCCCAAAATCCATACTCCCAATAAATTTTAGGAAAATACCCCAATCACATCCAAACAAAATCTTAGAAAATCCTAAAATCCCTTTCAACAAATATAAATAGCTATAGACTTGTAGAGGATCACGCATGTTTTCACGCATAACGATTGCGATTGTGACAACCCTGCAAATATTAATATCCACATCTCATTTTCATGATTAATTCAACATCTCATTCAATAACCAAAGAAAAGAACAAAAAAATATCAACATCTTCATGCGATGTTGTGTAAGGTGTGCAAATACATAGAATTGTATGTGCTTTGAAGGGCATTTGAGTAAATTTATAAATTGTTTTAAATATTTCATAAGATGCTTAAAAGTTTATGCAGTATCATATTTAATAAATTTTTCAGAAATTATGAATTCACAAAATAAAAATATTAAAATCTTATAAGTTCTTTTAGTTAAAAGTAAGAAATTCGTAATTTATTTTTGAAATCTAAAAGACTCCCTTAAATTCAAGCATTGTAATTACAAAGTTGATATTATGATATTCTATAAGTTTCAAAATTTTATTTTATCCAAATAATTTAATAAATTATTTTTAAAATAAAATCTAACATATTATACATTTCATTCATATTTTATGTATACATTTATAATTTTTTTAAAATAAATTTAGTTGAATACCAATTTAGAACGAGATAGAAAAGGTTGGATAGATTTAACAAAAACTACACATCAACAATCCAAGAAAATTCCAAAAATATAAATATTAATTTCAGAATTGTGTCCATTAGAAAATCATAAATATATATAATTTTCTATTATATTAAATATAGCCCGGCTCATATTCTTCACACCATTTTGTCTGCCATGTTTTATAGATATTGAATCTAACGTTGATCTTAACAATACCACCCCACAACACACACACACACACACAACACATGATATTTATTTAATTATTTAATTTCATTACTTATTGATATCATATTTTATTAATCATTTTTCAATCCATCCAATCACATACGCAGGCAAGGGGTGGTTGAGAGGGCACTTGCCCCCCTCAAAATTTTAAAATTTAATTTTTTTAATAAAAAATTTGAAAATATTATAATTTTGTTATCCCTCAAATTATAAATAAAATAGTCCTTCCTTTTATTGATAATATACACGTTGCCACTATCATTCTTTATCATTTCAAATTACAAAATTTATATTTTTAGTAATTTAATTTCATCCCTTGTAATAATTTTTTTTAGCTCTGTCCCTACGCCTAATAAAGTAAACAAGACATAGAAACCTGGCAAAATTAAAGATAATATTTGTTTACAAATTATGTGTTTTGGGTGAATGAGTTTTGGAAGTGGGATTGGGGAATGTGAAATTTGTATTGGGTAATGTGATGTACATTTGTTTATGATTTAGAAATAGTAAGAAAATTATTTTGAAAAAATTTGATATGTTTGTTTATGTTTTGAGATGAGACAAATTCTACTGTAGTAGTTAAATCAATGCCTTTTTGTTGAGTTTTGAAAGTATAAATATATTTTAGTAATATTTTATATTATGATGTAGTAACAAAATATTGTGATATGTAAGTACATGTATATGTAATTGGTAATGATTGTGATGTAAAGAATATGAGATTTTTAGTCATTTGTCAGTTAAACTACAAAGACAATTTAAATATTTTAGGGACCCATTTTGGAAGAAAATAATGACACGTATTTGATTATATTCTCTCAAAACGATTTGGAAAAATGTAATCAAACACAACCAAATAATTTACCACCAAATTTTCTACCCTCTCTTGTTGGATTGATTGGAACAAAATTATGCTGCAGGGCATATCACTCTTTCAATGTCACAAAAATATTTCGTTGCCTTCAGCTCACATGTTCAATGCTCATTGGTTATATTCCACCAAAATAGTGTAAATATGATGTTGACGAACATTTTCATTAATTTAGGGAGTAAAATTATATATTAACAATTATTGGGGATAATATACAATAAAAATCATAAATCGAGGATTTAACGCAATTATCCCTTTTTGTTTCAACATGAGAAGAGGCCAGCAAGATTTCAGTCAGTCTACGTTGTAATATGGGACCAATTCTTGATAACCCGCCAAGAGGGCACCCTGTATGAAAACAACGACCTTTAGTCCTTCACTAAAGTTGTCAATTAAATGTGTGTTTGCTGTTCAAGGGGCACACTTTCCAAACAGCAGAAGTATCAACCGAACACATTAAATGAAAGAAATTGAAGTCCAAATTCCAGGTATGAACCCACCTTCGTTGCCCATGGGCCGAAGAGTATGTCGGCACTCGGCAGCATGAAGGCTGAGTTTCCCACCCACGACCCACGTGCTTTTATGTTTGCATATCTTGATGCATCCCAAGCGCAAGTTCGATGTCAGCACGGAAGTTTTCTCTTGATCTGAACAAGTCACTTAGTTGGGTGTATGCATCCTGAAATTTAATTAATTATTTATTTATATATATTTTTACTTTTAAAATTTATTGGTGTTCAAATTCTGAATTCATACATATTCGAATTCTGAATTTATACATACAGATAATGTTATTGAACCAATTAATTAATAGAGTAATCCCAATATAAAATCAAAGTGATTTTAACTTGATTTATCTAATATTAAATTGATTTTCCTATATATAAATTAAAAACAAAAAACAAAAAATATGACATGTGCGCATTACTTCATAACAAATGAACACCATGTAATTTAAAATGATCACTTATATAATCAAAAGATTTCTTTTCTTACTCATTTGAACAGTTTAACTATTCATGTACACACATATTAATTAGGGTCTAAATGAGTCGAATTCGAATTCGAACTCGAACTCGAACTCGACAAAAATTGCAAACTTGAGCTCAAGCTCGAGCCCAATTTTTTGAGCTCAAGCTTGATGAGCTTAATTTTTTGGGCTCGAGCTCAAGTCGGGTTTGAGCTGGCTTGCCAGAAAATTTTAAATTAAATAAAAAATTCAATTATTAATATACCATAATTATTTAATAATAATTAATAAAATAATTTAAATATAGTTATGAATGAGCTCGAGCTCGAGAGGCTTGAGCTTGAGTCGAGCTCAACTCGAGTTAGCTCATGAGCCGGCTTGACTCATCTTTCATCCATAATATTAACAATAGGCCAAGTATAACATCATTGAGAGTAAAAAGATAGCACATAAGTAGAACCTAAACTTTCAAACTATTAAAACTAATTTTTGCATTGTAGAACTTATTGATATTTTAGCATAATAACAAAATAATTAGAAAGCTTACTAAAATTTATAAATTCTCTTTAATTAAGTGGAGCCATTGACTTAGATTTGAGTAAAGAAGTGCATTTGATAAACTGAAAAACAAGAAAACGATTATTTGAGTGTAAACAAACATTAGAAATATCATAAAGAATGTTCAATTATTTGTAGAGGCATAAAGTAAATTTTAATTAAGACAATTAAGAATGAACTATTAAATTCAACTTAAACATTCAAGATAATAAAATTTACCTCTATAAAAAGAAAATTAAAAGCGAATATGCTTAATATAAAAAGCTAAATATATATATGCAGTGCAATTTAATTTATTTGAATCCCAAATTGCCAAACAGTATGATTTTTGACTGGATTTTTACATTATAATTTTTATAATAAATCAATAAAAAATATTCGATATATTGTGGTATGAGTGGTCGGAATGATTTTTCAATTAATTTCATGTCGAGGTAGCATATGTATTTCAAACCATGGTTTGAATCCAACCCATTTAGTTTTGGGCCGGGTTGGATTTGGATTCCTAATTTGGGCTGGGCTGGATTTGAAATAATTTTGGTGGATTTTATTTGGTGTGAGTTTATTTGAGTTTTATGTAAATTGGGTCTATTTGGGCTCAACTGAGTTTTAACTTGTAAATACACTGAAAAAGAATTGCAAATAAATTTAATAAATTAACAAACTTTTAACAAATTAATTGTTATTAATTTATGAGTTTAGATTTAAAAATTAACAAATGGTAAAAATTTAAAATATATTACGAGGGAATTAAATTTTTATTAATTTCACAATAGAAAATCATTTTATTAAATTTTGTATTGTGAAATTCCATATGCTGAAAAAGGCCCTTCCAAAAGGCCCAACCGAAAAGTTCTTTAAATTATTCCCGGGGCTGTTCGACTTCCTACAGTTGCATTTTAACTTTCAAAATTTCCAATTGAAAACGGAAGTGCCAAAAAGTTTCCTCCTTTCTTGCAAATAAGGGTTTTGGGACTTCGTGTTTGGTCGATGGATATCGACCCGGACATCGCGAATTGGGTTCTGGAGTTCCTACTCAGACAACCGCTCGAAGACCGGACGTTGAATTCCCTGCTTCGTGCTCTGCCCCTTTCAAACAATAATCCCAATTTGAAAAAATTGCTTTTGTTGAAGAAACTCGAGTCTGAAGTCTCGCAAAATTCAGTTTCTGAAAGCATGCTTGAATTGTTGGAGCAATTGGAGGAAATAGAGTTCCGACAAGGGAGTGACAGGGTTTCTGAAGCCATGAAGCACGCGTATTGCGAGGTGGCAGTGGAGTGCACGGTGAAGCTCTTGACAGTTGGAGGTGATGGGGGTAATGGTAGCAAGTTCAAGTTTTTTGAGGCGGTGAAGAGGGTGTGGAGGGGGAGGATTGGGAGAATGGAGAAGGTGGTGGAGAAGGGGGGATTGGGTTCCGAGGAGCTGTGGGTGTGGAAAGACGAGATTGAGGCTGCCGTGTGGGAGGATAGTGTTTATGAGAATGTTGTCAAGAAGAGTAAGGGAGTTAATGCGGTTGCGGCAGTTAATACTTATTTGTGGGAAGAGAGGGAGAAAATGGGTCCTTCATTTCTCGAGTTGGTGGCCTCTAGAGTGAAGGATGATGAGGTTTTGCAGGGAATGCTAGGAGTGGGGACTTTTGATCGAGCAGCTGAAAAAGAAACACCTTCGAGTCGTGTTGATCAATCTACGGGTGTTACTAGTGCTAGCAATGGTGAGTTTCATGGTTGTTTAGTTGATCAATTTTTAAATATGATATGAAATCAGAGAGTTCGTGGGCTAGCTGGAAATATTGGGTTATACATTGTGAAATGTGACATAATGTATGTTTTTTTGGTGTCTTGTAAACTAAAATCACAACATAGGCTTGCAAAGAGAACTTATAATAGAAGCTTCATGATTCAATATGTCTTATGAGTACTTTTGTTGTTTTGGATTAAACAGACATAGAAGTCATTAACGAAGCCCTTTTGATAACCATGCTGTTTCATGTTTTTGTCTTTTTTTTTGGATAAACCTGTTTGACTTGGTATACTATTGCATTAGACTCACCTATTATTACAACAGCATCAGTACAAGCATCCCCACATAAAACCCCTTTGTCATCACAAACAACTTATGTATGCCAAGCATGTGTTTCTTTGTTTGTTTTTTCTTATTTATTTATTTTTTTTGGGTGCGCGGGCGTGTGTGTCTGTGTGGATTGCATTTTCTTTTCCTACTGTGTTTAATTGGCTTCCATGAATTTTTCCTATGCTTACGGGTTCTTTTTTCTTTTTGGTGTGTGTGTGTGTCTTTCTTTTTGTAGTGATGCGAAAGAAAAAAATTCATCTCAGAGACAAGGTTGTTGTTTTGAGACGTTCTAGAGGATTGGCATCTGCGAATGCCAGGGGAGCCAAAATTACTGATTCTGATGAAATGACAATAGGGCCATCATATACGAAATGTGATTTACCACGCAGTGCAGAAGTTAATAGAGTCCGGGGAGCCCTTGAATCAAGTTCATTGGAGCTCCAGGCTGTTGTGAAGGATCCCCTTCCTGATGCATTACGACTTGCAGAAGCAATTATTAATGAGACAAGAGAAAATAAGCATCATGATCCTGTAGAAGAGAATCATGTTGAAGCCAACCCGTCCGTTGTGGATGGTGCTGGAGTTGTTCAAGCTGCTGGTTGTAATGTTAGTAATGTTCCTAGGCCAAGTTTGATGGAACGGAACTGTTCTGCTCATACCCATGAGGTGATAAGCTTATATTTGTTTTATTTACTCCACTTGTTTTCATGATCTGGACATTTTTAGGTGTTCGATATATTGTAATTATGATATGACTAAGAACATGGAAAATCTTTGATTCTTTCTTCATATTCAGCTTGTGTTAAGTATGAGATCCTCCATTGCTACATCGTTGAGGTCAAATAGTACTAGCATGTACTAGAACACCTATGCCTACCCTTTAGTCATTTACCATTAATCTACCTTTATGTCTTCAGTATGTTGTTATGCCCCCATATCCATTTTTATTTTTTGAGTAGATCAGAAGCGGCCTAGAGGACTTGTATGACATATAGATATAAAATAGTCAATGGCAAAAGATAAACTATGGATGCTATTACGGTGGAAGTGCATACATCTTCCAGTATTTACACATAAAACATTTGAACCTAACCTAGTTTACCCACAAGCTGCAAAATCTCCTTTACAGAACCTTCTGCTTGCGCTTCCACATTTCTGTTTTCCCTGAAATGTACTTTGTAAAGAGAGTCAGCACTAACAGTTTAAGAAATGAAGCTTATAGTTATAAGGTGCATATATTTGTGTCTTGTGCGGATAGCCACATCGTGTTGAATCACCTAATTCATAATGAAGTATTAGCTTTTATTTCAATTGCTAATTGTGCAATTAATTAGCACTTAAGGACACAAAATATACTTGGCTATATAATATTTCAATTGGCTTAGCCTGTTTCTTGAGTTCTGCCCTAGTCACTCCGTTCTGTCTATGTCAAGTTATTGTGGAGAAAGATAGGTTGTAGAAGTTATCATATTTTATTTCTGTAGGGTGCAATAGTTTATTCTAATTTATGGACTTCATTTGCAGTGGGATGAATCAATTGATGGATCACCTGAAGACCTAGCTAGTCAGGGTGGGGTTCGGTTACCTAGCCCAAGAAAGATGAACGTTTCTCCTTTAAACATGTATGAAGATAAAAAATTAAAGACGAGAAGGAAAGGTAGGAAATGGAGCCTTCTGGAAGAAGATACTTTGAGGACTGGAGTACAGAAGTACGTCCTATAATTAAATTTATTTATTTATTAACTTTTAGTATATCAATGTCTTCACTCTTCTTGTTGCTTCTAGTATTTGCTTTGGTTGATGAATCTGTTTCATTGGATAATTGTTTGGTGTTTGGGTTTTCTATTTTCTATAGTTATTACAAGCTGACACATTTCACACAAAGATTTCACATAATCTGTACTTTTTGGCCCGATTCCTCGCCTCAGTTACATCATATCATGTAATATGTGGACTCATTAGGAGTTCTTTGCTAATATAAAGTGTTTTAATATCCTGTAGGTATGGAAAAGGAAATTGGAAAGTCATCCTAACGATCTACCGCGACATATTTGAATATAGAACTGAAGTAAGTGCATTTTGAGCTTATCTCTAGGTGTTAGTTTCTCTTCTCTGGTTTGTCCAATTTATTGAAGATTGTTTAATTCAGGTTGATTTGAAGGACAAGTGGAGAAACATGACACGCTATGGAGCAACCTGACAGGCCACTAAGAACTCAATAGAATTTTCAATGTAATGTGAAGGTACAATGTCTAGTATGGGCCTTTTGATGTAGAACAAGTGTCCATATGGTAAAGAAAGGACGGGAAAAGTAAATTATCACTGTTTTGCTGAGAATATGCCGATAGATGTTAATATCATTTTGTAATGTGTAGGTTCACGCTTGCTTAATCAGGAAAGCATATGCTGATAGATGTTAATATCATTGTTGTAATGTGAAGGTTCACGCTAGCTTAATCAGGAAAACAAAACTGTAAATTCTGATATAAAAGATCAGTAAATTGACTTTAGCGTAGCTAGCTGCTATGAGTTTTTAATTCACTGCTTCCGAGCCTGGTCTTGTCATTTGTTTTAAAATTGAATAAGCTTTTGACCTTTCCTCCTGAGCTTATTTCTTTCTAATGCACCGGTGGTGAAATAAGCTGCACTTTCTGTGATTTGTCCCATGTTCTTACAGTATGGTAAGGCAATAAGTGCAGAGTGTTCTTACATCTTACCAGAGAACTCCATTTGTCTTAGAATGCTACATCAGATTTTGGAGGCTATAATCTGTACAACAGAGTTAGAGCCACGGGTGGCCACTGCCAGCTTTCTAGACAACTTGGGATTTCTCTGGAGTGTTAACAGGTTCATCCTTCATACTGGAAATAATTTGTCACATTGGAGAGTTTCATGCTTTGAATTCTTTCTTACTGTAGGTTCTCTTGGAAGACAACTTTGCTGCTTCATGTTTTCCCAGATTGCTAATATGTTATGCAGAAAGCATTTCACAGTGTCATCCAACTCATATGAAAAGTCTTTTTTGTCCTGCATGGAAAGTTGAAAAGAAAAAGATTAAGATTAAAAATGTGAAATATTCTTTTTACACTCATTTTCTTTTGTTCCCTCACCATTGTATAGCAATAGCATGCTCTCCTAAGTTTGAGAGGAAGCAAACAAGGTAAGATTTAAGACCATAATGTAGTTTCTATAGTTTGATCTTCTCATAGAAGGATTAATTTATTTCTTAATCCTTAGAAATATGTAATGTTTTGTAATTCTTTGGATTCTTTCTTTTGTGTTATTGTAAAGGAGCAACTCTTTTTTACAACATTTTATTTTGGGAAGTGCACTGATTTTATTTTATTTTAATTTTTAAATAAAGAATTCCACAACTTTTATTAATTACAATTTCCGGAGGGTTTTGGGATTTTATGTTATGTATGGAAAAATAGATATTAGTATTTATGGTTTTAGGCATTAAAATTATGCTCAGGAAAGTCTATGTTTCGTTGTGTTATTTATAAATAATCAGTAGGGGGAAGTGTATTGTCTTACAAATTATGAAAGGCAAATCTAATATGATAAAATACTGCAAAATCATAAGATAAAATGTTTAACAACTAAAATTATTATCTATTGATCAATGAAATATACAAGCATTTTCCAACTTACCTACCAGCAAAAAAAGGACGCATCACAAAGGATACACGGCTTTGTCAATTTTTAGTTGATCAACTGCAAGTTTTGGTAGTGGATGGACCTGTAAATGCATTAGGCATAGTGTCTTATTCAATTGCATTCTCATTGCCTCCTTAATTCATGGACTGAACTTTCTTGGTTTCTCTTATGGATTATTTGCTCCATCCATTTTCATTAGGTAAATTAATCCTTTTTTTAACCCTTTATAAATGTTGATATTCTAATATGGGTTTTAGGACTACTTTTTTTTTTTATTTATTTATACACATGCACATGAGGAGTCCGTTAGAGCTCAAACTCTTGATCTCTCACATTATGTAGGAGACTGATGCCGTTAGGCCACAAGCCACTCAGCGGGTTTTAGAACTACTTAAGATATGAGTGATTTTAATTATACATAATTTGGGATTCAAAGATATACGGTCAATATTTTGCTTCATCCAAATTTACAAATGTGAAAATACTATTTATCCCACTATCAACATATAATACTATTGATATTTCATCACAAAGATCTAGGGTATCAGTTATGGATAGATTCTGGTTGATGCTCAATATTCATAGCTTTAATTATAAAATTAATTTAACTAAATATGAAGTAGATGTTTTTATGGATAACTTTTGCTATAATTGATTCATAACTAATGATTATTTAAATACATATATAGCTAATTCAAAAAATTATGTTTGCAACGAAATTTTGTAGCTATAACTATGCAATTAAATTTGTAGTAATTTTTTCTATAGCAAGTGCCTAGTTTTTTTATAGTATTTTAAGATGGTCTAGGATTAGTTAAATTTCACTGACTTTTATAGTATATTTCGTTGATTCGTTGATGTTCAGTCAAAAATTCTTGAAATCCCTTATAACTTTTTCGGCCTATTTTTACGGGTTTTTACCATTTATAGTGTCGGGCCCATTTCCGGGGACGGTGAAAATTCTTGAAACCTTCCGTCTGGAAGCTGTTAAGAATTTACATACAAACAATCAAATCAAATAATCAATTTTATGATCCAACATATCATGCACTCATACCAGCTTTCCTTAATATCTAGCACAGGAGGGGGGCCCCAATCATTGAGGGATTGATATATTGCCAAACTTAAAAAAATAAATAAATAAATAAATCCCCACTATACTTTCCAGGTTCAAAAATATCTCATCTGTCAGTTTGCAATTATCATCTGCCTACCGGTTTCCATTGCCACATCAGTCACTGTTCAATATTATTGTACCATTTGTATGCTGAGGAATATGGCAGAGATTTTCATTTCATTCCCCCAACCTTTGCAATGTCTGAAAAAACATCTTTCTCTCTCTCTCTCTAAAAGTTGAATTATGCTATGCCTTCAGGACCAGTTTCTGATCAAGATTTTTGGTCCCAAAACCAATAAACGAGAGCCCCTTTATTCAGTCTCTTCCTTATCTTCATGACAATTTGGATACCTTTTCTATGTTTCTATCCTGTTGGAATCCTTCCAACACTCCATAGTTTACCTTAAAAATCCTGTCTTTAATCCACTGTAAGATGATAAAATCCTCTTGAGTCTGAGGCAGCATTAACCTTGCCTGTTCTTGATCCTGCTTTCCTCGTCCACTTTTGATTCAGCAATTTTTTAGTTCAAAAATTTTGTGTTGGTGAAGATTGTATGGAAGGTTAATGCCTTGATGGTGACATACGAATATCGCCTGCCTCGCCTGCTGCTCGACTCAGATATCACTGTCCCTCCAGCCAATGGGAACGAGACAAGTGGCTACTACAATGGGGACGCGAATTTCGATAGCAATATGGTGATCATCTTGGCAGCTTTGCTATGTGCACTGATATGTGCTCTTGGGCTAAATTCAATCGTCCGTTGTGCCCTGCGATGCACCAGAAGATTTTCCCATGAGACTGCAGATGATGTGGCTGCCAATTTAGCTTTCAACGGTCTCAAGAAAGAGGCGTTGAGTCAGATTCCGGTGGTGGTGTACAAGTCCGGACTGCATATTCTGGCCACAGACTGCCCCATATGCCTTGGAGAGTTTGTAGAAGGAGAGGATGTTCGGATTTTCCCTAGATGCAATCATGGTTTTCATGTTAAGTGTATAGACAGATGGTTGGTTTTACATTCTTCGTGTCCAACTTGTAGACAGCCATTGTTGGGACATTCTACAAGTACTAATACAGAGCATGTTAGAGTTCAGATCAGTTAGGCTTGTTAGTAGTATAGGGTCCAGTAGGTGAATGTTGACCTTGTTTGGGAGCATTCAGAATATCATAGCTGAGGACGAATTAATTGCAGTTTTGTGTATCCAAGATTGTTCTCTGTATGGAGTATGTATTTACTGGCTATGGAATCTTAACTTCTTGTTTGGTCTTCTAGCCATCTACTTGAAATGCCTTGATATGGTCTGGGTAAAGATCAAGAAGGATAGTTTTGGCTCCATAATAAGTAGGACAATACCCAGAAAGCCATGAAGATCCGTGATTTTTTCATTTAGGTTGGACCACCCTGAAGGACAACCTGATGTACAGACTTTGATCTGGATTGTTGATATCTAAAACGTGGAAGCATTTTAACTCTCCATTTGACCTTAATATGACAGGTCTGTTCAACTGGTTATCTTATAAAATACTTCTCATCCGAAACTTAGAAGTTTCATGCATTTTTACTCTCTTTCTATATGTGACATGAATTCTTACTTACCCGAACTCAATCCTATATTTGCCTTAGGCATTAGATGGTTATGGTCGGAATCTACCCTGCAATCATCTAATACTTTCCGTGTTTCCGGCACTAGATTCCACCATTTTCCTATGTCAAAAGATAGGAGAATACAAATAGACTAATCTAGATGATGAGCCCAAATCAGTAATATTGCGGTAAGTATAATGACATAATAGCAGTTTTGCAGAGAATGTCAGATCTTATACATACTGCCACAAGACAGAGTGATCAAACATGGTTATGCACTAAATCCCATTGCCAAAGTTTTCACTTTGAACAAACAAGTGCATCATCATGGTATGTATGTTAAAACAGTTTATCAGAAGGAATACTTGTATTCTGCAAGAGAAGTCCTAAGTTCAATTCATCCAATACTAGAATATTCATGTGAAACAAATACGGTCACTTTAATAAATGAACGTAGGAAAGCTTTACTGATGAGAAAGAAAACTATAATATTCTTCTTTAGAGAAATGAAACCACAAGAAATTAGTTCTAGAGAGGGAAGAGATGGTGATTAGTCTGTGTATTGGGCGAGCTCATGACAAATGAAGGAGGATTGCTGGGAGAGTGTTGCCTGGTGGTGGTTATTGGGCTTCTTGATCTTGACACCACCACGCTATGGTCATATCTACTTTCACCGCTCCTCCTTGGTCCTTTCTCCGCCCACTTGAGCTCTTGCTGCTTAACCGTAGATGGATATCCCATACAGCAGCCTATATTTCCTGCCTTTTTAATGTACCTGTTACAAGAAGTTGCTTCCTGCGTCTATCAGCTTATTGCTCTACAAAATTTCATGAAACAATGAACCGTTATTACAATAAAGTAAGTAAGTAGTTTTCTTGTACCTCTGACTGAATCTTTTGCCTAAACACTCAATACACTTTCTTCCCTCTGTCATCTCTCCCATCCCAGTTCTCACGCATTCCCTGCAATAAACTCTCCCACAAACCTGACATAAAACGAACACTGCCCATATATCTCAAAGTTTCTTGAAAAACAATGACATGTATGTGTGTGTGTGTGAATGGTTGTATAATGAACTAGTTACCAGGCAACGGTGGCGAAAAATATAGGTGTAGTTACAACAAATGGTGCAAATATTGGAGTGTGGAATCCCAGGCCGGCGCCACCTTCCGCCTCTCTCTTGGCCATAAGCCACACTCATACCACTCACATGGCTCATGTCATCATAAGCAAAGCTCCTCTGATCCGTGGCTGGTCCATGCCTAAAACCAGCACCATGATCCCCACTATGTAAGAAGCTTCCATGATGATGATGGTGGTGGCTGTTCACATTGACATGGTGATGGTGGTGTTGATCATGGCCATAGACATGACCTTGTAGGGCCCGCAAATCACCCTCCTCAAGCCGGTGATGGTGGAGATTATGAGGAGTAGTGTGGTGGCTTTGATGATCGTAGTTGCGATGATTGTTAGCAGTAGTACTACTACTTTGGAAGGATGCTTCTAAGCCTCTGCTGAAGTCTAGGCTGGGAAGTTTGGCTAGAGTTGAAGGAGAATTTTCCGGTTTTCTTGGACTGGATTTGGATGTGGCTTCCATAGTTGAGGATGGAGATGATTTCTTCTCCTTTTCTGCAGTTGGCTGCATAACCTCGGCCAAATCTTGGAAAGTGAGGTTCACAGACTCATCTGGCACTCCTAGATACATTTCTTCAAGCTCTTGTCTTGCCATTGCCAAGGTTGCCTTGTCTCCTCCCATTTTGTAATAATGGAGACAATCTTTGATCTTTCTTTTTTCTTCTTATTCTTCCTGAGAGCAATCAAAGGAAAATGTCTCTCTCTGTGTGTCTGTGTGAGTTGGGCATTATGTAATGGAGGAGGGGAGATTGAAAAATGCGGAGGTGTTAGGCCGGCTCGGAGAAATCCATGTACATACAAAAGGGTTGTTAAAACCTTAATACTTTTGGAAGGTAGCTTTGGAACACTATCTAGTTAAACAAATGGAACTAATCTTTCTTGTTTTCATTAATGCAGGCCAAACCTTTGCATTGGTTGCTGCAGATATACTGCTTGTTTTTCTTTAGCTTTGTAGTTATCAATTGTGGTGCATATTGGTAGCATACAGCTTCCTTTTTGTCCAACTTGATCGTCAATTAGTTAGTCGCATAAATTTAGCAACAATTTTGATTTTCAAAATTAATTTGTAGTGTTGGATTCGGATATTGGGCCGAGCTGAAGTGATTTGGGATTAATAAAAAAAAAAATTATATGATGGGATTGTCAATTCATAAAAAGATCTATCATTCACATATGGACGAGATCAGATCCTATTTCTATGAGAACACTTATACCTTCATACAAAATATATACAAAAAATGAAATAAGAACACACCTAAACGGCCACTAGTTCGGCCTAATTTGCTACAATTATAAATATCCGAACATACCCCACTATCTGGTGGGTGGGTCCAGATGGGTTATCGGGTTATGATTTTTTTTTTTTTCTCACGCATGCTTCTAATAGAGATGTGACATTCGTACCTGGATGAGAACCTGGCAATATAAAAATGCTGTAGCAAACAAGAAACTGGAGAACATTAATCTGAACTGGAAAATATCAATCATCAGTAACAAGAAGGTCCGGCCACAAACATATAGTTATCTCAACTCATATTGTCGGGACTTTGGGAAAACAAAAATTATTAATCCAGATAGATGCACGAACACACGTATTGCAACGAACAGATCCAAGTTTAGCCAAATTCATTAGCTTCCCTAAGGCCATTAAAACTCAACCTATAGTCAACTCGGTTTATTTACTAATAATAGTTCCAATCTCAATGAAAAAATTGAAATAAAACTCAAAACCATATACTGTTGAATTCAACAAAACAAATGAACAGCTTCACATCACAAAAGTACCAACACAATACAAAAACCACTATTCACTGGACATTATTACTATTCAGCAGTTTAGGATAAACTATAATAGACACATCCAAGTTTTACTCCATCCACAAATGGAGCTGGAAAGGGAACAACATCATCCCAACCCTTTCCACTTTAAAAGCTATGAGGAAAGTATAGCCAAGGAAACAAGACTCTGAGGTCAGAAAAAAAGATAACAATCTATAAAATTTAACAAGATAAAATCTATGTTTTTAAAGGGGTATAATAGTACTATCAATTTTATATCCGGTTGAAAATGGCTGCAACATTTTTACCCATCTTCGAGACTGTTCTCCTGTTCGACATCTCCAGACGCAAAGCCTCCTTCATTAGCAACATTTTCTTCACCAGCAGCCGAAGTTTGAGATGCCAAACGAGGCCCTAAGCTGGGAAGCCCGTTCTGCCCCAAGTACGTATCTAAGGGAAAGCTAGTAGTAGCGTTTATCAAAGTTGTCAAGCTCATTCCGGCTGCTTCAGCCAGAATGTCGTCTTCCCTGTGAGGATCACAGTTCAAGTCCAGCTGTCCCTTGTTTGTTTCTTCTAAATCCATTTGGTTTCCATGGTGATTCATTTCATTTTCAGGTTGAATCATATTCAGGAGTGCATGTCCAGCAATATCTTCCCTCTCGGAATCATGTTTGGCCGGAGCCTTATCCTTCTCTTGGGCAATCTCAGCTTCACGTTCTGATTTTAGTTTTTTCCTACGCAACATTAGGGTTTTGAAGCGACGTCTTACGGTCAAACAGACGTTGCACTTGCATGTAGGTTCGTGCCTCCCCTTTCCGCTGGGTGGCTGAATGCAGACAATGCAGGAGCAGCCGGGGCGGTGCCGAGGATGTCTGGTGGTGGCTCCAACTGAAGACTCTCCTATGTCAACTATGTTGTCTCCCAGAACTGCAGCAGTTGCCAAGGCATCTAGGCCAGAAGGTTCCCCTTCTCTGGACGCCTTGCTGTCTGAAATTTTCCGCTTCTTTTGATCTGGAAAAAATGAATTAGAATCTTCTGAAATTATATAAGATTGATCGTTCAACAAAGTTAATATAAACAATCACAAGCCCACAAGTCCAATATACCTGAGAGAGAGAGAGAGAGAGAGAGAGAGAGAGAGAGAGAGAGAGAGAGAGAGAGAGAGAGAGAGAGAGAGAGTTAGTTTGTAAATGAGAGTCATGAGACCAAGTTCCTAGTTCATACCCTTGTTAACATTAATGAAGTCCAGATCCCTTGGATTTATATCCTCTGAAGCAGAACATGAGCACCTGGACGAAATAATCATTAAATATTTTAGCATATCAGATTTAGAAGGATATTGAAATTAAATATTTCAGTTTATCACAGGGTACCCGTGACCCCAGTTTGTCTGAATTATTCATAATTCATAAAGTATAAGGGGCACTGATGTAGAAAAAGAAATAAACTGTTCAAGCAGCAATAGTCAATCAGTAATCATACTGGTTAAGCAGATAACTGAATTGGGTTAGATGATATATCCCAATTTAAACCGAAGTATGACTAATTTTAATACTAAGGATCCAATTAAATGAAATTAAACACAATTTTAGTTTTTTCCCAATATGGTTTGGGAGCATTGCATTAATTCATTTTTCCTAGTTAGGATTGGACTGAATTGTTTAATCCTTTTCTTTGTATATGTCTCCTGAACCAAAGAATTTCATCGATCCTAAAATTGCTTAATCCAGGAACTCATAAGTACTATGTTGCTAGTTCAACTACTTGGATGCTAGTCGGAAAATTAGCATCCATTTCCACGGACAATATGTACCTATCTATCATTTATTGTACTATTTTCAACTCAATTGAACCAAATTCTTTTGAAAGCTGCAGACCTGTTTGAGTCCCAGATATTATCTGAACACGTCCAATTTGCAGAAAGAAGAGCATGCACAGGCAACCTTCGCCATTTCGAGCAACTATCACATTGAGCCAGCTGTTCCTGCCCCCTGATAAGATTAATTAACATTGTCCAATCAGGATGGTGTTCAAAAGCCGCATACAGTTCATCATATGAAAAATTCTTACCCTGAATGTCTAGAAATGAAAATTGTCCTCTTTCCAAAAATTGGAGGTTCCTGAACAAAAAATTAAAATAATAGCAATCAGAGAATAAAAATATAATAGTATCAGAGAAAATATAGGAATCAAACAATGAAATGCCACCATGCCCTAATACAAATGTCAACCAGGGTCCAAAAAAGCATGTGAAAAGGAAAAAGAAGAATATTGCTACAAAGAAAAAAGAAAGATGGTTGTATGAAAATTTTATTTACTTCAAACTCTTCAAATTCATGGTCTTCGACCATGACAACAGTTGGTTCAGCAGCTGGAGATGGACGAAACAACTCCTGTGCTTCTTCCCAAGTAATTCTCAACTCCAAAGCATCGTCATTGTGTATGAGAAGCCTCTTGTTTTTAATGTTTCTGGCCTTCTTCTTCTCTGACATGGTCATATGCTGCTGCAGAGAATCATCAGATCCTCTTCCTCCGTTCTTCCCATTATTTAGCACACCAAAGTATTTCAATTAGAATAGAATTATAAAATATAGCATATAATTTTTGTGATTAAAAGTTTAGCATATATTTGGCGCACTGAAGTATCTCGATTAGAGTAGAGGAAAATAGCAGGTAATAACATACTGAGAGTAGATTATCAGCAACACCAGAAAATGATGTTTCTCCAGAAGAATCACCATTTTGCAAGGTAGGCATTTGGGAATCCTATTTGTTTGCCAAAAGAAAGAACGCATATATCAGCAATTTGCCATATTTGAGAAAATCAAAGAGAAAAATCCAGCGCGCAGCTAAAATTTCTCACCTGCACATCTGCATTGTTCGTTGCCTTGCGACAACCTATGACAAGTTGACCCCCAGGATCTATCCGACTAAATGTCACTACTCAAAAGACAAAGAAGGCATGCAAGACAACAAGGAGATCAGTCTCCATCACATAGTAACAGCACATTTGCCATAAGAGAGGTAGCAAATGATCTTGAATGGTAAAAAGGCAAGAGTTAGCATCAAACCAAAATGCTTAAGATTCCAAGATTCCAAACATGAATTTTCATCGTATTTTCGGATGATTAAAGAATATTATAACACCAGTGCTAATTATGTGAATCCATACCATCCATAAAAGTGAAAAGAAAGAAAGAAGATAAACAAGGAAAGTTGAAATCTCTCTTGAAAATATCCCTTGAAAAATTGTCTCATGAAGTAACACAAAGTTTTCTTAAAGTTTAAGAGACAAGCATCAATACAGGCATTGATAAGAGGGTTATAAATTATCCAATATGTGCAGATAGAGCCAGAGGTTGTTTGACATACATTAAAGTCACATATATAAATATATATAGATAGATAGACAGTAATTTCAAATTGCAGTATATCAATCTCACAAACTACTAATGTTCATTACAAACATTGACAAAGGATTTACCTGTGTCACCAGCTTGTAATTGCATATTTTGGATGCAAGGGGTTACACCCTCCAAAACATACATCCGGCTGTTATTATTGGGCCAAAATCTGAATTGAAATGTCCACTCTTTTCCCTTTATGTCCTGAATCCTTATTGGTATACCTTCTGATTGATTGATAGGAGGGAAGTATGCCTGCATAACATATTATTTGGATAGACCAATATGATAAAAGAAGAGTTCTAACTTTTAATAAACTTCTAAAGAACATTGTGCGACGTGAAAACTAAATACTCACTTCAGCACATGCTTTGGGAAGGACCAAGCGACCAATTCGGCCAGCATCACTGGCACTCAGTATCTTCTCAAACAATGGTACAATAATGGATTTTAAACTAGAAATTGTAGTTAAGGCAAATGCAAGATATAAATCAAAAGACATCTAAAAGCAGGGACAAAATTATCATCATGGAATATACGGATTAAAAGGAGAAGAAAGTAAGAGTGCCGAAATAATTGTAATGGATACTCTCCAGATAACTGCTGCAATTCTTGGTCTGTGATCCTAGGCCAGTAACGAGGAAGTAACTGATTACGGCCCCTCCCTTCAGCAGGAGGCCTAGCTACACGTGTTTGTGAAGCAGCTCCTTTATTTGTCTCTGAGCCTGCTAACGGGCTAGGTTTGGGGGGCTTTGGGAATATATGGCGAGCCCGTGTCCCATGTTGGAAAGAACTTTTGCTCGGTTCACTACCTTCAACAATCCCAACAGGAAAAGGCAGTACGGTGCTTGAACTACCTGAAGGAGTGGTCAAAGAGAAATTTAGAGATGGCTGCGCAAGAGTTTCATACATTTCCTTAACCCCTTGTTTTGGTCTGCTGTTGTCTGATTTGAGAAAAGCAGATGATGAACACTGTTGGGAGGGATCTGGTATGTGTTTGCGGTTTTCTGCAGTTTTAAGCATGGATTCTTCTCGTTTGTATTGCTCGAGGGATGAAGTTACATCATTGACCCCTATAGCCTTGGTCAACTGCATAAGCCGCTCTGTGCTAAATTTGTCAGCATCAATTCTATTGTCAACGGATATAGGATGAGCATCCCTAATACCATTTTTTGTGACGAATGAGCCATTAGGAATATCACCAGGAATCTGCAAAAACAATACGAGTATGGCTAAAATTATTTACTCTACACTATTATATATGATGTGCGAACAAAATGCAAAAGACAGTTGGGACATATATCATAGAAGGAACCAAAAAAACAAATAAAGTGAATTTCAAGGAAATAGCAAAAGAAATACAAACAATAAGAAAAATTTAAAAACAGGGCATTAAGTTTTAATAGACATAAATGCATCATACAGCAAACAAGCTTAGAGTCAGTTTTTCTCAATATCCACAAGTAAGAGATAATATGGATAGAATCATAGAAATGTAAGCGAAATAGTATGTCGTTATTCATGTGAAATCCAAAGGCCTGATTTTCCGTGAGCAAAAGATGGAAAAATTCATGAAACGTCATGATTAGAATTTTCAAAAATAGTGAACTAAAAAGCAGACAACCGCTATCATTTGTTCCTAGAATATCATCACCATCCATTTACTAACAAAGTTTAAGAAAGCAATCCTCAGATACACAAATAAAAATATCTAGTGAGCTATAACCTGTATTGATTGGAAAGAATGAATTTCCAAATGTTTTGCACAGCTTTGGCATGCAACACCTCCAAAATCCATGTATTCGTGTAGATGTCTTGAAGCAATGCATCCACAGTGGACTTTCTGCAATGCCAGATTATGAAATTATAAGGTAAATGCAAAGAGATTAACATAGAAAAGATGTAGATGTAAATTTATAGTTACCTTCCTACATAATCTGCATTCCCTCCAACCAGATTCCTCTGAGTGGAATGTTTCACAGAAAACAGAATTCTCATAGGCAGACCTGAAATCCACATTCAGCCATGTCAAAGCAAAGAACAAGCAGAAAATGCAGATGGTGGAAGACACAAGTTTGTTAAGTTCAAGATAAACCTTAAAATCATACCACCGGATGTAACTGTCCTGGTTAACAGCAGAAACAATATTTATCGATGAAAACCTTAACTTTTCAGAAAAAATAGAGAGAAGAGGCATAACCATCTCAAATGGTCCGAGGCCAGTTATAAAAGGAGCCATAATAAAATTACACCCTTTGACTTCTGATGCCACAATTCCTAAGATTTTCATTTGGATGATTGGCATGGGTGTAAGATTTTGGATATTCCAGCAGGACCAGCACTGACAATAATTAGGCATCAGTGCATCTTTAATCCAAGAAAAAAGACTATTCTTTTTACAAATTCACATAAAAGAGGCAAATACCAAAATGCCACAAATTTGGATACACATGGCTAAATTTGTCATGGACTTTTGAAAAACAAATATATCCTAAATATAGAAACAATCAAACATCAGTAACAAACTTGCTCATCATAACAAAATAAAAACATCTCCAGTCTAGCGGTATTTTAGGACTCCAAATGCACATCCCCAAACTACCATTTATAAATTGAAATCAACCCGGCGGCCGTGATGAACAGCAACATCAATTGAAGAAGGCCAGAATTCAAGAAATTACCCGCAGCTGTGGCAAAGCGTCGCAAATCCACCTGATTTCAAGTTCCAACCTTTCTTCCACTCCAACGACGCCGTCGCATGGCAGACCTCATTCATGCAATTCTTTGACCCCATTTCTCGCAAATTCAATTCATGAAACCAAAAATTCCTGTAAAACCCCACACAAAAGAATCATCAAAATTAAAGCCCTAAAAACCCATCAACTAAATCTTGTTGACCCAGATCAAAAAATTTAATAAAATCAACAAATTCCCACATCTTTAAAGCATTCCATATACCGCAAACTGAAAATTCTCATTAATTACCCAAAACAAGAACAGAAAAAATCATCTTTTGCTCACCTTTTTCAAATCTATGAGTGCAACGTCCGCATGCGAACATCCTTAAACAGAAAGAAAACCCGTGTGCCCAATTACTGATAACATGTACTTGAAATCTTGAATTGAATCTGCGACCAAGAAACAAAGTAAAAAATGAAAAAGAAAAAGAAACCAAAACTAAAAAAACGGCGGCGGCGGTCGGTGGCGAATTCCGCTAATGCCAGACTTAAATCAAATTGAATAAAATCAAATCAAAAAAGAAAAAGATATGTGAGTGTGCATATAGATACATGGACGTATATCTATATCTTTAGAGAGAGAGAGAAAGTGCAGACGAAAGAGACAAAGCGTGGGTGCATGCAGAGGGAAAACAGGCGCAACAAAATGCATGCACGACTACTAGAATTAAAGACCCTGACCTTCGTCTACTTACATTTCATCTATTCTATGTTGTTTTTGCCCAAAACCTATTTCGTGTTTTTCGTTTGGGGTTTTTATGCCTTCTTTTTTGAAGATTTTACGGCCTTTTGGCGTTCAGACAGTGATACGATGGCCCGACGGATTCGTAGATTCCCATGTCTCAGGGTAAAAGTCTTGCGGTAAGTCAGTGCTAGTAATTATATTACATCTGCTGTTTTCCTTATCTCCTTCTATTTTTTTTTTATTTTTCTATTGAGTCATTTACCTGATAATTTTCTTTTTGGGCTCATAAAAAATTAAATTTTTATTGAAAATAAAATCTTGAAAATACCTAAATTAAAAAAATTATAAAATTTATAAAATGTTAGCCATCACAACATCATAATTTATATAGTCAAAATAAAAGATTTTCTTGAATGTTTCATTAATAAGTTGAGATCCTTTGACTATTTTAAAGAAAATTATGGGATTTCAATACTTTATTTTTAGATTTTATAAGATTTTTTGTTAACATTTTTATCAAATATTTTAGAATATTTTATAAATTTAATATAATATTTTCTTATTATGTTCATATATAGTGTGAATATTCTCAAGATACATCACATTCAACCGATAACACTCTTTTGTCATCAGAATTACACTCATTTTTATACTTTGCCGACTAATAAATTTTAATAATATTTTATCTTTTAAAGTAAGTGAAAATTGTATTGCCAGTTGTAAATGAATTTCACCGCTAGGATTTTCTCAAGTGCAATACAATTAATTTTAAAATGTGAATTATCAAATTATATTGAAATTATCAGGGATTTCCTTAATTGTGTCACACCTAACTCTGAAATATAAAATATAAAATTATATTAAAATTATCACATTTTACTACTCAACTTTTTCCAAATTATATCGAGATTATCGAGATTGCTCTAAGTGCGACACACCTAATTTTAATGTGTAAATTATCAAATTATGTTAAAGATTATCTCCCTTTACTATTTAAATCTTATGCACTTTCTCATTGTACTATCTTAATTTCAAAAATATGTGCATAATCTATCTACATTTATTGCCTTATTTTTCTATTCCTTATTCGTCATTCAAAAAAAAAAAAGGTAAATGGAATTTACCTCTATTTTAATAAAAAGAGAAATTACTAATCAAACGACTTTACATTTATTTTCTTTCAACTTTTTTTGTCAAATTATAGATGCTATTCTTTATTTTACTTCATCAAATTTAAATTCAAAAAAAATTATAACTACAAATAAATTGCCAAATCTCAAACATAAAGGAATAATAAAATTTTAAACATGGAAATAATCAACTACACTAATATTTTATTTTTTCAAAGGCAAGCTTCATTGCATACTTATAAGGACAGGGCTAATTAATTGTGTTACTTATAATTTTCCATGGTGGATTATTATTTCCCATTTTTTGTTTTGTTGGATAAGATCACATTTAATATTCTGATTCCTTTTCAATTAAATTTTGTAGTTTGTATAATAATTAATTTAATTTTTTGTGGGAAATTGTGATTCACCTTGTAGGAAAAGGAGTCCATATTTTGTAACAAAACAAAATTTTCTTTTGTGCATGTGTTGTGTTTATTCAGCCTGTTTTATAAATTAAATGAATATATATAATTATTTAATATTTTGTTTACTATTTATATGGCCTATGTGACATCAATGAAACAACCCACTAAATGTTGACAATATTGAAGCAATGATACAATTTATCTATTTCATTCCAATTGGGAATATAAATGTTCCTATACATATTTTGAATTTACTTTTATATTTTTTAAGAATTTTAGGTTAAAAAATTAATTAAATTTCTAAATTAATTGGCTAATTGCAAAAGGAAGGTCCAACTTAATAAAATTATTGGCTCAATAGCTTCAATGGTTAATGTGCGTATCATGGCTTGTGGTCCAAGTGATATCCGTCTTTTTTATTATATGAAAAATTTTGTGTTCGATTTGAAATAGGTTCATTATGCACTTTGTGTATTATATGTAATTTATAATTTAATTTGTTTGATTTGAGAATAATAAAAATATTGATTTATTGAAAAGATAATAATTCGTTATTTGTAATACTCTCTTTTTCTAAAAAAAAAAAAGAATATTTAAGCATGATTAAATTTAATAAAATAAATTAATTAACTAAATTGCCAATTAAATATTCATTCCTAATATAAATAATGTATATGGATAGGTATGTCCTATATACAGGTTGTCACCATTACTAGCTGATTTTGCGTAGCTGGGGACTTGTTTGGCTAGTGGAATGGATCAAAGGTCCAAACAATAATGTCACGTACATAATTAACATTTTAGAAGGTTTTCAATACTTAATTTTGGATTAATTAAGTACTAAATTATGCTATACTAATTGTGTACAAAGAATCTTAAATTTAATATGTAATAGATTTGTCAAAGGTCAGCAATCTGGCATGGGTGGTGGTTAGTGGTTGCAATGATGGTAGTCGTCACCAAGAAATAAGATAAAATATAATTATTAAAATAAATAAATTAGACAAAATTGCCACTTGAAAATTTTGACTTTAAATTCACTTTTACCATATGATCGGTTCAAATTCTCTCATAACAATGAGAAATTTATATGATGACTACGTAGATAATGGCGTCTGTGTAGATAATTAATAATTTTTTTTATTATTAATTTGGCGGGGGATCGTTCATAATTTTCATTGGTGCAATCAAAATTATTTTAGCAATTGACCCCACGTCGCTCCAGTTAAGATTATAGACCTCGCAACTGAGCTCGACGAACGTAAATAACTAATATTTGTGTTTTGTCTCATATTGGAAAAAAAAAAATTCCTATTTTTCGTCTCTCCCAGTGATTATGCAGCTACTATTTAAATTGTAGTTGAATGAAAAAAAAATGGAGAGAAAATAAAATACTTATTTAATATTTATATTAAAAACCACTTGGCACTTGCATGTTATTAAGAAATAAATAATTGTATTTATGTCTTTTTTAGAGATTAATGTATATTAATTTTGGTAGTTGGAAAATTAATTATTTTAAAAAATTTATACTTTACGTGATTCATTGAAAGTTGCATAGTTTGAAGCATGTGGATGAATACTAGGAAATAAATAATTTATTTATTTATTTTAAAAAATTAATGTATATTCATCTTAGTCCTTCATAAATTAATTATTTTGAAAGGTTGCAATTTATGCTACTGATTAAAGTAGCATTATTAGTGGCATGTACTCGAGTACTAAGAAATAAATATTTTTAGTTATTTTTTAGAAATTAATGTTTATTACTTTTAGTCATTCTGAAATTAATTATTTTTCAAGGGTTGAGATATACGAAATTGATTAAGAGTTGTATTATTTGAGCAAAGAAATAATCTTCTCAAATTAGAGCCATATCTGAAATAACGCAATATTTCATTAAGCTGCTTTTTATTTTATACAAACAAAGTGAATTCTCCTAAGTTTGACACACGCACGCATACAGACATATATAGCTTCTCTCTCTTTTTTTTGGGTAATTCTTATATACTTCGTAAAATTTTCACTAGTTATTGAGAGAATCTTTAGAGTTGCTATGTGTAGATTTCAAATGGTATTGTTGTATTTAGGATTGTCAACGGGTTGAATTTAAATTGAATTTGTCATATTCGAATTTGAATCTAATTATTAAAATTCATATCTGAATTCAACTAAAAATTTTATAGGATATTTGTTAATCAATTCCAATTTGAATTAAAAAATCAACCCGAATTATTATTTTTCCTTTTCTTTTGATTTTTATAAAAATATTGTATTTATAAAGTAAATATATGTCATATCTATTTTTTTAACAACTTTTTATTATGTATTAGTCCAAAAGTTAAATATTTAAATATTAAATTCCTATTTCACGTTATATTAATTCATATATGAACTATTATATGTTATTATATTTGATATTTTATCAATGTCCTTATTATTTTTTAGGTTAAAGAGTCAATATTAGTAGTGTAATATAGATGTTAATATAGATATTAGGTAATATAATTTATAAATTTTATTTTAAAATTTTTATTAATATTATATATAAGAGTATTAATTTAATAAAAAATATTAAAATTTGAATTCGGATATTTAATAGATTGGATTGCTGAATTTCATATTCGATCCACTTATTTCGAATTATAAATATTTATTATTGGATCTGATCCATTGAATAAAAATTCTAAAATTCAAACCAAATTTAGATATAATTCGAATTAAAATCCAATCAATTAACAGCCCTAGTTTTATTTTATAAGTGAACTGCCACTCAAACTCAATAAACAATAGCAAGTTTTATAAGTAAGAGTAATAATCACTTTAAGAAAAATATGTTCATGCATCAATTCACGTAATATTTTTAATATCTTGTATTATTTTTTCTAACAGAATATATTTATAATTATGAAATTGCTTCACATTTAGATAATGAATACATTTATAATTTTTCTTGAAATTGATTATAAGTTTAACTTTTATTAAAAATATAGATTAGTTAGTAAAATGATCATTAATTGTTCTTAAGTGAATAAATGTGTATTGACACTTGCCATTTTTTAATGAAAGTGATAAACACACTATTTAAAAAAACATAATAATTATTAAAAACTAATTTTAAATTAGCGATCAATTTTTTAACAATTATAAATAATTCTAATATTAATAATTAATTATTAAATAAACAAATCTCCACCCATAAATAAAATTTAATTTCAAAACAGTTTTATTAAAATTTAAATATACCACTTGGATAAAATTATATTGACAAAATTTGGCAGTCGTTTGATGTTGAAAGAGACGAGAGCGGAAGCGCCTTGTGAACAAAGAAATGAATTATAAAAATGGGCCATTCCTTTCGCACAGTTTTTTTTTTTTTTTTTTTCTCTGACAAGATATTATTTGATAAATCATTGCATTATATTAAAAACTTTTATATTGAACAAGATGAAAAGATATATTGAAATTATTATTTTTTTAAATAAATAAAATGAATCGTACAAATTTTATAGTCTTGAACCCATATTGGACTGGACAAAATCCACTTTCGATCTACTAAACCAAATTTATTTTGAACCCAATTTATTTAAGCCCAATCTACACAAATCTAAATCAAATTTAACTCAATCTATTCGTTTATCACTTATAATTTTAATTTCTTATGTGCATATATTTTTAACCTATTTAAATTTATTTGAACTTTTAATTCACAAAATCCATCTCAATTCGACTCAATTCAAAACTAATTGAATTGTTGCACTCCTAAGTCAATACTTATGGTCCATCAATTTTTCTTATTATGTAAAAAGTCTCGTATTCGATTCAAATGGATATTTTTATGTATGTTACGTGCATTTGATTATATAATTTGTACTTTAATTTATTTATTTTAAAAAT